>JAWWEN010000048.1:10072974-10084627 GCA_035582955.1 Sycophila texana | reverse complement strand
AAAGTTAAAATGTGTCTACGAAAGCTAAAGTATGTCTATGAAAGCTAAAATATGTCTGCAAAAGTTAAAATGTGTCTGCGGAAGCTAAACTGTGTCTTCGCAGAATAGAATTTAATATTTCTCCGGGGAGTAAAACGAATCTAAACAATAAAATATGATTTTATTCCCTCTGTGGAGGTCAATAAAGTAAACTTTATGGATGATTAGGGTGAAAGATGATTTTATGAATGAATGAGTTTCAATGCTTAAATCCCTGAAATTTTAGGTGTCTAGAAAAGAACCCGGACAATCGGCCGTTCGTCGCAGAGATCGTCGAGCACCCCTTCCTCTCGGAGCTCCCGGAAAACGACTATCCGGTAAATATTAATAAGCGTGATTAATGTTCGAGTTGAGTAGGATCTAAGCGAACGTTGAAATTGCAGCTGACTCAAGAAATAAAAGCACTGGCGCTGAACATGAGCGAGAAGGGGAAACGCGACCGAAAGCCCGAGTCCATCGTGAGGAAGGGATACTTAAAGACCCATCAGACTCAGCCTCCGGAAAAGATGTTCCAAGAGGATTTGGCTGCTCTGGAGCAGCTCACCGAAGACCGCGTCCTGGACGAACTGCAAGAGAGGCTGCGCATGGGTTCCTTTCACACTTTCGTTGGGGACATTCTCGTCATACTGAATCCGAACGAGGAACAGGATATTTATGGACCTTATGTGAGCTTAGTTCTATCCAATACTCAATTCATCACGATTCCTTTTCTGTTTGAATAATTTTTATTTTATTTTTATGAACGGGATTAAAGGTTCATTATTTTTAAATATTTAAAAATAAATGTTTCATCTGTAACTGGTTGCTATCTAATATGCGAATACTCAAAGCAAACGAGCAAACGAGGAAGACAAAAGTTTTTTGAGCTTAATAAGGAAAGAGAAACAAAGCGAAATTGGTGAAGGGATTTAATGAAAGGACGTTGATTGCAGTACCACACCAAGTACCAGAACAAATCGCGCTCGGACAATTCGCCCCACATATACTCGGTCGGCGACAGTGCGTACCAGGATGTTCTACATCACGAAGAGCCGCAGCACATTTTATTCGCTGGCGAGAGTAACTCCGGCAAGACCACGAATATGCTGCATCTCATAGAGCACCTCATGTACCTCGGCAAGGTAAACTGGGCACAATTTTTTCATCGAAACAATCAAAATTCAAAATTCCATGAACAACTATTATTATATAAAATTTTAATAATAAATTAGAAAATTAGTTTTTATTGATCGGTTGTATACGCAGAATTTGAAACAACCAAAATTCTGTGTAAAATTTTAATAGTAAAGTAGAAAATGGATTTTTATTAATCGATTGTATACACAGAGTTTGAAAGACACTGGGGCACGAGTGATGAAAGCGATAGATCTACTTCACGCTTTTACGAATGCAGCTACGCCTCTGAACCCAAATTCGACGAGGTGCGTTTTCCAGATTCAAACGACTTACGGCTCGACGGGAAAAGCTTCAGGTGCCATATTTTGGATCTATCAGTTGGAAAAATTCAGAGTTTCTACGAGGGATAGGTAAGCTAAACTTCACTCAATGAAGATTTCGAAGACTTTACTCTCTATTAGTCTGTCGTATCTTCGTATTTACATTCAAATTTCTTTCTCAAGGCTAGAAATACATTGTTCTGATAACTATTACTGTAAGTTCAGTAACGATTCATTGATCATAAACTGCAAAAATTTCTCAAAATTTTGCTAAACTATTTAGTACTTTTTAGTAGAATATTAAGAAAACTTTCATGATTATTCAGGAACAGGAATAATCATCGAAATGGTCACCATGTCGACGCCTCCTGTTCATAAAGTCCCAACTCGGAGACGAGAGCAACAAAGTCCTAACTCAAAAATTTATACAATAAAGTCCTCCTAATTCAAGTTTCGCGAGTGCGAGCAATAAAGTCCTAACTCGCAAAACAGAACAATAAAGTTCCAACTCAAATGTCAGTGAAACATAGACCCAACTCAACTCAAATGTCAGTGCAATATAGTCCCAATTCACATAATCGTGCAATAAAGTCCTAATTCAAGCGAAGGAGGAGGAAGATAATATATTTATGTAATATTTTAAAGAAATAAACAACATTATTTCTTTCTAATTAAGTAAGAAATAATATATTTATGTTTTATTTTAAATAAATATGACTTTTTTACATTCATTTTAAAATATGATCAATTCCGAAAAAATAAACATTTTTAAGGTCAAAAAAGGACCACAATATTTTTGGCCGAGCACACATTCCCATTCTTATGCATTCTTTTCTATATACCTTTCTTAACAGGATGTCGGACTTCTATACCTAATGCATGGTTACCGACATTTTGAGTTCTCCGTTTTATTAATTCAATTTTTTTAGTAGCCTGATTATTGATGAAGAGCTCCATTCCTTAAAGGCTAGAGAACGGCGCTCTAGTTTAAATTAGTTGTTAATCTGAAAAATTCTTAAATGAAACAAGGAACTGCAATGTCGGTATCCGACCTCTAAGAAAACTCATTGAACAGAAATTACAGCTTGCCAAACTTTTTTTCAGGCAATGTAAACATTTAAAAAATGAATCAAATTGATAATATTAATCCTAATGTATATAAGCCATAATGTTTTAGCCTCTAGAATTTTTTTGATTATCGAAAATTAATTTTTTTTTTATGTAGTTCTTCGTTGTCCGCTCTCTATCGATTCCACGCCATTGTGTTAGTAGAAGCCAAATATTTTAGGGCTATCTTTTAAGAATAATAAAATGTTTATAAAAGTTATTAATCTATTTAAAAAAAAAAATAATAATATATTATTATTTCTTACTTAATTAGAAAGAATAATGTTATTTATTTCTTCAAAATATTACAGAAATATATTATTCCTCCTCCCCCTCGCTTGAATTAGGACTTTATTGCACGATTATGTGAGTTGGGACTATATTGCACTGACATTTGAATTGGAACTATGTTGCACTGACATTTGAGTTGGAACTTTATTGTTCTGTTTTGCGAGTTAGGACTTTATTGCTCGCACTCGCGAATTAGCACTTTGTTGCTTTAAACTTGAATTAGGACTTTATTGCATAAATTTTTGAGTTAGGACTGTTGCTCTCGTCTCCGAGTTGGGACTTTATGAATAGGAGGCGTCGATGTGATTAACGTATCGTTTACAAAAAAAATTTAGTAACAATAACTAAAACATTTCTCTCCGTGTAAAATGAAGTTCTATTGAAGTTAATTTTAATTAATTTTATAATAAAAAACAATAATCTTTACAGAAACCAGTCAAATTTCCACATCTTCTACTATTTCTACGACGGCCTAGAAGCATCAGGCAACCTGCGTCAGTACCTACTACCTCAGGGCCGGCGAATGCGCTACCTAAGAGTCTACGACTCAGACTCGATATCCGGTCGGAAGCGGTCATTCAAAGTGAGAAACGACCCGCACGGAAATGCAAAAAAATTCGAACGCATCAAAGAATGTCTCCGCGCTATGGAACTCGAGGAGCACTGCGAGACGATGTGGAGGGTGTTGGCCGCGGTGCTGAACCTCGGGGACGTGAGGTTCATCGAGGGCAACGGCGGCGAGGCCGAGGTGCACAACATCGAGACCGCCAAGTCCGTCGCCGAGTTGCTGCACCTGGACATCAAGAAATTCACCTGGTCGCTGTGCAATTACTGCGTGATTAAAAAGGGACAAGCAGTTAGGCGCAGGCACACCTGCGAGGAGGCTAAAGAGGCACGAGATGTACTTGCGAATACTATATACCAGAGGCTCGTCGATTGGCTTGTTAATAATGTCAATTTTAAGCTCAGTGTCTCCCGCACGCTCTTGTAGGTGATTTTGTTGTTGCGTTTTTAAGGGGACAAGCCAGGGTTTTTTACTATAAATTTAAAAAAAAACAAAATTTTATATTTTAATATTAATATATTTTCTAATTTTTTTAATGTAATAAGTACTGGAATTAGGCTAAAATTTTCACTCTACAAAACTTCAATATTTTCATTACATCCTTAGTAATGGTCAGGTAAAAACTAAAGGTCTCAAATCCACTTGCCACGGAATTAAAATTTAAAAATAACATCTGTTGTTGAATTACATACAGACCATCTAAGCGGAGCAAATTTTACAGTGGATAGAAATCTGTAAAAAATTTCATGCTTTATCAGCAATTATTAAAGATTTATTTAATATTTTATTAACAATATCACTAAAAAAAATAGTTAAATAAACTTTTTCAAAAATCTGCTCCGCTTAAATGGATTGTAATATAACTGTAGAAGTCTGTTCAAAATTTCAGCTTGATCCGTTGAAAATGGCCCTTGGAATCCTGTGGTAAAAGTGTTTCAAATTAGAAAATTTAAAAACGAAGAAAACATGCTTTAAAGGCTCTCACTTAATAATTGTTTAATTAAAAATTAATCTAATCTTTTTTTATGTTACCTTCTTCTACTATTGAATTGTACAACCCAGAACACATTCAAAGCATACAAAATTTGGCAATTTAAGAAATTTGCTATCGAAATATGAAATACAATAAAAAACGAATTTTTGGTCATTTTAACCCTGGCTTGCCCCCTTAACGAAATAAAGTCCTTTTTTTAGAAAAATATTTATGAATCTTTGTTTTTGCGTCTTTTTACAGTGGAGATAAGTTCCTGATCAGTATTCTCGATCTCTTTGGTTTCGAGTGCTTCTCTAAGAATCGACTCGAGCAGCTCGCAGTGAATACCATGAATGAACAGCTTCAGTGTCACTATAATCAGCGAATATTTGTGTGGGAAATGGTACGTAGAATTTATTTATTTTTTTTTTTTCTTTTAAGAACTTATGAAACTTCCACAGAATCCGTAAATTCAATATAATAATTTCAATTTATATAATTTTGCTAATTATTATATTCATTCAACAGCAAGAACAAGAAGAGGAAGAAATACCCATCGAGCGCTTCCACTTCTACGACAATAAACAGGCGATTGATCAGCTTATGGGAAAGGACGACGGTCTATTCTATATAATAGACGAAGCGTCTCGCCAACTCCAAGACACGGCCCACGTGTTCGAGCGATTGAACCACCGTCGAGGTGGTAATATGCATGTGCGCGTCGGGACCGGTCATGAGTTCACGGTTGCTCATTACACGGGCAAATTGTCGTACGACGCAAACGAAATTGTCGAGAGGAACCGGGATTTCGTGCCGCCAGAGATGATTCAGACACTAAGGCAATCCACCAACAACGTGGTCAAGCAGCTCTTCACCAATAAACTGACCAAGGGCGGCGCACTCACGATCTACGTCGAGGAAAACCCCAAGGAAAAGGAGAAGCAGCAGAAGAAAACCACCGCCAGGAGCAAGTGGGGTGCTGCTCTCTTGCAGTCCAATCAAACCACCGACCTAAGGGTATCAAAATTGTATCAAAGAAAAATTTGTTATATACACACTGAGAGAATTTTCTTGTATATAAAAATTACGAGAAAATGTAATCATGTCGGTAATTTTTTGCTGAAGCTTGGCCGGTTGATCGAGTCTCGTAAATTTAAAAAAAAAGCTCTGTAATTTTTACGTGAAAATCCTCGTAATTTGTACAGGGTTTTTCTTGTAAAATTTACAAAGCTTGGCCAACCGTCCCACGATTACGTTTTTTCACGTAGTTTTTACGGGAAAAGCAGCGTACTTTACAAGAAAAGTCGCCTGATTTATTTAATAATTCAATTGACTATATAAAAGTTGTTATACAATTAAATTAAATAATTATATAAGATTAAATGTAAAATTTAAACGATAAATGGAAAAACAAAAATATTTTAGAAATACAACACATTATCGCGAGGACAGTACTCGCAGTCACGAAAAATGCGTACCTACGCGGCGACTTTCCGGGCGTCTAGCCTGGAGATCCTGAAGAACCTGGCAGTGGGTGCCATCAGTGGTGGCACTCACTTTGTCAGGTGCATCCGCGCGGATCTGGAAGGCTCCCCTCGTGGTTTCTACCGGGAAGTTGTACGCCAGCAGATACGTGCACTAGCCATACTCGACACTGCCAGAGCCAGGCAACGGGGCTACCCATTCAGAATATCTTTCCAGGAATTCTTGAGAAGGTTGTTCAACTTTTTCTTCTCCTTATCTAGAGGCACACACCACCTTTAAATAAAAAGAATGAAAATTGAATATTTAAAATATTTTAAATTCTTTAAATTAAACAAAACTGATTGTTAATTTTAATTTTAACTCTTCGAAGACCTGCAATATCTATTTATAGCAGAGTCTACTCGAATTCACTGTTCGTAGTCATTTTCAGTTTTTTATTTAAACGTGGCGTGTCACCTTAAAAATCTACAACACTAAGATTGTATTGCCGCTCCTAACGAAGAAAAGCAAATTTCAATTTACTGACAAAGAAAAGCACATTTCACGCTGTCCGCGAAGAAAAGCACGTTTCGTAGTTCCCCGCGAAGAAAAGCACATTTCACGAGATTACAGTGAAAAAAAAAGTACATTTCGTGAGCTTCTCCCTTGCACAGAAAACATTTTTAAAAAACGTTTAATAAACGCCTTCTTAAAAATTTGTGCTGTTAGGCCCACGAAAATGGCACATTTTGCAAATTTACCATGAAAAAAAAAAATTGAAAATTCCCAAATGCGCTTTTCTTCGCGGAAAAATTCCGAAAAGTGCTTTTCTTCGTGGTCGAGGGGCTACGCACTTCGAGAAATCTGCGTTTTGAAATCTTTAGAAATCGTTGGAAATTTCTAGAAATCCCTGAAAATCTTTGGAAATCATTGGAAATCCGATTTCGAAAAATTTTCAGGGATTTTCAGGGATTTCAAGAGGTTTCCAAAGAAATCTCTGGAAATCCTTAGAAATCCCTGGAAATCTCTGAATCTTTGGATATCTTTGGCAATCCCTGAAAATCCTTTGGAAATCTTTTAAGGATTCCGAAGTGTGCAGCCCCTCGTTCGTGGCAGATTTGAATTGTGCTTTTCTTCGTCGGAAAAAAGTGAAATGTGCTTTTCTTCGTCGGGAAGAAATGAAATGTGCTTCTCTTCGTTAGGAACGACGGTATGCAATATCTATTTATAGCAGAGTCTCTTTAAACTCCTAATTCACTGTCCGTATAGTCATCATTTTCAGTTTTTTATTCAAACGTGGTGTGTCCCGTTAAAAAGTCAACAACACTAAGATTGTATACCAAACTTTGATACATCCGTAATCTCCATTTCCATAGATATAAATTCCTGGCCTTTGATTTCGACGAGAATGTGGAGATGACCCAAGACAACTGTCGGTTGCTGCTGGTCCGCCTAAAAATGGAGGGCTGGGTGATCGGCAAAACGAAGGTCTTCCTGAAGTACTACAACGAGGAGTACATGTCGCGTCTGTACGAGACGCAGGTGAAGAAGATCGTGAAGGTGCAGTGCATGCTGCGTGCCTTCCTGGCCCGCAAGACCGTCGCCTCGAAGACGACGAAGAGCCGGTACACAGCGCGTGCCGAGGCCAGGGCCGCGGAGCCTGGTAGGTATACTCATGTAGCGCGCGCCCGACCCGCAGTAGTGCACATGACACTCACCGTTTTTAATACATCCCTCACACGTTTTGAGGCTCTCCGAGTACTTTTTTCAACACTCACTGCACACATCACCCACACGTTTTGAGGCTCTTCGAGTATACTTTTTTTCGACACTCGTTTTGTATATAATATACTGTTTGCGCACGTCACCCGGCCTGCTCTCCTCCTCTCTGTTTGTCCCGACGTTAACGGGAAATGTTTCAGTGAAGAAAGAACCAGCGAAGCCAAGCCTAAGCGAGTCGACGAAAAGACAGTCGACAGTGCAAAAGCAGACCAGTCGCGAGATGTCTCAAGACGAGGCAGCATTAGTTCTGCAGAAAGGTACGAAGATGCCCAGTACGAATCATTTTTTTTTTATTTGTTATCAAAATCCCGGTACTTTTTGACGTTCGACGTTTGAGCCCGATTAGCGTGCAGTTCTTTTTTTGGTGACATTTCAAATTCATTCGTAGGGGTGGAATGGGTGGGGGAGGGTGAGGGGGTGAAAATTAAATTGAATGGTGTTTGTACAGCGTACAGAGGACACCAAGTCAGAAAAGAAGTGACACCCCTTTTGAGCAAGGATCTGAATCTGGATCCAGATACGATGGACATGATGAGGTTCTACAGCAGCAAATGGAGGTCGAAGAGCATATTCCAAGTCCTCCTACACTACCGTGCAGCCCGGTATCAAGACCTCGTACACTTCTGTCAGCAAGTGAGTCTCTCCATCCTCGAAAAAATCGATAGTCCTCGAAAATATCGACTTTTAGTAAATTAAACATATAAGCGTGCCAGTATACCCTGTAAAATAAGCGAATAGTCACTCATATTCCACTGCGAAAAATCTTCCACTTGTTCCATAAGTGGAAGATATTTAACGTGAAATATGTGACTATTCACTTATTCTAGTGAAATTTCACTTGTTCATTTGTAGAGGGTAAATTTCAATTTTTTATCAAGCTTTAAAAAACACGTACGAGATATTTCTATAAATTTCATTGTTCAAAATTGTTTAAAAATGTTTAAAAGACTTTAGAAGTTTTCAAAAACCATCCATTTCTTCACATAATTTTAAACATTTTTAAATAAAAATAACCATTTACAAATTTCAGTTTTGATTAAGTACATAATAGGAAAAATGTTTGTTTTAAAATGTTTATTTCTGTTTATAAGTCTTTATTTTTGCCTATTTTTATTTATAATAGTTTATTTGTATTTCAAAATGTTCATTTTTATTGAATAATCTTTCTTTATGTTTAAAAATGTTTATTTCTGTTTAAAACTGTTATTATTTCTGTTCAAAAATGTTCAATTTCATGAAACACTTATTAAAAAATAAAAATGTTCAATTTTGTTTAAAAACGTCTAATTGCTGTTTAAAAATGAATGGCGAAATGAATTGTTTTTAAACAGTTTTGAAGATTTCTGAACATTTTTTAACAAAAGTTATTTCCACCAGGGTACTAAATCAATATCTACTCGAGCTACCAAAGCTACTCGTTAAGAAAATCTACGCTTAAAATATTAACCAAATAATTTGAAAGAAAAGTTTAAATTGATAATTATTGTTTTTAAAACTTAAAGGTTCATCTGTACAATCAAGCGACAGTGGGGGCGCTGCAGATGAGCAATGAGCGCGTACCCCTAGAGAGGATCAACCCAGACGTTAACCCCGACGTATTCCTCGGCCCATCACGACCGCCAGACGTTCATAAGCTTCCATTCGACATGCACCACGAACTGCCATTCTACGACACCACCCACATGAACGATCCGTCCAAAGCACGCAAAAGGCAAGGGTAAGTATCGCCGCGTGACGGGCTGGCCCCTACTTCCGTAAAACCTCCGTAATTTTTACGTTTTATCCAGACTATTATTTATTTATATACATATCTGTCAATGTACTCTTTATCTTTACTACTGTTACTGTTAAATATAAATGACGATCCCATTAAAAACCTCCGCGAAGCCTTGCAATGAGAAAAGAAACGCATTTATTGCATATATACCGACTAAACTATACACTCGATCATTGATACCGATTCTCATCATTCTCTCTTTTTTTGTTCTCTCTTTAACCGAAAAAAAAATTGAATACTAATCCAAAAATAATAAGAAGGTAAGTCGGCAAGAGATTCGGCGTTTTTTGGTATTATCCTGAAAATGCGTTCTGCAGATCCGTAACGTCCTCGATGTCAGACGACGAGCAAGAGAATTGGGACGAGCCGTTGAAGCGTCAAACGATTTGGGGCAACATCAGACGGAACAAGAGAGGTGCTTATCATTTATCGCCGGCGGGTCATACTTCCACCTGCACCCACATGATCAGCATCCCACAACCACCTCCCAGAGTGCTTGCGGAGGCATTTATTCATCTGTCGCTTGAAAAAAAAACTTAGATTTTTTCTTTTTTTTTTTTTTTTTAATGAGCCGAAACGAAACTTCTGCGATAAAAAAGAAACTCAGAAATTCAGTTTGTTTCGTTGGAGCTCTTAGTTTTTTTTTTCAGCGCAGTCGCTAGGTATATTTTGAAATTTTATATATCTTTCTGTAAATTGTCTTTTACTTTACGACTTAGTTCTCTTCGTTTTCTTTTTTTCTTTCTAACTGTTGAGACCAAAATTTTTGTTATCATTCATTTCATTTAGTGGTATAGCTTTAAATTAGAATCGTCGCCTTATTTTGGCTTCAACAGGTTTAGTACTTGATCAAGATTTTTTTTATCTAAAAAATTTGGATATTCTTTGAAAAATTAAAATTGATAACAAATGTATACGTTAATGTCACTTACATCACGCTGTCATTCTCTTATCATTTGCATCTATGATCGTTTCTTTAATAGCCACATCTTCGCGTCTTTCTCTCTTAGCTTCTTAGCTCCTCTCTATTGTTTCCACTCAGCACTGAATAATAAATACTAAAGACTGACTAAAAATAAAGAGCAATAGATAAAAATTTAATAAAGGCCACACTTAATTAAAAAGCGCGGAGAGGGAGAGTCTCTTTCTCCAGAGTATGACTCTTTCTTTTCAGATGTACAATGCCAAACGACCAACTCCCCCCATCGCGTAATAACCACCGCATCAACCGGGGAACAGAGTCTGATCAACACTCCATTTTCCAGGGACCCCAGTGTCCCCGTCCGCTGCCCTCCAGCAGATCACCATCCCCAGTCCAGAGCCACCTCAGGTTTTCAGCCACCCATCGACAGCCATAGTTCCGTGCGACCGGTCAACGCTCATATTCCTCGCTCAGTAAGTCACTTTTTTTTTATCTTTGCAAAAATAACATAATAGAGTTGATCATTTTGCATGAGTTAATATGACAATTTCTGATTTTTCTTATTTCAGAATGACTATGATAATACCGGGTCTATCCGCTCTAGGAAGAAAGTGCCACCACCCCCAATCCCAAGCAATAAAATGCAAGTGCCATCACTTCAATCGCGAAGCTACAATAGTAACAATACTGAGGCTCGTAATAGGAATGTCGCAAGTAATGACTGGGCCGCTGAGGATAGAGTGAACCGCAACACTTTTAATAACGACCGGTAGTATAATAAGTTTAAACTTTTTTTTTTAAGAAGCTTAACCAAATAGTTAATATATATCTTTTTTTCCGTTAGTGTAAATCCGATTCACGAACTTCAAATGTTGGGACGAAAAAATAACAACAATGACTCCGGGGATGATCCGCCATTCAATTTCCAAGTAACAAAATTTATGATATATTAGGAAAGTCGCATATCTGTAAAATTATCGTTCATTACATCAATATCAATAATGCCACATATATAAGTAGTTCGATAGAGATTAGTTTCAATAATGATAAGTAATTAACAATCGGCAATGAACATCTTCATTATACATAAAGCATCTAAAAATCACATTTGACAACATAACATTTTTTTACAACAAAAAAAGTAATCTATGTTGTACATAAAAAGCATCTTTGTATTTAAAATCTATTTATTTTATGAAAATTTTTAATAAGAAAAAGAAATTCAAAATTCTTTAATAAGAAAATTAGCATATTTAGATAATATACCATATTTTAATCACGAATATAGTGAAATAAG
>JAWWEN010000048.1:10052655-10072874 GCA_035582955.1 Sycophila texana | reverse complement strand
TGCAGCACATGTCACTCTGTAATGTGGAAACATTTCTCGATGTTGAAGGGCAGAGTCACATTTACACGAAGATGTGATAAATAATTATATAAATTAGATAAATTATGTAATGTTACATAATATTCACTGAATATTTTCTAGGAAACTCTATCGGTTTTCGATTGTAGTAAATAAGGGCAAATGAAGAAAAAGATGAAGCTATACTAATACAGATTTAAATTCTAGTTTGCACAGTCGAAATGTATCCTTCTCTTACCCCCCTCCTCTTGTAAATGGAGAAAAAAAAATGGAACGGGCGGAGAGCGCGCGCGCATTAAATCTCAATAAAGCGAAGTCAGAGAAGCGTGGATCTCGATTAAAATGCTCGACTCCAATATGAGGTCGAAAGGGGGTTCGCGCATAACTGCGGCGCATCCCGGCGTGAAAGATAGAAAGCGGTGCGCAATAAAGGCACGTGGCGGCCTCGCTGTCTGATTGCAGCACACTGCCGCTGAGGGGCTACGAGGGCGTCGACATCGAGATCGTGTTGCCGGGTAACCTCACCGTCTACGACATCGACTGGCTGGCCGTCTGGTGCGTGCAGTACAAGCACAACTTTGGCCACGTATTCATACCCAAGGACCTCGACGTGCCGCCCGCCCTCGGACAGACCAAAATAGCGGTACCGACAAAATATCTCACCTTTTTTTATTAAATAGTCCTAAAACATTTTTTTAATATATTTATTATTTTTTTTTTTACTTGCACAGAAAGAAGTGAAAAGATATACTCGAATTCATTTCAATTAAAAATGCTAATTTATTCACTCTTTCATATTTTTAGAGTAATCTTTTAGATTAATTAATTATTACCACTTAAATTTTTATCTAAATGAAGTATTCTAATGTCAAGTACATAACTGAAACATTTAAATGATGAGACTTCATTAGTGGGCATTAAGACATACATCGTACAGATCATCCGAGAAAAATATTTCCAGAAAATATGCAGATTATCTACTTCCTTCAAAAATCTTTATCACTACTTTTTACAAGCTGAAAATTCGAGTAACTTACAGAAAATTTATTTATTCTGGACTTGCTTTTCTCAGTTAAATCATATATAGGAAGAATAATATCACGTTAACTTTTTCATTGCATGCACATGGAATAGCCGCCATGGTGGTACACCCCTGTGAGTATTTCGGAACATTGGGGATCTCTTTAGATGTGTTGTGCAATGTGATGTTTTTCATTTTATTTTCATTATCAATTCTTACGTTGGCATTTTTTTTTATCAACTTGAATTTAGAAAGACACTTACTCATTTCTTCAATAGAATCATACATTCGTATTTGACAATATAATGTCTCTCTTTTTTTTCACCATACCGAAGCTTCCTGTAGGAGGAAGCAAAAGAATCGTCCAAGCGAGGGTATTTGAATGAAAGCGATAAAAAAATATTACAGACGAGCAGTACGCAGGCGCCGGAGTTGAGCAACTGTCTGGAGCTTCTGGATGGCCGTGTGCAAGTACAGTGGGAGCTGCGAGGTGAGGATGTGCACATCCAGGTTTCAGGGCGCATACGCGACGACCAGTACGTGGCTTTCGGTCTGTCCGGCCGCGAGGGCAAGCCATCGATGATCGGCGCCGACGTCGTCGTCGTCGGTTACAACAAGGACCGGAATAAGTTCTTCGCCGAGGACTACTACATGTCGGACTTTGCGCAGTGCGACGGCGAGCGTGGTGTCTGTCCCGATCACCGTATCGGCGGACGCAACGACGCCGTCCTCGTCGAGGGCAGGAGGAAGAACGGCGTTACCATCGGTATAATTTCTTCTCGCTCTTTCAACATTATTTCGCACTTTCAATATCCGCGCGCTCTATGCTATTTTACAGTGAGCTACAAGCGACCGCTGCGCACGAACGAGCCAGTCTACGACAAGATGATCCCAGAGAAGGAGACGACGATAATCGCTGCGATTGGACTGCTGAACAAGAACTACGAGGCGAACGCTCACCAGAGCTCTGACGCGACGACCGAAGACATTCGCATCGACTTTGGCGGCCGTGGTGTTCACCAGTGCACCAACTCACTCTACAATCTTCCAGATACACCGGAGATCAAAGCCTGGCCGGCCATGAGCATCGCCGGCGAGGACACCTTCACCGCCAGGATAGGACCCACCGGTGGCGCGCGCGGCTACTCCCGTATTACTGGTAATTCAAATGAATTTGAAAGATTTTTCAAGACTATTTTTTTTTCGTCCCAATTTGAGCAATTTATTTGGATGTTGCAGGTCAACCGTCCTGGGGAATAGCTTGGTTCATCAATGAAAAGCTCATACCTGAAATCACCGTTGAAAGGGGGCAGAACTACACTTTTATCGTTGAAGGTGGAAAGGACAAAACCAATCCAGCGAAGTAAGCTTATTTTGAATAAATAAAATGAACTTTAACCTATTGACTGAGGGTTCATTAAAAAAAATATGAGCACAGATACCATCCGTTCTACGTGACCGACAACCCGGAGGGTGGCTTCGGCCAGTTGAGGGAGTCGGAGCAGAAGCGGCATCGCGTCTTCGCCGGGGTCGGCTTCGACCAGAATAACTATCCTTATCCGACGGCTGCGGGTCGCTACTGCGAATACGTGCATAAGCGCACTGACCAGAGCGCCAAGACGGAGAGCTTCAAGGAGTTTTTTAATACCCTCAGGCTCGAGTGCGAAGAGGGCGAACCTGCTAAACTGGAGTGGCACGTTGAAGAGGACACCCCGGATACCGTTTACTATCAGGTTTTTATCATTACTATTTAAAAGAATCATCTTCGCATTATCACCTCTCAATTTAGCGGTTTATTAAGAAATCAGTAGTGTCACTAACAATATGGTCAGACAGGAAATAATATATTTTTTTTATTTTCAAAAAAGAAGCTCTTTTTTGCTTATTCACGAATCTATAGCGCAATAATCATATTTTTATTTGTCTTTAGTGTTATACGCACAAAAATTTGGGTTGGAAGATCAACGTAGTTGACCAGGGCTACGGACCACTAAAGGCAGAAACGGGCACCGGTGCACAGTTCGTCCCATCTGCCTTCCTTTTACTGTCCATCGTAAGCTTCAGCATTGCACGACTTAGATGAAGAGGAAACGAGATTTAAACGTGAAACGGAAGAATATTACAGGTCAATAACGCTAGAAGAAAGGAAACGAAGAAAAGAAGAAGAAAACGAGCTGTTGATACACACGCGTCTATGGTCTAATACATCCATTGTGCGAGTGTTAACTAAAAAAAAAAGGAAAATTCGTAAACCACATGATATAAGGTTGTAAGAAAGTATTTAGTTGATAAGCTTAGCGTAAGAGATTTAGTAAGATATTTTCAAAAACTAACAGATTTAATATTTCATATTATATAGAGCATTGTACGTATACAAGGAAAGGTGAACATACGATTTTTTAAATCAAAAATATTCGACAATAATAACCGAATCAGGAGAAAAATTACTTGACAATAATGACGTCATATAGTAAAAAAACGTTTGAAAGTACGTAATGGATAAGTTCTGTAGATAAGAATCAGTATGCGTTCTCTGCCTCCAAGTTTTTTCGGGAATACGACAAACTTCTTTGCTTATAATTCAATAAATTTTAATTTATCATTGCAAATATTTGTAAAACCCTTTAGTATAGAGTATCTCTGCAATTAAATTATTGCATACGAAAGAAAAGGTGCAATCAATAATTTTACGCAACGATACTATTTTACTAAGATACAAGATTTTGTTTTAACAAAAGAAGAATTTATTAACATTAATTTTATGTCAGCTTGCTTTAAAAAAAAAGTTTACAAAGAACCTAAAAAAACTTTGATTCGTCAGAGATCGCGTGATAAACGAAAGTAAGAAAAAGGCTTGTAAGGTAAATTAATGTAAATTTTGCACAAATTAAATTAGAAACAACCTAAAAGATTTAATAAAAAAAAAAACTAAAAGTTTGCTAGACAATAAGGATACAATAATTTATAAAAGATGCTGTTTGACAATAATAAACACGATAGAATGGTTAAAGAATGTGGCGATTACACGAGTACCGAGGAAAAGGATCGACAATTTGCTACCTCTTTCTACGGTATACTCGGCAAACTGAGCGCCAGGGTCTTTGAGAAAAACTCTGCTTAAAAGACATATTTATTAATAAGTGTTATAATTAGAATAAGTGGGTAAAAAATGAAAAATTAAACGTACGCGCTATATATACAATGTGTACATAAGGAGGCGAGATTAAAATGTGTAACCAGTAAGAGGACCTTCCTACAAATACGGAATGAAAGTATAAATGTGCCTTGGGTGCAGATTTATTCGAGTCTCGCTTATGTTTCGGAAGTAAACTTTGTGAAAGTTAAGACTTTCAAAATAAAGCAACAGACGCGTGCAGAGGTTCAGACGCCCCTAGTGCTTGGAATTTCATCCCTTGATCTAATATAAACCTTTACTTTTTTCACATGTTGCTTTTAACGATTAATTATTAATATTTAAAATAGGCAACTATACTCAATCGTGTTCTTTAAATAGAATACATTTTTTTTTATTAAATATTCTTTCAATCATTTTAGAATGCACACGATACATCATAAATTTGTGTAAAAATAAAATTTTTCAATAAAATGATCAAGCTATGTACTTTTATGTACGAAATTTTAACGTTTAACAAATAAATTGCAATTTCTAACACTAACAGTCAAATTCTACTAACAAAGTCCATGAATGTAACTAAAGAAAGTACAAAACTGGCGAAATCAAATTTCGTCAAAAGCCATGAGCAGGTAAGATTTGCAAAAGATTTAACTGAATCTTCTAAGAGAATTTTAAATTTTTTATATTGTAAGATGATTTTGAGCAAGCAATTTTTTACGGACTAATAAAGATATTTATTAGCGTAAATTTGATTACCAATTAAGACAAGAGTAACTGAAGAGTTTAAAGAAAACCAAAAATTTCGAAAAGTACATAATCAAATAAAAAGATTAAGTATTTAGTAGTAATTGAAAATATTAATACATTTCCAAGTGCCACGGGGTGTCAAATCATTTTCGTAAAGAAATTAAAATTAAAATAAATTTTTTAATTATTTTTATGGATTATACAAAATTGTAACTACAATTAACGCTCTCACGTACCTCGTTAAAATTGTTGGCTATTATTACATTAATTATTCTTATAGTGTTGCTTCATTGCTCGCATTAAATCAGTCTTCTTTTTTTTATTAAAGTTAAAAGTAATGAAAATATGAAAACATTTAAATTGATTTTTAATATAAAAAAAAGTCAAAATCATGACTTAATACTATAATTTCGTTAATCTTATTATTTATGAAAGGATATAGCGCGTCCATACCTATAATATGAGATTAATTTACTAAATGACTCTTATATGCATAATAAAGAAAGTTATAAATTAAGTGGATCTTTAAATGCGCACATAGGCGGAGGATAATAATTATAATTGACTTGCATGTAAGCACGAGTCACACCGGCTGACGTTTGACAATAAATAAGATTAAGATAAAGCCGATGCATTCTTTCGGGCTGCCCCGGAAAAAATGGAAAGTAAATTTTATAACGACATAACATATATGGACAATGGTTTTCTTATATTTCTTGACATAGCGAATATTTAGGCCAAATTTTAAAAACTTTTATTAAAAATAAATCCATTTTTATTCTTTTATCTCTAAAGTAAAAGTATAAAATAAAAATTCACAGATAAAAGGAGAAAGATCAATCCTCAATATTTTTTAATAAAAATAATATTTACATTGAACTAAATTAAAATTGACCAATGCGTTCAAAATTTGTAGTGCGGTTGTAGATGCGATGAAAATGAATAATTATTAATAATTATTATATTAATAGTATTTAATAGAAAAGTAATTAAATTTGACAATAAAAATAAAATTTTAAAAATTGCTAAATCAACATGGCGTGCAAAATGAAATAAAAACTGGAAATCTCCTAATCGCTTTAAAGTTAGGTTTAATATATGAACTTGTAAAATTAGTATTCCACGATTTAATTTCGAAAAGATCGAGAAAATAAAAAATTAAAAGAGCCAGTTTAATTTTTTGATAATAAATGTTACCAAATGAAAGTATAGAAGGAAAATGTACCTTAAAGCATAGTAAGTAAGGAAAAATGATACAATGTGGAAAAAAGGAAACTAGACAATAATTAAAAAAAAAAAGCATCATTCGAAACTGTATGCGACAATAAGAATATGTAACGACAATACGATGCAGTAAATCGGACAATAAAGAAAGTAAATAAAAGGAAAAAAGCGTTTATTAATGGACAGGTAAAATAATTTTTGCGGAGCAGCCCCACAATGTCCACGGTTACTAGCACAGTAATAGATTAAATAACAATTTACAATGCTTATGTAATTATAGGTAGATATTATAATAGACATTTAAGCCAAAATCCCATATTTTGCAATGTGGCGTGTGTTTTTTGTCCGCATTCACACAAATGCACTTTGAGAAATCAAACGATTTCGTTAAATTGTGCAAAACTGTATGTACATACGGTTCTGTTTACAGATTAGTTTTTTATGAGTAACTAAAACAACTGTTTTATTATTCGAACGATATATATATTTTGCTGCTGACGTATGTACATTGCGCATGAAATAAACGACAGCAAGGGAGAGCTTTTAATGAAAAAAGTACGATGAAATATGAGAATTTTTTGAATGTGAATGTAATATTAACGTATTATCTCGCTCATGGCAATTTTTTAAAGATTCGAAATTCGAGGATGTTCGTAAGATGTATAAATAATAATATGTTATGTCAAACGTAATTTTCCATTGGTCCACATAAAAAGTTAGTCAAATCAATTTATGTAAACGAGAAATTATACTTTATTTTTAGACATATTATTGAAAACACATACAACTGTTGGAAAAAATAATAATAATTTAAACGTATAATCATAATGATTCTATTAAAATAGTATGTGTGACACAAAATTGATTGCATGCAAAGATCTTGTTATGTATCTCTTTATTTACTTCATCAGAGCAAAAAATAATAACAAAAATATTTAATAAACAAACTTTCATCAAATAATTACATATGTAAAGTAACAAAAGGTTAAGCGAGCATTAATTAGTCAATTAAAAAAAATTAAGCGAATTTACATTTGTTATAGGTACAAATTAAAAAAATTTACTTTATTTGGAAGACGATTTGTTTCTTCGTTAAAAAAAAAACATATATCGTTGCATATATGCAGTATAAGTTTCCTCGAGATTCGAAATCGCGAGTGATTTAAGAAAAACAGTTTTAAACATTGCAACGTAAAAATATACGTCGATTCTGTCGAATAATATAATAAGAAAGAAATGAGATTCGATTTTGAATTTAGCGGTGTCAATATATATTAGGCAATGCGTTAAAAGATGAAAGCTATAAAAAGACAGGAGACAAAATGTTGTTTCTTGTGTAATTATATGCCCGACGTATATAAAATTACGATAAATAAGTATAGCTAATGTAGAACCTATTCTTTTACGCGTTTTACCGTGCGATAATTATATATGATAATATGTAACGATATTAAACGAACGTACATTAACACAATTTGGATATTAAAAGTTAGAAATTTAAAAATGACGGATATAAATAAAATAAATGCGTTAATGAGATTCTAGCAATAATCAGTTTAATTGAATTTTCATAAAATAATGTAAACCACAATTTTAAATATATATATGTTAATAATTATAGTCAGATATTACGCTTTTCTACTATATAGAACATTTACAAATTACTGAATTTTCTTTTGCAAAAATAGTAATTTTTTAAAAATATCTCAACTTTTATTGCAAAGAATCCCATTAACAGTCATTTCGAAAATGGGATATAATGGTATCGTTTGTATGATGAAATACTTTTTTGTACACAGCTTATTTGTTCATCTGAAAAGAGATTGTGCATTCTTAAAAAAAAAAAATAGTAAACATAAATTCTCGCTTAGGTAATCGCACGGCCGCACCTTTCGAGTGGTAAAAATTGTCGAGAGCAACTGTGCGAACACCTTGTTAATAGAATTTTAATATATCCGTATAATTTCCGAATGAATGTGAACTAATTCTATATATAAAAAATAAGAAATTAATGAATGTATTTTAGCCAGGCCGAGGCGAATTCTATGAAATAATTCGATCGTCGAGGAGACATAGGAAGCGCATGAAAAGGCGGTTCTACGTGCTTCACTTTCTTATTCAACGAAAACCTTCTCAGTGTGTACTTCGAGCTCGGTTTTATGTGTATTTGAAGTTATTCCTACGCGCTCGTTGCCAAGATGGATAAAAGAATAACGTTGCATCGATATTGCGCTAATTGAACAAATACGCACAGTAACTGCTACTTAATCTCTTTAAAAAAAATATTTCATTTTATTTAATTCTTTTTACTTCATTACTATCAAATAATGCGCTATTTTTATTGTATACTCGAACTTGGGACCCAAAATACCTTTTTTATATTTTAAAAATTTGCTGTAGACAGTATTTTAAGTTCGTGCTTATTTGTTTAAATATTAACAAATCTGGTATTAAATTTAACTTTTTATTTAAAATGCATTTTAATTTTATTACATTTTTTCTCATCTTTTTCTTTTAATCTCGTACAAAAACCCATGAGAGTGTCATTGATCCTTTTTTTTTTGTCACGTTTGTGTGTTAGAATAGAAAAAAATACAAAACATAAAAAGAAGAAAAAAAGGAGCTGAATCGTTAAAAAGAAAAAATACTTTGAATCTGACGAGCGTTAATACATGTGTTAACTTTTGTATCGACGAAAATTGGGACAAGTTTTTATAATGTAAACATTTTTATTGTTACATAAAAAAATTTTTTTCGATTAATTTTATTTGAAAAATGATTGTCTTTTCATTTTGTTATCATATAAATTTTCGGATTTTCCTTAGTCAATAAAGAGCTGATTAAAAGATTTACTATTGAATAATTACATTGTAAAGGCTAAATAAGCAACGTTTTGTATATAGATAGGAATCTTTTAAAAAAATATGCCAATTTTTATTACAAGCGTTTGATTGTATAAACTGTAGTATATCCTGTTTTGCATTTACTCCAAAATAAAATAAAAAAAAATAATAACGAACAAAAGATGCTACTCTGTCGTAAAAACGAGATTTCTTTTTGTTGAAAGATTAATAATGAAGATCTCGTGCAATCATCTTCCCATCGCAAACTGTACCCCCCCGTCAGGGTTTATGTAAGTTCCGTGAGTTATTTTTCTTCATGAGTGTTTAAAGTGCATGAGTAATGTTTCTAATTAAAAAGCTCTTACATAGTGTTCTTGAAAAAATAAATTTTTAAAATTCTCTATTTGACGTCACAGCAAACTCCAGAGCTTACGCAGCGGTACAGCTTTCGACGGAAGACTTTGAACTTTAAACGAAACAACAAGGAAATTTTACGGCAAATAAAGACAAAAAACTGATTGCTATGTACGAAACAAAGAAACAATGTGAGCCTACATATCAAAGCTACAAGTGTTGTTTCGTTGCTCACTTTTAGCTAAATCTCGATAAATATACAGATTTTATCTAATAAATGTAGAAAAAAATGATAAAAAACCGTTCACGTATCCGTTTACTTTGACAGAAAACAAAGATTAGTTAATGTTTTTACTATGTCCGTATAATTGTATCTACTCGCAGAGAAAACCTACTACGTTGTGGCATGCGCAAAAGATAAGTAAAAAATAATAACAAAGGTAAAAAAAACATGAACGCGAAGAAAGTGTATAGTGGTAAACACATATTAATATGCATTATTGAACATTGTATCAAATTTTATATTCACTTCTTGTGATTGACAATAAACTGGTTTTATAAAAAAAATACATTAATGGGAAGATTATACATGATGATTAGAGTCGAAGAGTAAACAGCTGTACTTCGATTCTCACAAATTCACAAGTGAAAACTCGCGATGATCGTTTAACATTTTACATCTATACATTTCAGTCTGTGGTGCCGTTCTTCTCGTTGTATAATATGTACATTGTGAGAATCGTTATATGTTCACTTGAAATAATATACACCGTGACCGTAAAAAATCACAATTCTTGTGTTCACTTGGAGTAACCCCACGGATCCTTTTTCTGATCCATTAGCGCAAGAGATGATTCGCAGATCTTTTTAAAGAACTCGCGTAATCTCTCTTTCGTAAATACCTAAAAAAAAATTAATTTTTATTAACTATTTTGCCTTTTTCCCTGTTTTCATTTTGTTATACTTTTTTTATGTATCTTTCACTAAATTTATGTATAAAATCAAAATGAAATTTTTTACTCACTTTGTACAATTGATTCTGTTCACATGCAATAACATCGGCCAGTTGTACGGCTTCTGCATGCTCATTCATTTCTGTCATCACAGTATGCAACAAAAATACAATTTTAGGAATACATAATTTTCTTAATTTTTCCATCTGATGATCACGTAATTTTTCTTCTGAAGTTGGAGGTTCGTCGTTGTTACCATTACTTGCATCAACCAACCATCCACCATCGGGGAAAAGAAGAACGTTAAATAAAAGTTGTTTCACAGCCTAAAATAAGAGTAAAATATTAAACCCAATTTATAACTTCAATAATTTGTATGTTATCATTATTACACATATGTGTTAAGTTACTTTGGTATGATGTTGCATAGTGCTTTTCCACCTTTCCATTTCAATATTGAATTGCGATTTTCTGTGCTCATAAGCGACTTTCTCTGTGAATGTGGCATATGTTGGTAATTCCTCAGGAGGTGTTGGTTTACTGTAAAAATGAGTGAACCATTCAGAGAAACCTTCTTGTGCATCCAGGTACGATTTATAACATAAATATTCGCGAATTGATGAGGAAGCCTTTTTTGGTAAAATGTTGGCAGTCATTAAATTTTCTAATGTATTTTGCAAAGCTGGAAATTCATTTACAATCGTTTCAATGGTATCTTCGGGAATCTAAAACAGAAAAGGCAAATTTCAGAATCTAGAATATTAATTTCTTTTACCAATAATTTAGAATAGAATATAATACCTTGTTAAAAGCTTTCCTTGCAGCATCAAGTTTTTCACTTGTTAAAAAGTATCGGATCAAAGCATTTGTTTGCCAAAGAGCTTCTTCTCGCTGACTAGGATAGAAAGTCAACCAGTCAAGGGCACTTATTTTTTCCAAGTCAGCCTCTGTTAATTCTCCTTTCAAATCATGGAATTGTATTTCGATATTCTTTTGTCTGATGTTTTCAACTACTAGTTTAGTTATGGCTTCTACATTCAAATTTGCCTCTTCAGCAGCAGCAAGGCACTTTTTACGTTCGTCTTGATTAGTAACCTTTTCAAGAAATTGAGCGTAATTTGTTATTTGTGCTTCTAGAGGTAAAGTTGATGTGTAAAAGGCAATAAGCATTGGATCACCAATTTCTATAAGTACTTTGACGTATTCCAATAAAGCTTTATCTGCTGCTTGCTTATTAAGATTTTTTCCAATGTGTTTTAAAAATAGTACTAAATGAGCTAGAAATCTAAGAAACTGAGAGTCGCAAGTTTTTTGATCAATCATGCTTTCTACATCATCCATTAAAGTGGTAACTTCATCTAGAATTAAATACTTTTGAATTCTGTGACCTGGTTCAACAGCTTGAGCAGCAATAATTGGATTTTTTGAAGCTTCTAATTCATCAAAAATATCTTCTAATGTATTTTCACCTTTCCAGTACTCATCTGGTAAAGAAGTATAAGACTTTGGCATAAAACCTCTTACTTCTGCTTCAACTTTTATGTCTAACAATGTCTTCATATATGCCCAGAGTCCATCTTGCCAAGAATTTGCTATAGTCAAAAGTTGCTTTACATTGCCACATAAACTGGAGTAAATTGCACGATAATATTGACCTGTAAATAAAGATAATAAGCAATTGATTAATGCTGTTTTTGTTTTTTATTTTATCATCACAGTTGTCGTTAAACCTACCAACTCTCACATCGTTAGACAATTCCCAAGCACACAATTTCCACAAACTCCTATTAGGATTGCCTTCAATTGGTAGTTTCTCATCGGTAACAGGATTATTGTAATTAGGATCATGGTAAGGAACCCAACCAAGTAAACAAGCAGCTCGCCACATTTGCCCACAGTGTATAGACAATGCTTGTGCCTTTTGTAATCTTCCACAACGCACCTTAAAAAAATATGTTGATTGACATTTTAAGTAGAAAATTCTTCTAAAAATTTAAATTTAAATATATGTACACACCTCTATAAGCATTCTTTTTTCTAATCTAGCATCATCTTCTCTATCTAAATCATGCAAAGGTTTTCCTTCCCTAATGGGGGCATCTGGGTCCATAGATGATACTATTGGTCGAGATGAAGGGAAAGAAATTCCTTTATTTTTATTTTGTAACTGATGCAAAGTATTTTCCCAAGCTACAGTTCGATCTGTAAAATTTTCTATGGATGGCAATCTATCAGCTTGATCAAGAGCATTTTTCTCCAACCAATCTATAATAAGTTGATACTCTCTTATTAATTTACTGTTTTTAAACAAAGCATTAATTACTTCTTTTTCTGAAATATATGATTCACTATCAATCTCCATTTGAGATGGGAAGTCTGCTGTATCCAAACGATTCTGATAAAGACAGTAGACCAACCTCCAAGTATTTCTTTCATTTTCTAAACTAATCTCCTCTTGAGATAAATAGGCACTTTCTACTTTAGACTTCATTCCTAAAATATTTAATAAAGTCATTAAAAATTGGAATATACATAAAATCTTAAAAATTCTTAGATAAAATTGGTTACTACCTCGCATTAGCTCCAACGTATCAGTACAGTTTTGAATAAAATCTGCGACTGTTTCAAAAATTTCTGGCTGTGAAGTATGTGCCTGCAAACTCTCAAAAAAATCGTAATGTAATTTTGAGTAAGCATCTCGCCAGGGCTCATTGGCTTTCAAAACAAGTCCAGTCGCAGTGCTGTCATCCATCATTTCTCTGAGGGTCATGTCACCTCGTTCGGATCCAGCCATGATATTCCTGAGTTCATGGGGTGCCACAGTAATAGAAGGCATTGTACTGTCGATACCTCTGCAATCTTCCATCCTTGACATGTTAAAGTCCTCATTTCTTGTAGCAGTATTGTTTATTAAAGATATTCTTTTAAGCATGTTATATATTTTATTTTAAACAGCAAATATATATTCTTGCTCACTCAATACTTAAATAACTCTTACACATTCACTTGATTCTGAAAAAAAATAGTCTAATTAGCGTTCATATGTAGCCATAACCTAATCATTCAATAGTAGTTATTGTATGTCATTATACTCATTACTAATATAATAATATAATAATAAATTTAATTTAATACATTAAAAACAAACATTTGTTTCTTTTTTAGGTTAGACGAACTCAATATTCAACAAATCCACAGCCGCCAGCCGGCAGTATAATATGAGGAAATCCATATTCATTATATTCATTCACTCCGTGTGGGTGTGGTTGCGCGCGCGCTCTCACTGCTGCCAACGTAGTATAACTTAACCTGTCATGTAGTCCATATAGAGGTTAGATTGGCATTGGCCGCTTTGAGAGCACCGCCACACGATCCCAGAAACTGGTATAATTGCAAACACCAAACAATAATTGTGAACGTTATAATTTTCGTTTTATCGACATATTTATTGAATGTTTCGAGTAATGTGTGAGATGCGTTTGGAGCCGATATCTCTGCATAAGGAGAAAACACTGCAAACTAATAAACTATATATACCTAAACTGTAATTGTTGACCGATTGTTGTGAATTAAATTTAGTAAATTGTGAAAAATGGATTTTATTGTAATCGCAGGTTTTTGAAGAATTTAACCATGTCAGACTTTGCGAAAGCACAACTCCTGAAATATGGCTGGACTGAAGGTAAATTCTTATCTTTAATGTTTTTGCGTAAATCAAATGACAAGCATAATTTTTAATACAAATTAATAGTAGTAAATTAATAAATCCATTTTCTACTGCAATAATTGAATACGCACATGTTTATTAAAATATTGAAATAAAGATATAACCTACAAATGTTTTAATGTTCCAGTTATTTTTTCATTTGTTTATTTATTTATTTGAAGCAGAAAATTACAAAATCATATTTTTATTATTTCTTTTTATTATTAAATTAGCAAAGAATATGCATAAAATAATTATGTTTTTATTTTAGGAAAAGGACTTGGAAAATATGAGAATGGCATCGCTCAACCATTGAAACCTAAATTAAAGTTCGACACCACTGGAGTAGGCCACAAAGACAATGAGTTTCACTGGTGGGATTCAGTGTATGACAAAGCTTTAAAAAACATTGTGTTAGAAAGTAATTCTAATAAAGTTTCTATAAATATAGCAAAAGAAAATGCTTTCAATATTTCATCGACAAAAACAGGCATTGATGGATCAAAAAAGAAACATAAGCTGCAGTATGGTAAGTTTTTAAAAACTTCCACATTGCAGAATGGAAATATGATTACAGATGAAACATGTGAAGTATTTGAAGAGGATAAGGTAGTGAATCCCGTGGAAATAAAAATGACAGATGAAGAACTTTTTAAAGCGTGTGGTGGTAGAACAGCACATAAAGGGGCACGGCATGGTTTAACTTTAAATGGAAAATTAGCCAGGATAGCAGAACAGGAAAAACTGTTACTCACAGCTGGATATTTAAAATCCAATGAAAGCAAAGAAGTAAAGCAGAAGAAAAAAAAGAAAAGAAAAAGGGATATGGAAGTAGAACACTGTACCACAGATGTAAATAATGATTCTTCTTTAGATGATGATGATTGTTTAAAGCTTCCATCCTTAAAAGAGGATTATAAACCTAGTAAGAAAACACGTTTAAAATCTGTAAGAAAAGTAAATGATTTGGTTAACCAACTTAATAAATCTTGGTTTGTAAAAGATGATAAAATGCCTTCTGACCAAAACAATGAGGCTGCAACAGTCATAGATGATGAAAATTTGAACAAGAAAAAAAAGAAGAAAAAGTCTAAAAGGAAACATGATCATGAATTAGTCGAAGTTAATAATATATTGATAGAACCTTGTCAAAAAAGAAAGAAAAGAAAAATTGTGGAAGATGTTTTGAGTTTAGAGGAAAATAAAAAAGATAGAAGCAGTATAAAAATTAAGATTAAACGTATAAATATAGATGCAAATAGACTTAATGATAAAATCATAAGAAGAAAACAACGTAAATATGAGAAAAAAGAGAAAAAAAAATTAGAACATCTTTCGAAAAGCTTACTTGCTATAAATTTAGACAATTTTACAGAAGAACCAGTAATTGCAACACATAAATGCACTAAGAAACGTAAAAAAGATAAGAATCACAAAAAAGAAAAAAATGTTAACAATGAACAATCAGTTTAATCAAAATGAATCTACTATCAATATCATTTGAATTGATAGTATTTGCTGTTCACTGCAACTGTGATTATATAATATTTGTTTTCATTAATAATAGTAAATACATTAAGAGAAAATGTAATTTATAAATAATACTTTGTTACTTAATAAATTTTCAATCTTAAAATATTTTATTATAAACCTCTTAATTTTATTAATTTTATTGTAAACCTCTTTCAGTAAAACGATATATACATAATATATTAATAAATTAAATATTGAAAACTGAAAATATTAAGAAGGCTTGTCGAAAAAGTCTAATGAATAAATTAAAGGAACTGCATAGCACTGATTAGGAATTTTTCATTTACATGGAAAAAAGGATGAAACAACTGTATATAGTCTTCAACTATATATAAAAAAGTTTTTAAGTTTAAATGGACTTTGTTTTTCTAATTATTTTATTTCGATCAAGTACCAAATTACCGCTTGTTTGGTTGAATCACTTCATACACTACTATGAGTCGAAAAATTTATGTATAATTAAATAAAAAAGATCTTAAGTGACAATATTATAAAATATAATTGTATTTAATTGTAAAATATAAATAGTAGTTTTCAGCTATACAAGTGCGAAAAAGTTAATTCTCCGAAGAGTGTGTTAATCAACGTAAAAGCCGGGTATTGTCGGCGATCATTGCAAGGATCGGCATCGATCATTGCAAGGATATAAGTATAAACACACACACACACTCGCGGCGATTCCGTCACAGTGAATCGCCGTCAGACACTCGTGTGTTCCGGATAAGTACCCCTAAAAGGTACCCTATTACTGTAGATTAAATCTCGAAACTCCAGCGCCTGATTATCAGAATTTTATTAAGGTCCGGATCGATGCTGCGTGACTCAAGATTCTCTACGGGAGAAACATAGTCGTCGCCGGTGGGCCTTGCTCTTTTTAAATTTCATAATATCTTTCGTATAAATGAAGTGCACGATGTGCTTGGCGAGCTGCTAGGCGACGAGTTTTCACGAGAAAATTTAATTTCGCGCTTCGAGGCGACATTTTTTTGCAGGATGTGCCCGAGTGAACTCCGTCGTAAATTTCGGACGGCTTGCTCGTCGGTAAAGGAAAAAAACCTGTTGCAAAGAGACTTTTTTGCGTTGTTATTTCGAAAAAAAAAGTATGCATGGATAGTAATATTTTTTAAATGAAGTAGTAAATAAATGATTTTTTTTTTTAATATAGTAGTAGTATCAATGCAGTAGGAAATTTATCATCATCATGTACAAACAATCTCTTTTATTATGTTCGTGCAGTTATATAACTAGTGTACTACACAAATTCTCACTACATTGAAGAATCAATTGCAATAAATCGTTATAAAATTATCTGCATAAATTGAACACATTTATTTCATCACCTACATATTTATATGTACTTAATTATAAGGAAAAAAGTAATTTTGAAAAAGTACATAATTTTTTGTCGTGCAAAATTGTAAATTTAACTTTAAGTTGGAAAGCTTGGAAAAGCCAGGGTTCCTCGGAATTTCACTGTACTCTCTAGAAAGTGGTAACATGTTGGAGAGATTGCCGCAAGTAGCGAGCACAAAGGCCCTCGACATCGATTTTCTCACCTTTGGCTCACGCGTGACATCAAAGGGGCCGTCCCACGCGGAAGACGAAGAGCCGCCGCGACGTTATACGTTATATCACGGACACTCGAATTGCCAGAGAAAAATCATTGCGCAATTCGATAAATAGCAATTCGTTTTTATGTATACCTTAAAAAATGTTCGCCAGATTCAGTGTAATAAATCTGTCATTAGTAAAAATATTTCAATTTGCTTATTTTAGTTAGACAGTATAGAATAATATTAAAAGCACAAGAGTGGAAAAAATATAGTCATATTAAAATACCGTCTAGAACTTAATACTTTATTAACAATTACACTTTTCTGCACCTATGTACAATGTGACAAGTCGGCAAACTTAACAACTCCTGCTATTACTAGTTCATTTTATTTACTCCTGATTATTACTAGTTTATCCGCAAGTCGTTGTTTTATGTCCTGAATTATTGATCTTTCACTGTACATACCTGTACATACACTTCAACTTTGAACCGCGGCGCGATTTTCTTTACATTCTCTTAATTAGGCTGCACCATTTCTTTCTTTATATATCTCTTAAATACGTGGTATAAAAATGAAAAAAAAAAGAATCACAATTCGTGCCAATGCGTACGTACAATGAAAGATCAACGCTACTAAAAGTTTCACAATCCCAAGATACGTCTATTTAATTGATTAAACTCCTTGTAGAGAATACATAAAGGAAGCTATACTCTCGTTTACAAAAAAAAAAAAAAAAAAAAAAAAAAATAGTTTGATTCTCAATCGATGAAAGTACCACCTTCCAGCCTTTTTATTTCAGTCAAAAGAAAGGATCCGCGGAGCATCGCTTCGCTCGCAAATGCGTCGAGGAACAAGAGAATAGGCGTAGAATCTATTCGAATAAAAAGACTGAGTTAAAGAAAAAAGACAGTAGGGAGCAAGAGTTAAGAGGATCGAGGGTGAAGCCTCAAAGCGCGTAGTACAGAACGACGGTGAGTAGGACGTACTCGAGGTTCGCCATGATGATCTCGCCGGTGCTGGCGGTGGGCGTCTCCTGGGGCGGGTTTTGGTGCTCGTGCTCGTGGTCTCGGGTGTACCCAGCGCGCCAGTCCTCACTGCGGGGGGCCTGTCTCTTGGGCCTCGCGGATTCGAAGGGATATGCCGCGGCCATCTCCATGTCGTCGGGCTTGAGCTTCGTTCTGGAGTGCTGGGCTTTCTTCTTGGACTGCTTCTTGGGCGAGTTCCTATCGGGCGGCGAGGGGATGAAGACGGGCTCGAAGTTGTCGTTGTATTGCTCAGTCGTGTCGAGCTCCCGGACCTCCTCCTCCCGGGGGTCGAGCTCCGCTGCGCTGCGATCGATCTGGTTCTGCCGCTTGAGGATGGGCTTGAAGCCCTTCTCAATGACGATGGAGCCAGGATCGAAGCCGGTGTTGCGCGCGGGTTTGAGGGCAAGGAGCTGCTCGCTGGACAGAGCTTCTATCTTGGCTTCGGAGTTGCTACTCCGCTCCTGCTGTTGTTTCAGCTCAACCTTCATCAACTTGGTCGGCTGGTGCTGATAGTGAGGTTGGCGGTAGGCTTGCCTACTGCTGAGAGTCTGCATTCTGGAGAGCATCGACGGCTTGTACACGGCCTTTTTCCTTTCGTAGAAGGCAGGCGCCCGAGAGACTGGGACGAGGGAACTGGCGCTAGTTTGCGATTGCTGTTGCTGGTACGCGAGCGATCTTCTGGGGAGCTGAGGCTGGTGGTACTGGGGTCGCCTCTGGAGCATCATCATCGGCGGAGCTTGCATCCTGGGGGGCTGGGCCCGGACGTAGACGAGGTTCTGGCTGGTGGGGGCGTGGACCGGCACGGGGTAGGAGAGGCGCATTGGCCCGGCGGACACCTGGCTCGCGAGCAGCGCGGCCGGACGCCGAACTACTTGGTGCTGATCTGGAAGTTTAGAGTAGGGTGAGTCGGATTCTGGGTTCTCGGAATTAGCCAGCAACTCTTGAAGGCCTAGGGCCGCGGGCACGCGATGATGCTGGCGCTGCTGATGATGATCGTTTTGGTTATTGTTATCGCGAAGATGGACCAAGTTAGCCGAGGTTTTAGTAGCGGGCGAGCGACGCTGCTCCTCGAGCTCGTACGAGGGTACGTGGGTTAGTTGCGGGTGGCTGTAGCCGTAATGATCGTAAAGGTAATTGAGCTGAAGCTGGTGATCGCGATGGTAAGGGCCTGTTATAAGCTTGCCGGGAGGATTAGTTGCCATTTGCGCGTGATGATGATGATGATGAAGATGATCGTGATGGCCGCGCGGATAGTCGAATTCCACCGGGGCGTACTCCTGGTGATGCTGGAAGAACTCGGGCGAAGGCGTTACCTTGCTCGGGTTCGCTCTTATGCTGGAGCCAGTCTCGAGATCCTGACCATGCTGGGGGAACTCGGGAGCTGCCTCTACAAGAACCTCGTGCTGCTCACTCGCCGAGACCTGGTGACGGTCGCAAGTGTCGTGCACGTGAATCTTCCAGCCGAGGTAGCGATGGGTGAAGCACTGAAAAATTCCCATTTCATTGTAAGCAGAATATATATATTTTTTTTTATTCTTATTAAATAATTGCATTTAATTAACATCTTATTACCTGATAGTACACGGTATCGGGAGTGTTTTTGTCGGGAACCCAAGTGATGAATCCGGGCTCTCCATTATCACACACCAAAGTTAGTGTGCGCTGGAACGCTCCGAATGAGCTGAACTCGTCAGCAGGGGGGACCTTCTGATCGGGAACCCAGTTGCACAAACGACCGGTTCCAGTAGGACGAACCACGCCGCGTTGTCGAACAGTTCCCGCAAAGATCGTCACGTTCTAAAATTTAAAGAGTTGTTATAATATATTACTAACGTCATATAAATGAGTTATTTATGGCCCTGCCTGCTGTGGATTTTTGCCTTGCGAGGCAGTTCCAACACCTGGGATTTAAAAGAATTTTACATATTGGGAGGTCATTTAAAGAAAAAAATTATACTTGCTGACGAAATAAATTTTTATTTTGTATATAGAGAAAAATATCCCATTAAAAATTACTATAGTTTTTCCTAAAGCGCGGACAAACTGGAACTATCAAAAAAATTAGTATAATAACCAGTAAATTTTACTATAGTTGTACTAAAT
>JAWWEN010000048.1:10035686-10052555 GCA_035582955.1 Sycophila texana | reverse complement strand
GACGATGCCGGAAAGCACCAACTTCCGCTCGCGCAGCGGCCCGAAAGTTGGCGCTTTCCGGCCGGAGGGCAGAAAAATAAATTACAATCTTTTAGTATGTTCATTAGTGAAAATTGTTGATGTATCTACAAAGCAATAAAGTGTAACCTGCTTTTTTCGAGTACTATATTAAAAGAAGTAATGTACAACCTTCGCAGCTAATTGATAGTGTTTTCAATATTTTAATTTACATGGAGCCTAGAAAGTTTTGTAGAAAAGTGGTACTTAAGCTGCACATAAATGTGATTCAAAAATTCATCAAAAGTGCAGATTTGTACAGCTTTGAATTGCGTGTAACGTGTATTTATCATAACGTCCATGTATCACTTTTCTTTGTTGAACGGATTTAATGTGTAAATCATCTTTGACTATTCCTAAAACTTATATAACCAAGAAACATTTGTAAAGAAGACGAATGGAGCGAATATGTGCGTACATGGATCAATTATGAGCGTCTGTTTGATATAGAAATAATTAAATCATAAAAGTATAAAACTACAGTCTTGTACAGTAGTTAGAGTGCAAATTGTTTTATAAGGTTTGTTTGTTTTTCTTTTTTATATATATAAATAAAATTTCAAAATTTCAAAAATATAGAGAAATTTTTCTAATTTATTTCGCTGCAATGTTTATTTTTTTTATTTTGCGATAGTTTGAAAACAATAGCAAGGAAAAAATTGAAAAATCTAATTAACAAAGCCAACAGAACTGTATACTAATGATTAGAATTTTTTAAATTACATGAGGAAAAAAGAAGGAAACAACTTTACAGTTTTATACTATATAATTTATTTTCATAAAAAAAACTCTTTAACAAGATAAAACAAGTCTTTTTAGTGGACTTTGTTTTGTTAATTAATTTATTTTATCTTGTTAGTCTTTTCAAATTGGTTAAACCAAATTTAAAAGTTTTACAATAAATCATATGCATATCACTCTCTACAATTATGTTGCAATAAAAGAAAACTGGCGTATAGCCTATTATTTATTTAAACATAATTAAAAATTCATTTAATAATTAGAAATAATGTATTGTCACATAACACTGCAATGCATGTAAATATTTACATACTTATTACATTGTGTACATAGTCTTAATTATGCTAATTAATCCCTTAATAAAGCCTTATCGCTTGTTGCAATACATTAACAAGTCATTTCAAATATTGCCTATCAAGTATACTTTATAATATACACGATACACAGATTTATAAAAAAAGATTTTTTTATTTATATACAAATTCACATTCATCAAATATTCTTGCTAAGTTAACAATATTTGTCAAAACTTTATCAAAGTTTAGAATACCTTTTAAATGAGAAAATGAGACTCCATTAAGAAGTCAAATTCCTACAAAATAGTATATTTTTTTTTAATAATAAGCATAAGTTAAAAAATAGATCAATATTTAGATTTACTATACTTCAAGTTTAAAGTTAAATTTGATGAATTTGAATTAATATACAAATAACTGAAGTTGTCAGTATAACATTGGACATATAACACTATATGTCTATCGGTTTAGAAATTGGATGGTTGGATCACATCTCACACTACCCTTAGTCCAAATATTCATGGAATAGAAATAAAAATTCATTCGAACCCATTATGCACGTAACAGTCATGTCGATTAAATAGTTTTTCTAAGGCCCCCTATAATGCAAAAAACTAGAAATAAAAGAATATATATACTTTTCGAAAAATAACACCTTTTAGAATATCTAAAAAGATTAGTAAACTGAAAATTTCCATAACTTTCTCGAAAAAAAAATAATAGAAAATACTTTCATGTTGCACCTAGATCTTATTTGCTTATTGCTGCACTAATTACAACGGAAAAATTTTTAACAATTAAACCTTACCAAATGAGAATAACTACTCCAGATTAAAATTTATTACCGTTTTAAGTGTTATACAAAATAAAAAAGATTTTTATACTTTTTTAACGTCATAAAAAAAGCTATTTAATTACTATTTGAATCGCATTGCACTTACTTAATACAAATATGATTATCATTCAATTACACTTCCACAATTAGTAATGAAATACATCTTTACTTTAAATTGTATTCAAATTATAAGTGGTTTCTTGTCTTCTCAATTGATAAATTCGACTCTTATTAGTAAAATTGACATAGAAAATACTTTAGAATAAAATAGACCAAAAAGATCATAGAAGCATTCCAAACGCGGGTAATTTATAATTTTTCTATACAAACGGAAGGTCGCTTCCATTCTAGGACGATTCTTAATATTGTTTTATAAAAATACTACGTTTTGAAATGAAGTAACGCTTGAACCACACTTGCCGTTTGCAAGTATTGCAATTACTTCTTGTGATTTTCATTACATTTACAATTTAACAATGTATATAATTGCCGTAAAATACAGCAATAATAACGGTATTTTAACACGAATTCGTAAGTTAATTTATAAAATGTAATTATTAGCTTTAAATTCATCTTTTATTGTATAAAGTAACGTAAATTTCTTATTTGACGTAAAAGAAATAATATATTATCAATATTTAATTTTTGGTAATAAAACTTTAATTGAATTGAATGTATCATGAAGTACTGCAACAAAATGTTTCCCCTGAATTTTTTATTAAACGAAGCAATAAAAACCGAAATCAAATCCACAAGAAATTAGATACTTTTCATCTGCAAAAATAAAAAATAACTAAGTAAATTTACCATTGATAATATATAAATTTTTCAGAATCATTGTTAAAGAAGCCTGGCCGTTTCATTCCGCAATGTTTATAAATATCTATTTTCCGAATTCCATAATAAAAAACTATTTTAAAAAGTTGGCAATCGCATTAAACAGTTTATGGAATTATTTAAATCACTATAAATAAAATCACTCGCTATCTATGAGACCTAATTGACATTATTTACGTTTCTAACACGATTGAATAAAAAAATATTATTCAAAGCACTTATGAAGATACACATTTTCTTAAACTCTAAATTCACAATTTTCTTTGGAAGTAAAAATAAAAGGCCTATTCACAACCGTAACCCTACCGCCAATTTATTTAATGACGTCGGTAAGCTAACTTTATTCCGTCATTTGCTCTTCCTTTTATTCTTCGTTGAACACTAAAAATGTACATTTGCTTGATGAATTAAAATGTTCTCAGACTACGTCAAAATCACTTACACTACAACATTTCCCTTTTCTATAGGAACACCGTTTGACAAGACTTTGTTATTTAATATTATAAAATGCTTCCATGTGTTCTAAATGTGGTGTACCTATTAAACTCATATATGTACATATTGGATGCTAGTTTCAATTTTTTTAAGACAAAAAGTAAAAGAATGATATGAGCGAGTGCTATTTTATATTTCTGTATATATTTATGCTGATATTTAAGTTTGTGATATGAAAATCGATATCTATAATTAAATAGTACTTTACAAACAATTTTTTGTAGCAAATTCATTTAGTAGTGTAACATTGTCTATTAAAAAAATCAATTATTAAACATAGTGAATTAAGTAAATTTGGCTTTAATTTAAGTTTTATGTGTTATTTCTACTTTAGACATCTTAATATTTTATTTATTTATATTTTATATTACGTTTGTCAGGGACAAAATAATACATTTTATTATATGTATTTTGACTAATATGTATTTTTTGACTAATAGTGCATTATTCAAATTATTAAAGTATAATTTACGAGTGTGAAAATTTCTTTAATCAAATTATTATTATAATACTTTAATTTATATTATAAATCATTTAAAATTTTATTTATATTATGCTATTTTAATATGAATCAAATTAATTAATTAATGTACATAATTAATTATTGTACAGAAAACAAAATTCATGACGAATGTATGTACAAATATAAATCGGCATTATAAATAAAGTTTTAAGATTTCAAAAATATTTATCCAATAATTTAATATTGATAAACTTGCGTTTTATCGCCATCTATAATTATTACACATGCACTCGTTTTGGACAAATTCACATCTAAAAATAGTACACATATTTTTCCTATTTTAAAATGTAAATCTACGAGACACTGTGTTGAAAAATTCGCATCCTCCTAAACTTCCAACATGAAGAAACAATAATGAAAACTTTAATAAATCAATAACATTTTTGGAAGATCTTACTGGAAGAATCGTTATCTTTAGAATATAGTGATTGAAAAAAAAATCGAGAAGATTAATAAATTTCATTATAATTAGATGTGAAATTTTAAGAATCTTTACATTATTACTGCATTTTGTTATTTTCATTAACTATAACGAGAATTTTAAATTCCTTTAATTCATTTTTAGTATTGATTACATTACAAAACTGGTATAAACTTTATATCTTTCCATTGTTTTCTATTGTTATAACTATTTACAATTACGTTATTAATCAACAACAAGTATTTCAATGATCAGTAAATCAATGATTCTTTTTGCAGTTCACGTTAAACTTTCATATAACTCATCTTTAAAAAAAAAAAGTTTCGTCGAATGTGCATGCAAAGGAAGTCAAAGCTCTCTCGAAAACAGTAAAGCAAAAATTGAAAGACTAGCGCGACGCGGCGAAACGCAAAGGGGGCTAAGCGCACCTGCTGCTGAGCAGGCGGCTCTTGAGCAAGAAATACCCAATGTGACGGCCAAGTCTGCTGACGGTGGAGGTCTGCTTGTCGGCGGAGCGCCTCGTCGGGCAGGCAGCGAAGATCGTTGGGTCCGAGAGTTTCGTCCAGATGGTGTGCATGCTGCTGACGTTCACTTTGTGGGCGGTGATCACCTCGCGGAGCGTGCAAGCTTCGAGCTTGCGAGGCACGTAGCTGAAGCCATACTGGTTGAGGGGCCGCAGACCAGCGCGCCTCGCGCATATCCCCGTAATGTACACATCTTCCAGGTGCACTAACGGCGTCGTCAGGGCAGCCCGATACAGGCGCCCTGCCACGTCCAAGCTCATCACGTAACCCGTGCCTGACAGATAATTCGGGTATGTACGCTCCGAGTACATGTATTTCGGCGTGTACCTGAAAATTCATAATATTTAAATTTAGGACAAATGATGGAATAAAACATCAACATATAGATAAAAATTAATAATTTTTCATTAAATTCGATATTTCTCTTACTTATTTTTATTATTTCACTTGCTTAAGTCTCAATGCGTCTAGAAGCAGTTATTATTTTAATTGCTTTTGAACAAATTTTATAAACCGTTAACAGAAATATGAATTGAAGCCACAGCTCAAAGGAATTTTTTTTTATCTCTGCAACTTAAATTTAGTGTCTGTGTAGATTAGTAGAGTACATATCTTAAACCAGGTAATACGATGTTATAACATCGTATTATCTTTAAAAACTTTAACTAATATGAGATAAGAAATTCTTTTTGAAACAATCGGTTCATTTACTTTTCAAAAATAGCTCTTCTTATATACCTTAATACGTCAAGTCTTTCTTTACAGTAATGAAATGCGCCGTAGGTGGGTAAATAATTTTCAAGGGCTTACCACTTATTTTTAGGATCTGTAATAGGCCTGGCATTGCAAATAAGTGAACCAATTAAGGTGCCAGTGCTCTTAGCTCGTCCTTTTAAAGCCTTCACGAGAGCCGGAACATTGACGAACATGTCGTCGTCGGTTTTCATAAGATACGTCAGCTTGTCGCAGTTGGCTGTTACCCATTTCAGCAGCATTACCGATTTCAACGTCAAATTATTGTAGGTGTCATGAAAGCTTTCTTGAATAATGTCGTTGTACAAATGACTCTCGTCCGCTGCAAAAGACTAAATGCGGAACAACTTAGTTAGTCTGCAATCTTTCTGGCCTTTCACTAAAAGTGACTTGCATAATTTTATCATTTTAATTTAAACTTTGTTTAAAGTGTGGTCTTTAACTAATATTACTTTATCCAAAGGATTTCTTTCACTAATTTTAATCTAATGACTAAACTACAGTCACTTCAGGGCTACTAATGAATCATTCATTGGGACTAATTGAGTATGCAATTTTTTAAATCGGTTTGATTACTCAAACAAGCTGGAACGAGATCCAGCGAATTTTAAGTTGAATTTGTTATCGACGCTGCAAAAAAGAGAAATCATTTAAAATTTATTCAAAATCTTTTGAAGTAGTAAAGTAACAAAAATGACGCTGAAATTATAAATGTAAACGAGAAAAAATTACCATAAGCCTTGGAAAAATTGATCTTTACCTTGAAATTCGTTGAAAAAAAAAAGTTTTATAATAAAAAATGTACAGCGTAGCTTATCTAAAAAATCTAAATATGTAGAATTATTGAAGGTCTATTATGTACAATCATTATTGGATAATCTGAACTAATTTATTTACGCACTATATTTTCCAACACGCGAACCGGATCTTAACTTTTCTCAATTATGATGGAAATATTGCATGTCTTGCGCTATACTACTTTCTACAAAACTGTTAACAAAACAAGTATATATATACTGAAAAACAAACATTTTTACTCGCACTGTAAGTGAATTGAGGCTAATGAATGTTAAAAAAGTCAATTTTCCAACACTCCATAACTGAGGCAATTGAGCTCACTTCAATTAGTACTAAATTTAGAAATCCAAAATACTCCACGAAAAATATCGCTATAAATATAATCGAGCACAATTCTACATCAATTTTCTACATTTTCATTGAATAAAATAAAACACATTTAATAACAAGAAATCTATTAATTAGTTATCCCACAATCGAATTTTAAAGTTCGTACTTCAAAAGTTCAAACACAAAGCTTTAACAAAGCTCGACGGCCACGAGTGCCTTTTCACTCTGACTCATTTCGAAAGAATAATAACAAAAGCAGCACACAATGCGCTGCATACATACATTGAGAGTGTCATTATCGCTCTGCCCCAGGAGAAAGGTTAATCTGACGGTCGAGTTGTAGGTAGAGTCGAGGTGGCTGCGGTTGCCCCAGGTGTTACGAATGGCAAGGCGAGCGTTCGCATTCGGTACCGCCGAGCAAACGACTATCAGCAGGTAGGGCCCGTCGGCGCAGACGCCCCGCGGGCTCAGGAGCGAAGTCGTATTCTCAGGATGGATGTAGATGCCCACGTCCCTTGACGTGTTGTAGCTCCAACCACGCAGCTGAGCTAGAATCATAGAGAGAATCAGCGGGTTCCCTTCTCAGGAGATCCTCTCCTTGCCTCGTGCCTGCGCCACCTTTGCATGCCACCCATTCTTATTGTTTAACTAATGTTGCGACGTTTTAATGCTTTTAGTACATTTTCTTGTTAGAGGCCAAGTCTTTTTTCAATAAATAAAATATACACGTTACAATTATTAGTCATTCGTTAATAATCGAATGATAATTACATTACGAATAAGATAAAATATTTATAAACAAATTATTCAAGAACCAAATTGACAAAGTACACGATAAAATAAAGTGCTTCGAGAAAAAGCGTGGAAATAATAAAATTTGTTAAGTAATTATTCTTGACACGAAAGTGGAGATGAAATCTTTGACTTAATAGTTGCGAAAAATAAAGTAATTTTTTAAATACAATAACATACACTAATCAATTGTGTTTTTTTTTTTTTCTTTTTTTTATAAATGTACATATAGGTGTTGCAAACTTGAGTGATAGAAAAAAGCGAGGAAGCTGTGTAAAATCAAGTACTGTTTTCATGATATGTATTCGCAGAAAGTATAAGCATTTTTACACGAGGACAAGATTTACAAGTTGTAAAGGTACGATACGAGAATACCTATTTTCTTCGCTCAAGTCAGGCAGCAAGCGTTAAAGTAATTTATTACAACGGAAATTTAGCGATGTTCCTTAAAAACACTCGAGCAGGAAAGAAAATTCACTTCTTCAAAAATTTTGTACAAAAATGTAATAGGAATTGAAAATAGCTATTCGTTATTTTACAGAAATATTAACAAATAAAATAAATATTTACGAGTATAAAGAAAAAATCTATTCCTTTCAAAATGAATTTTACGATTCATTCCTTTTTTTCAGAATCATCAACAAAGTCACGTTTTTTTTTTTTTTTTTTTGAATAGAGAGACTTGTTGTGCGGTCGTTGCATGACTAATAAGATTTAAATCGTTGCTTTTATCTCCCTTCCTTTATAGGAAGAATCTATGGTATTATCATTGTATCACAGGGTCACGTTTCAACTTATCGGTTAGAAACATTATGTATATTAAAAATAAATTCCGTTTACACTAATAGACACGTCTATCTCCATATCAATAAATAAATATGGATTAAAAAGTAGCGCATGTAGAACATATACAAAGTTTATTTTAAATAGTTTATTGCACTTGAGGAATTGAATTTTCTGTCCTGTTGTACATCATTTGTATATATCACGATTATTGACACTATCACAATACAATATCAGTATTATATTACATATTTTTATTTAAATAAATACCTAATTCGGAATTACTATATGATAAAGCATTACAAAGTATGCAAGCAATCAAGTGTAAAGATCTGAATGATTCACGGATAAATAATTAAAATTATTGGATAAAATAGTAAGTACAATAGACTCATTGTGTTTAAGATCTGAACAGTACTTTAAGTTATCGCTTTGATCTATTTGTAATCTCAATTTCGGCTATAATTAAAGTAAAGCTAATTGCCGATGTGAACAATGGAAACAATAAAAATAAAGGTAGTAAACAATAAAAGTAAACGAGTAGATGAGAGATGACAGAAATTTTAATAATAGGTACATATATATTGTTCATAATGAACGAAAGATAATCTCGGAAAAAGCTCATTGATTACTTGTATAAAAATGTTATCGAATTTTTTAATCGCGTTTCGTTAAAATGCCGTATGCCGATAGTTTTTCGCATGAAAGGAAAATTTTGTACTGCACTTTCAGCCTGAATTAAAAATGTAATAAGATTCATAAATAAGAGAGCTCGGATATTATTGTTTCTCGTAGAAATTAAAATATACGAGTGACTATTACTTTTTGGTACAATAAATATTAAATATGAAATTCTTTAAATATAGAAGCTCCTAAATATTTTCGTATAATGTTGTAATTTGTTAGTATGCAATGTACTTTAAGATACTTTTCAATTAGCTACGTTAATAATTTCAATCTACACGGCATACTTAATTATTTTACAATACTTTAAACTATTAGTTTAAAATACTAGTTAAGCATCAATATAAAAATGTACCTTTACCCGAATCGCATCACTGGCTTTCTTATATACTTAATATAAAAAACAAGATGGTCCAATCAATGCGTGGGTGTCTTATTTTTGGAGAACATAAAATGTAATATACAGCGAATTTGAGGGTTATATGATGCCCAAACAATTTGACAGTGAACTTTTTTACAAAAACATTTTTAACACTTTTCAAAATATTGTTTAATTTAGGGATTAACAGTGTAATTTAATAAAAACTATTTGAACACCTAGTGCACATAAAAAAAACAAATCCTTTTTTTCTTTGGTAAGACCTTACCTTCACTAACATTTACATGTATACGAATGTCCAACCCATATTTCAACATTCATAAAATACAAGAAACTTGACATTTATGACGTATTTCACGACAAATAACAAATAAGAAAAAATAAAACTAAAATTTTATAAAACCCGTATATCCTGTTAATGAAAATTTGTAATGTTAAATATTCTTCTGTCCTTAAGCTTGTTTGAAAAATCAAGTGTACATCAAATTTTTAGGCTTGTTTATTTTAATGTTTAAAAAAAATTAGATATTATTCATTAGTAAAATGTCTATTTTTATTGTAAAAAATCAAACTATTTTATTAAAAATTGAAAAATATTTTATTTTATGTACTGGAGAAATCTGTGAACTATTTGTTATTAAAAATAAAACAATGTCATTTAAATTATTAAATATTATAGTAAACATGATGCAGATAATATAGCAAAAAGCAGTAACAATAGCATACCTACGGAGGCTATGAAGTGTGTACTTCCCACAGATCCTACTGGGGATGGAGTCTCACCTAAACCAGAAAACTGGCCTTGTGCAGAATGATATGCTGGAACGTAGAGTAATCCAAGTCCTGCTAAAATTATGAAACCAAGGGTCAACCGCTTTACAAAAGATATCTTTCCTTTTCCATTTCCGCTGTTGCCATTTACACTGCTGGCAGGTGGTAGCTGCATCGGCAGTAAACGCTGCCTGTCCATCTTCAAATAATATATAATAATTTATTATAATATTATTATTTATATTTATTTATTTATATTTTTTTCTGATAAAAGATATTGACAATAATAAAATTTATTAGTTCAATATCTTTTATCAGAAAAAAATGTGTCAAACTGATAGTATCACAAATCAAAAGATAAGGGTAAGTGATAATAAATGTTATATATTTAACACAAACAAACTTATAGATCTTCTGCAAAGAACATTATTAGCACTATCTACTATTTTAATTTATCATTTTATGATCTTCTCTGTATAGTATATAACATTAATTAACTCTTTATTTCCTAATTGTGAAAGACTCTGTTAGAGCCTATTCATAAATTAATTTACTTTTTCAAATAACTTAAAAAGGAAATTTACACTCAAATCAGCGAATTATGTAAGTTCACTCTCACCTAAAAGAATAACAAAGTTATCAAAATATAGTCTTAATTAATCCTCACGAGTAAATATTACAATCTTACAAATTATAACTATTATTATAGAAAAAAGGCAATTAAAAAGCAGTTTTGCAATTGCTAATTCACTATTGCACAAAATCAGAAAATTAAAACAGATGAGCTTGGCACAAACATAAGAACTAAGAAAAGAAAACAAGCAAACTGTTAACCAATTACCTTTGCTGCAAAGTGTTTGGACTGACACTTGCAAGTTCTCCATTTATCTCATCTTGGGAAGTATCCTGCAAAGCACAAAAGCACATTCAGACACTGTATGCGTGCGGCAATTAGAAAACAAAGAAGTTTGGCGCTTGGAGCGAGAGGAGGAGCCCGTCAAGTGCATTTGGGAGTATAGGTGTCGAAGGAATCTGAGCGGGCAGGACGTACCATTGGTGAGTTGGTGGACTGATCGGTTGGCCGTGTCCGAGGCGAGCCGCACGTCGCGCACAGGCAGCATTCGCCCGATCTCACCGTCCGCTTGCCCTCGGCTACCTCCTGTCCGCGAGCTCCGGGCACCCCGGTCGTCTGGAGCCTTCTTCGGCGAAACGGGCGAGCACGCGTGCATCCGCGGCGAAACTCCACTGTCGACTGCTCCGACTACTAGTATAGGTACCACGCACTGCACACCTCCAGTCTCCGCGCGATCACCTCGACTGCGCCGAGCCACCGACTGCGCGCCTCATCGGAGACTCGCAGAGTCGCATTGTACAAGTATGAGTAAATTCACGAGTAAGTAGAAGTAAGTGTACGGCTCGCTACACTGCGACATGTGCCTGCGACGACGCTATTCCGACTCGACTATAAGTATATGTATTATAACTCACACGCACGCGCTTTAGGCTACATGGAAAATGCAGTATGCGATTTTACGTTTGCATATAGGTATAATAGCAGTAAAAGCAGATTGCTTGCAGGATGCATTTTTGTTCTTTCTCTTGTTTTTTAATCGTTACTAAATATAATTTTTATAATCAAGTTTTTGATATATATATATAAAAATAGCTGATATCACAAAAGAGCTGATTAGATATATTTATTGATTGAGCATAGTACTTATATGCGTGTTTGAAAAAACGAAAAAGCGGTTAACTATATAAATTACACTTGAGCAAGATATATCCAAATAAAAAAAATGTATAATGCAGAGAATTACGTAACATTTGCAGCATCATCACACTTTTATAGCACAGTTTATGATCATTATTTTCATAAATTTAAAAAAATATATTAATTTCGTTAAAACAGATAATTAATGATTTATTTTTTATTGTATTATTATAAAACGTCGCAAAAAAATCAATTTATATATATTATGAATTAATTTCACATGGCAATATAATTCGTATTGTTTATATTTTATATTCCATGCATAGTACATAATATATTACAATTATAATGCATTAATAAATATTGAAAAATATAAATCTTTATAGTTAAGCAAACATTTAATTAAACAATAGTATATAATTATATCGGTAATCACTATCAAGGTTCAATCTATTAGTCAAATCAAAATAATTTAATAAAGTTCTTTAAAAAAAAGTTGCTGATTCGCGAATGTCACGTGCCACGTATAACAATTTGTGGTATGTAGTATGTGCATGTGAATTGCATATATAGATATATATTTGTATACACAGTTTACAGCTGTGCTGCTATACAGAGCATGACAGAAAGTATTTGAGGTTAGTCGGCAGTAGCAGTGTATCAAGATTCAAGATCCGTCTAAAACGCCTTCCCGAAAGATCGCATTTAGAACGTTTATCACAAATAACATTAAAATAAAGTACCAGTATTCCATCAGAGTTGAAAAGATAAATATTTCGCATTTTAATGATATTATGCAGTGCAATATCTAAAGTCTCGAACATTGATAATAAGAAATGAAAGAAAATTGCTCCAAAAGTTTTGGAGCAACTACCTTACAGTCGGCGAGTATTTAAGTAAAAATTATTTAATGCAGACTGATTAAAGCAATGCCAAACAGCAAATATTTTCAAAATTTTCTAGTTCTTTTTATACTATTGTGAGGGTACGCTATTTTCAAATTCTAATCGCTGCCAATCTAACCTTTTTACGCAAGATTTTTACGGAAATTCATTGCAAAGATGATTAAAGCTATTTTGGTGTTCAATAATCATGGGAAACCACGACTTTCCAAGTTTTATCAATATTTTGTAAGGCTACGTTGGAATTTCATGCAATTTATACATTATTCATTAAACAAATTGTAAGTTAGTTCTGAATATCTTTTGTTTCAGAATGAAGATATGCAACAACAGATTATAAAAGAAACATTTCATTTAGTTTCCAAACGAGATGATAATGTTTGCAATTTTTTGGAAGGTGGTAGTCTTATTGGAGGCTCAGATTACAAGTTAATTTATCGTCACTATGCGACATTGTACTTTGTTTTCTGTGTAGATAGTTCTGAATCTGAACTCGGAATTTTAGACTTAATTCAAGTCTTTGTTGAAACTTTAGATAAATGTTTTGAAAATGTATGTGAATTAGATCTTATTTTCCACGTTGATAAGGTTCATTATATTCTTAATGAGCTAGTAATGGGTGGCATGGTATTAGAAACAAATATGACTGAAATTTTAACAAGGATCGAGGACCAAAATAAATTGGAGAAACAAGAGGTGAGATTCTAAAATTATTTGCTTGCTAACACAAACTATATTTTCATCAAAGGTGCATGAAGAACAATTTTTGGGAGAATTTTTTAGCTGTAAATTGCCTGTAAAGTTTGCCAGTATAATGCATTTAGTTAAAGTACTGATTTAAATCCTCAAAATTCTAGGTGACATTTAAATCTGGATACACTTATTCACTTGATCCAATTTTTCTGTTGGGACCCTCTCCTTAAGATATCTCTACAAAATTATTTTTATTTTTTAAATATTTACATCATTTTTCTACAAATCTTTTATTTTTTAAAAAGTTTTTTGTTATTTGAGTTGGAGTCTAAAAAATAATAATATAATGTACATTATAATTATTTTTTAATAAACAATTTGTTATGTTTAGACATTTTGAGTATTTTTTGTTTTTTTCAGACATATCATAAATAATTACAAACAGGAATGATTATGATTATACTACGATAATAAAAATTGATAAATATTTTTTGCAAAGCGTAACAATTTTTTTTTCTTTTTATATTAGTGTATGATAAAATGTAAATAGTAGCTCAAAACATCAAAATAGTCTTTACATTTAAGACTAATTTTTTTTAACTAAAGCACCTCCAGAGCACCCAGATAAGATTATATAATCTTAATATATTTTATCTACAGGCTGGAATTACTGCAGCACCAGCACGTGCAGTGTCGGCTGTGAAGAACATGAACATACCACAACAAATTAAGGACATGAAGCTACCTGACCTACCGCAGGCAATAAAAGATTTGAAATTCTGACCAGCCGTTACTTCATTAACTCCAACGTGACTGGTATTATTAAAAATCTTTCACAATGAATTCAAGAGATTGTATCACTCTTTTGTCTCTTTCTTAAACAGAAACATTTTTATATACAAGTATGATGGGCAATCGAACTGTTTGTATCTTTTGATCAGTCTCGTGATTGTCAAAAATAAGAATTTTTGAATAACTGTTGCTATCAACAATAATTTATAACATTACTTTTAAAAGATTCATTTTTCTAATGTTTATAAACATTAAATGTTACATTAATTTGTAACATTTTAATTGAGAAAGGATAAATGAATTACTTTTTTAAATTTAATCTTTTAAAATAAAGCTTTATAACAAGATTAGTCACAAAGTACTTTACAAAAGAAAAATAATCTATAAGAAACTTACTATCTGAAGTTTATTTTTCTATGTGACTGGTAGAAACGCTTACTGTAAATGAAATATTATATTGTATTACAAATATTGATATTAAATAAATAGTACACTGTTACATTGGATTTTAATATCGTTTGTCCTTTTATTTATAACAATATTTTTGACTCGATTAAAGGGGTGTGCAGTTTTTGTATAAATTGTAAAAAATAGCTGATTATTGTAAAATATATGATTAATTGCTATCAGAAGATAGTTAAATAGTTGTACATTGATTTATGTAAATGTATAAACGAGATTTTCAATGTGCAAGGCATATGTAAAAAAATCAATTCTTACATTCTTTTTTTGATTAAAATTTATTTAATGTAAAATATTAAAATTTGTAAAGTATTCTATCTTAATAAATTATGTTCCATTACATAAACATTACATAAATCTTAGCAAACAGCTAATTTTCGTATATATACTACTTCTAAATTAGTATGTATTTATGTGACTATAAATATAGATAAAATCTTTTTCAATGAACTTTTATACATCCAAAATTAATTGTAACAGATTGCATATATCATCGCAATATAGTAGATCACAGAGTTTATTTGTATGCACCTCAAAAATATAAACAATTTCACTATTAAACATTCAGTACAATAACACCAAGATGGAATCACTTTTTCAAACTTGCTTCGTTTCGAAGAGATGTCCATATGTATCCACTGCCTCCTTCGGCGAGTATGGGAGGATAAGGACTATTTTTCAATTTATAATAATCAGAAGGTGCATGCATTACAAATTCCATGTACTCCAGTTTGCGTGGTAAATCTTCTTCTGGTCCAATGATATATGTTTCTGGAATAAATCCATCTTCTGGAGGTGGACTGTAATAAAACAAATTTTGTATATGTAAAATATATTTATAATAATTAGTAAGAGTAAAAATTATGATAATCTTAAATAACTATACGTTAAAAATAAGCACATATATGAAGATATTTGATAGGTGTCAACAAATTGTAATATTAGTTATATCAATTCAAAATAAATGTGTGATGAATTTAACAAATTACTTTCTTTTATTTGTGTTATCTGTAAAAATATTTATTGTTAGAAAAAATTTGAAGCTATATGTTATACAGTTTTATTATACCTTGCTGTAGTAGGCAAAAGCCAAGTAACAGCTGCACTTTTTTCACAATACTGATCAGTAAGGAGACCCCGAATTTGAGCATAGTAGATTCCTCCGTCAATATCTTGCATTGATACTATGTCTCCAACTTGAAAGTAAGACCCTTTATAAAAGACATAACTACTTGTCACTGGTGTTGCTGTAGCAGCTGGTGATTTCATAGGCTGTAATAAATATAAATATAAGATATAAATAATTTTATGTTGATATTAATATTGATTGCATTATAATAAAAATAATAATTTGAATATTTTAATTTGTAATTGACTGCATCATAACAAAGAATTTTCTAACTCTTATTTATACTACTTGTCGATTAAGTTAAAAAATCCTCCTAAAATTTATAAATTTCATATCCTAATAGCATAACAAGCTCTTCATTCTAAAATAATGACTATTCATCAAGGTTCAAGAACAATCACAAAAGTAATGTATCCCTGCTCCAAAAAACTTAAATACTTGGATGACAAGATACTTATGTAGCATCTACCCCGGAAACTATTTTCTGAAGTCACTACATTCTATTTCTTTCCAATGGTATTCTTTACAAAGTAATCTGGTGAAAATAAAAGGAAAAAAAAAGCATCATTAAGTAGCAGAACCTACCGTCTTTTTGAAGATGTGTCGACGGCCTTTGCCTTTGGGCAGACCTTTAGCGGCAGCGGCAGACCCAGGCTTACCGGACTTGCCGTTGTACCTGGTGACGCGGGTGCTCTTGCGGGCAGGCCTCGCTGGTGCCGGGGCATCCTCCGGCGGTCGGCTTCGCTCACTCTCGAGGCAGCGATTGCACACGCTGCCGACATCGGTCGCGTGCCAAAGCGGCGTCTCCTGTCCACCGCATTTCACGCACTCCGGCTTCACTCCCAGCGGCATCCTCCTTGCCTCGGGCTCGACGGCCTCCTCGGCATCGGGGGGTGCCTGCGAATCCAGCGGAAAGGCTTTCGTTGACCTGACGATTTTAAGGTTAGTTATCCCGTGAGGGTCCTGGTGTAAACAAAGCTTATGGAGCTTTATTATTGTTTTGCTATATATCTATATCTATATAGAATCCTGCGTAAGGTGGCGACACTTAGTACGGGTGGCGAATTTCGTAAGTTCTATAGTTTCTGGAGCCTTTCTACATAAGGTGCCGAATGGAAATGCAGTACGATTCGGCACAGTTCCGTGCAGTTCCGATTCGGC
>JAWWEN010000048.1:10009025-10035586 GCA_035582955.1 Sycophila texana | reverse complement strand
TTTGATTTAGATATATGCCTTTTAGATGATCATAGTGATATAAGAGAGATTCAAAAATAAATAGTTGTTCAATATTCAAAGGGCGACCTTCAATAATGAAGTTATTTCTGTATATATTTAGTTACTTGAAGTTACTTCTATATATTTCAAAAATATATTTAAAAAAAAAAACTAATTGTTTAAATTTAAACAATCACGATTGTAATCGCCGTTTTTGTTTTTATTTTTCAGATGAGCATAAAATTCACAAGGTGTCGGACAAACTAGTTATGGCTATTTCTGGTGAGACTGGAGATGCAACACAATTTTCAGAATATATCAGCAAAAATTTGCAGTTGTACAAAATGAGAAATGGTTATGAATTGTCTCCTAAGGCAGCTGCCAATTTTACGAGAAAAAACTTGGCTGATTATCTGCGTTCCAGGACACCCTATTTTGTCAATATGTTAATGGCTGGTTATGATGATTTAACTGGTCCAGAATTGTTTTTCATTGACTATTTGGCATCATGCGTTAAAGTACCTTATGCTTGTCATGGATACGGTGGTTTCTTCTCTCTTACCATTTTAGATAGATATCACAAGTCAAGTAAGTTTTATTTGCCTAATGTATAAATATCTGTTTATGTATAAGTAAAAATAAAACTTTATTACATTGCTTATAGACATGACAGAAGAAGAAGGATACGAATTACTTAAAAAGTGTATAAGGGAGATTCACAAAAGATTGATTGTTAATCTTCCTAATTTCAAGGTTCAAAAAGTATCAAAAGAAGGAATTCAAAATCTGGAACCAATCACAGCTCAGAACTTGGCTGTTGAAGATGCTTCCTTTGCAGCTTAAGTGAAATATAATTTTGTAATTAAAATCGATTTAAACTTAATAACATAATTTGTTTTGCTTAAAGCAATTTTGATTATATATAAATAAATTTTTTAAGGAGGATAAAATAAAATAGAAAATACTGTTTTTTGAAATTATTTGACAAGTACGTTTATTGAATCTCGTACATGTTATGTGTGACAGCGATGGCAGGCTACAGATAATTAGTGTTATTTGCGTGTAAAAAAGTTTCTACTCTCAAATTTACAATCAATGATGATTGATATTTTGATAGTCAACTCTGAATTTCACAAAATTTTTCTTACAAATACGCGGTCTCATTTTCTTCGTTATACAAATATTTCATTTATAACATATCAACTAAATTACAGGAATCAATAAATCGTAACTTTTTTCAGTCTCTAGAATGATAGAAAAATTAGAAGACTTAAAAAGAAATTGTTTTTTTATTATCATAATTGGCATTTTCTGATGCTTTCGATTTCGCAAAGTCTTTATAATTCGCGGAAGATAAATTCGTGAATTTTGTGCGCAATTATTTACTCGATAATGATAAATGATGTATTTTTATCATACAGAATAATTTGCCACATAATGACGCGACAAAATGCGATGTGGACTAAACCAGAGATATAGAAATGAAATAGTACATTTCGATACAAGTGCGAGAATGTGATTTTTAGCCTCGTGTGACGTTTGCGCACGAGTGAAGCGAGTGCGAAAAGGTCACACGAGGCTAAAATCACCTCCTCGCTCATGTATCGAACCGTATTTTTCGACACAACGTGTGCAAGATACGATTTTGCGAAGCTGATTTTGAGCGAGCGTGCGCAAAGTCGTATCTTTGCGCACGGCGTGTCGAAAAATTATGATTTAACTTATAAAAATTTAAGCTAATCTTAATAAGATTAAAGCTCATAATTTCTGTAAGCCAATTTTTCTGTAATTTTAAATTGTAAATTATTTTTCATTTCTACATAACTTTACAATCGTGAATTTCACACATAAATAAGTCTACAAGTCCATCAAAAAACAAATTAATTACATCAGCATTGTATTGCACAATTCATTAAGAAAAAAAAGTTAATTAAAATTGACAAATACATTTTAGGACCATCTCATTAAAATAGAGATTTACTTTATATTTAACTTTATATTTTTTCAAAATTGTTTAAAGAAAAATACTATTTAACAATAATAAGTCTATATCTGATAATTTTTACATTCAATTGATAATACTTTGGCAATAATATTTATTTATGAAAAGACTTCAAAATTGGGCTAGTATTTATATAGATATTTTTTTTTCAACAGAAGTGGAATGATTTTTATATATTAAAGAAAATATAGCAAATAAAAAAGTTATGAATCAACAAAAAATTTTAGTACAAAAAAAACTAAAATATTTAAAACTTTCAAAACTTCTCAAAGTAAGATTTTGTGTGAAATATAGATTTTAAAGGATAACAAAAAAGGAAAAAAAATTAATCAAAATTATACACAGGTAGTGGAAGTAATTCAATACTTCCTTAGTCACTATGGCTGTGACGTTCATCTGTAACTAATGTACACACATGCACTCTCAAGTTGATGATTTTCCATAGATTGAAAATCAATCGTCATTCGGAACTGGCACAAAACGTGGACTCGTTTAAATCTACGCGTCAACGATTAATGCATTATCACGATTTGTATGTCCATTCAAACATATTTTTTATTTTTCTTTTTTACTGTCTGTTTGTGCTGATTGTGTTTCTTTTTCTTCAGCAGTTTTAGATGGATGATCTTCATACCTGAAAAATACAAATAAATGAATCATGTGTTTCAATATTTATCTGTTACAATGTATTTGTTCAGTATCATAAGGCAAATATTTAATTTGTTGTTTTAAGATATTTGGAATAAATTTACTCACGAGAACAATGCTTTTAAGTCCCCTTTCACAAGAGCAACCAAAAGAGGTGTTCCAAGACAGGCAGGAACCAGATAAAGTAGAGCAGGTTGAGCGTGGTTGAACAATTGCATGAACAATAACGTAACAAGCAATCCCATGAAGTAGGCAAAGAAGGTTGCATAGAAGTATGTATTCGACTTCCTGCTGAGACTGTGATCAAACCTAAGTAACAGCGCAATAAAAATTCCAGGTACAACAATATCACCTAATCCCAACATGGCAAAATTTGTTCCATGAAGTCCCTTTTCCAGTAAGTCTTGAGGAAATACAAGCTTGATAGGAGCTTCAAATGATTTAGCTACGGTGACCATGACATTAGTTCCAAATACCCAAAATACATCATAAACAAACAGTCCACACAGTAAAATACACCCTGTTACTACATTATTCAAATGTAAAAGTTCAACTCCATTAATAGCAAATGCAATTCCAAACAGATTATTTGCTATCCAGTGCTAAAAAAGATTACATTCAATTTCAATTCAAAGTTCATACTTTTAAAAGAGATCAATTGTTTCGATATGTTTTTTATTACCTTCTTTAACAGGTACCAACCACCTACCAGAGAACAGCACGCTAAACAAACTAAATCATGAAGATTGAACTTGTAGTTTATAATATCAGAACTGTTCTCTGTGAGTCGCAAGTGGTATTGTGTCTTAGGGATTGCAGCAGGCACCAGAGAGGTGATAAGTGGGCTACAAAAATATAATAAATAAATAAATAGGCATCAATGTATCAAATCAAAGGTAATCTAGTTGTTCCTCTTACCTTGACAGATGGCAAAGGGCCAAGATACCAAGGAAAAAGAAGTATCCAGTGAGCAGCAGATTAATGTACTCCTTAGAGAAAATCTAAACCAAGTCACATGTTTAGTCTCCTTATAAAGTAACCGACCGAGCAACAACCTTACCTGGAAAAAGATATAAAGGCCAAACAACGCTACACTGGAAATAAAAGGGAACATAGCAGCATCCTTCCGGGACATAGTCTCTGGTTTCTCACCACTGGTTTCAAAGTGTTTCTGCAAGAAAATACAAGCATTATCAGTAACAGCAGTACAAGCAGCTGCAACATCTGCTAGCGCCGGCGGTCGCCAAGGGATGATAATTCAAAAGAAAATAATTATCCCGGTGAGAAAAATCGAAAATCTCGTTCGGAAGAGATGACGTGGACGTCGCGAGGCGCTCGGCGAGCCGCCTTGTTTTCAAACAGATGTTGCGGTATACGAGGGGGGCCTCGGATCGTAGAACGGAGGTATAACCTGCTGCTCCTTATGGTGCCTGACGGAGCGGTAGCTGCCGAAGAAAATCGGCAGGATGGCCATGATGACGAGGCTGCCGTAGGCGATGGCCATGCCCTCGGGGGTCGAGGGCTCCCGGGGAGTCGCGTTCTCCGTCACATTTTCCACCGCCTGGGCTACGACCTCCTGCACCGCGTCTGCCATCTTGCTATAGCGCGCGAGCGACTGACTGTCTGCTTCGCCGCGTAACCATACGGCGGAGCGGAGGGAGCTCTCACTACTTCGTCGCTTCTCTTCTATCTCTTCTCGCCTTTGCTTTACCAACGCGAATGCTATAGGTATCCGCACATTTGTAAGTGTTGCGTGCGCGCGCGTGCCGCTCCGAATCAACGAAGACCGCGTCAGCTCCGCTTGGCGGGCGGCTGGCCCCGATGTGTTTGTTTTAATGTATAAGGTGCTCGAGTTACGCGATCAGTTCATGAACACGCAGAATAACGCGCTGAAATTAAATGCACCAAGCCATCAATGAAATCTCTCCTGGAACTGCAAGCATGAATATGGTGACGTTATTGTGCTGAGGGCCATTTAAAGGTCCCGCGGCCTGCGGAACGTAAAGTATATAAAAAGAAATTATCTCTCTTCGAAGAATTAGGAAAATTTATTAATTGTAAGAATTATTTTTTAAATTGATTAATTAGAAAAGCGGGACTTCATCGATAAAACGCCTAAAATACTTTTAGAAAAAACTATGTTAGATTCAAAAAATTGTCAATTTATAGCTTCTTTTTAAGGTGCTCTTAGTAGCTATATTTAATTATAAGTACAGTAGCCGATATAGTAGCTAATTAGACGATTGTATTCGCTAGACTTTTAAGTCTCATACTTTTATTGTGGTATAGTAAACCATGAGATAACATTTTTATAATCCAGAAATTCATATATAATCCAATTTATTTAAAATCTTCGCGCTTACAAGTTAAAAGAACGCGTTACTAAACTCACGAAGGTGCGACGTTATCGCTTCGGATGCACGTGGAGCTTTTAAGGCCACATTAATATTTTTCTTGAAAAAATGAGTGCAGATGTTATTGAGTATAAGACTTTCCCTTTTCCGTAAATCTTTATATCACAACTGACAGTGATTAGCCTATAACCGTCTGTAATCACTGAAATTGATTTGTAATTTATAATAAATCTTATAAAATACTTTTCGAAAAATAAACTTTTCAATAAACATAATATTAATTTTAGTATCAGCGAAAAATAATATGCGTAATTAAATGCGAATAAATAGAATTAAAATAGCAGGCTCTTTTATAACGCGTTTTAATTAATTACAATGAGTACCATATTTATCAACCTGTCCATTTATAACATTTTTTTAAAGATCATCAGAATTATATTTAATATTTTATATATAGTAACAGTAAATATTGAGTTTTTATGATGAAATTAAATTTAAATCCGAAAGTAAAAATACCACTCGTAGAGATTGTCTTTTCTTATTCACGACTTCGTCAACATAAGCCATTAAATATTAGTTTTATCTTAGACAAACTATATATTTCGATAACATACTTATTCTCTTTTTCAATTTATAATTTATGCTTTTTTAAAACAATTAAATTATTGTGTAATATTTGTTATTACGCAATGACTATAATTCTTCATGTTTAATAATAATTAGGTGTTAAAAAAATAACGTATCTAATCTACGGATATACATATATATATATAAGTACTACATACGTGTAAATCTGCAAATACACCAGTAATTATTGCATATATTTTCTTCAGAATCTCCTGGATTCATTTTCTTAAACTAAGAAATTGATGGATAATAAAATTATATATTTTAAGCAGAATTTATTTTTTTTTATAATACTTATATAAACTGCTATTAACGGCCGAGTCTTCATGGAATATTTAAACTTGGTATTTTTTAATTGATATAAACATCGAATATAAAAACTAAAAGAAATCGTTAAATTAATTATATATTAAATTAATTATAAAACATAAATTTTTTCGTTATCATACTACATTTTATCTTTTCTGAAGTTGCTTTTTTTCAGCAAGAATAGACCAGTTTTTTCTCATAAACGTAAATCATAAATTTACTACGGAATAGTAAACATAAATTATTGCTTCGTAAGGAAGAAAACAATTTAGAAGAATATAAACTTCAGATTTTTTTAATTCATTTGCTGTAGCAGAACAATAATTAATTTTGAGTTTTTACTTTTTCATGTAACTTGCTCTATATTGGGATATACAATTTCCCAATGGGATAGAGCTTTACATTTTTGTAAGAATTGATTATTTCGTATTTTATTTTATTATTTTTTTTTTTCATTTGCACGCATAATTAATATTTTCTCATTTATTCAAATTATGCAAGAGTTCAGACACATAAGTTTTGTTTGCTCTAGTTCTTTGATAACAAAAAGCATCATTCTTTAGTGTGACAACAACAAAAATGTAATGGAAAAAGAAAAAAAAAGCTGAATCACTGTTACAGGCGTATTTCTGAAGACATATTTGCTTGCAACATAAAAAGAATTATCATTTCGTGACTTATTTACACTTGTTGACTGTGTGCATAACTATAGATTATTATAGATTATTACTTAATTTGAAATTAGTCTTCAGATACAAGAGCAGTGTTGCATGGAAAACTATTATGTGCCTTAATTATTTAATCAAAAATGCTATCTTTAGGAACATATTTTCAAAAAAAGATTCAAAAATACAACTTTTTTCCCATATAATCTTTTTACTATCACTTGTAAAATTATCAATAATTCGCAACTGTATTGTATAAACGTATTTAACAAAGATTCAGATATTTTAAAAAACATAACAACTGTTTATGACAAAAAATATTTTTTTAGAAATTTATTCATATGAAATACAATACGGTATAAGAATGTACAAAACTGTAAACATGTTTTTTCATAATAACTATCTGTGAAAATTTTAAACGATATATTGTATATTATTTATAAATTGAAAACCTTCTAGGAGCATTAGGAACCAATAAGTTCATAAATTATATTTAAATTAATATAGTATTAACAAATTAATATCTCATTTAAAATGAAAATGATTTCATATTTTTAACAATTATTTACAAATTTTAAATACCCACTTTGTATGTACAGAAAAATATTTTAAAAAGTTCCATCCTTTTAAGTACAAAATGTAATATTGAATTCTGCAGGTATAAAAGTATAACTTAACTAACTTTACATTAATTTAAAATCGAAATATAAACTGTGGAATACACGCTCTAAAATTGATTTTCATGATGTATATAATAATTTCGTGAAAATAAATTAAAATATCTGTAAATTAATTGTTTTAAAACAGTCTTACTATTGTTATAACATGAACTGTTTTTTTTTCTCATCACTTTCAAAGCCTGAGTCAACATCATCACTAAGGCATTTTTTTAAGGGAGGACATTTGCCATGTTTTGTCACTGTTCTTTCTTTCACCAATCTTTTTATACTGCTCACTAAATGTTCAAAAAAATTAGGATAACCATCGTATCCTGGAAAAAAATTGACATCGATGATGCCATACTTTTCTGTGTGATTTTCTATAACAACGTCTACTCCAATTAACACTAGACCAAAAATATCTTGAACTTGCTTAACAATTTTTTCAAAAACGTTACATTTTGGCTTTGCAGTATAGTCTTGTTCTTCCTCCGATATGATGGACCACTTAGAGTTTGAACCACTTTTGGAAATATCATGAGAACTAAAAAATATAGTATTCATAGATTTGCAATCCTTGGCATAAAAATTTTTAAGGCTGGGTCTTTCAACAACATGAAAATGGTGATCAACTATGTATATTTTATATAAGATGGCATTGTGATTGACTAAATTTTGAGCTACAAATGGTGGTTGACAGTCTGTTAATCCTTGTTCATTGAAAATTAACATCAACTATAAAAAAAAGATAAATATTATTTTTTTTTTAATAAAATACTTTTATTATTACATTTAAAAATTATTATAATTATATAATTTTTAAATACCTTGTGTGCATCACTTGATCCTTGAGCAAGGAGAGGTTTACATACACATGGAAATTTTACTCCAGTTTTATTAAATGAGTCCATTATCTCTGGCACATTTTTTGATTTGATTTCAACAAAATTAGGAATGAACACATCACCTGCTAAATGAAAAAGATGTATGAGTACAACATTGAGAGATGGTAAATTAATTATTATTTTTTAGTACAAATAAAGCATTAACCATCGTACTGCAGACGATTTTGTATCATTTCATATGATTTATATCGATTTCTCAAATTCCTTACATTTTCCAATGGATCAATTATTATCAGTTCTGGATGTTTTTGAATATAATCTTGTAATCTCGTAACAATAGTTTTAGCCTTTATATAAAAAACATATAAAAACAATGTTATTAAAAGAGCTTAGATTAAAATAAAATAAAAAACAAATTACAAATTTTTCAGAAAACTTACATGTTTATTACCATCTTCTGCATGAGCCAGAATATCAGTTAATTTGTGAACAAATATATGGATTGGTCCCTGACCTTCTAGACTTGATTCAATATTTATCTGAAAATATACAAATATTTCTAAATATATAACTAAAGTTTCTTTCCTATGATACTTTATTGCTAAACGGTGCAAGAATAAAATAATTAGTTGTTTGCTAAACAGTTTTTTTTCCATGAATGATTCATTTATTGTTATATTTAAAAGAAGTAATGATGATTCATCTGTATTTTGTTTTTCACAATTATTCACAATTTTTTAATTTCTAATTATAGAATTTGTATAATTAATTTGATATTTTTTATTGAAACAATTCATTAAGTTTTATCATCTTATTGTTGCATGATGTGTAAATACAAATAAAAATTGCAACACAGTCTCAAGTAACTTCACTTATTTAATTTTCAACAAAATTTTATTTCTCCTTCTAACATGATTGTAAATCACACCTTTTGTAGAAAAAAAAAAACCAATGCATACATAAATTTACACCTACTGTGCTTACTTGAATTGTGTCAAGGTAAATTTTGGCAATACACATAAGTATTTCGCAATACCGACAGAAAGAAACAAATCGCGCAGAAAAATCCATATGTTTCAGATTTCTCATCAAGCCGACTCCAGTCGCAACAAACAAAATATTCAGGCACTTCTCAAAACAAGTATAATCAATCCATTATCACACTGACCGCAGAAAAGTCCTCAGAGGCAGCGCAAAAAGTAAAGATTCCAGGCAGTGACTAACACCTGGAAAGCGGCGAGAAAAAAAGGGTGTCAAAGACTCACCATCTTCAAGATCAGACCTTCGCGAGCGCAGATATCCTGGAACTCAGACCAGTTGAACTTCTGTCGCTTCTTCTCGGACGTCCAATAGCCGAGGACGAGGCTCTCGGGCTCCATTGCCGGGCCTCACGGGTACAGACTCGCATCAATCGGCGTCCGCGGCCTCGCTGCCCGACGGCCCGAGCGACTCGCGCTCTTTATAGGTTATGGTTCGCCGAGCGTCAACAAATGGACGGGCCACACACAAGCGCGCGCGCTCAACGTATAGTAAGTACCAAGCGGACGTATCTTCGACTTGGCTAAGTATATATACGTTGTATTATACGCGCTTGTGTACAGGCGCCGCAGCGAGAAACGCGTTTTTAGTGAATCACCGGCTCTTCGTCACGTGTACCCCTCCCTGCACGTTTTAAGCAAAAGATTTGCCGCTTTAACGCGCCGGCAAGGTCGGCTCATCGATGACCAGTGGCTCGCCTCGCTGATCCTGAGGAGGCACTGCGGAATTTAAACGTCTTTGTTTATGAGTTTTATTCCTTAATAGTTTGGAGTCTTTTTTGCTTTCTGCGTCTTACCGTCTTACTACGCTGTTTCTACTGTACTTACTCCGATTTGTTTGTTTGTGCGGTTTAAGACTTGCTATGCGGCTTACCTACGCTGACAGCTACTACTTTTTTTTATCGGTGACTGTAGTGAGCCTCTGTGCGGTTTTCCCAGAACTTTAATTAATCCTTCGAGGTTTTTAAGTATCAACGTTTGCACCTTGACACCTTGATATTTTACAACGAAGAGTACTTAAGAGACGGGATTCATCAGTGATTAAAAGTGACATGTTAAATGTCACATAAATTATTACGTAAATATCTTAATTTATAGCAAGTCTTTGTGACTTATTAAGTTTTGTTTTCTAGAGTACAGAGTCTTATGTAAAGGGATGTTAACAATGTTTAGTATTTATTAATGGAAATAAACGCATTTTTTTAATTTTTATGACGATTACTTAAAATTGAACTTTGTTAATTTATTTAATAAAAATAAAACGAAAAAAAAAAATTCGCAAATATTTAACAATTTTAAAAGTAGGCTAAATCCTTGTACTCCAATGACAAATGTTACTACTTGCAAGTGTGAATGTTTATAACTGCTAGTATTTTACAATATTTCAAAAGAAATATAAAAGAAGGAAGTTAAAACAAACTATTTTTGCTTATTTATACTTATCTGGAAAATCCGTTAGTGATCAGTCACTGTACTATTTAGGTCAACTTCAATAGTTTTCGAGTTTTTAAGTTGACCTAAAATTTATAATTAAAAAGCCTAAGCATGTTTAAATGTACCTTTCTCGGCATCTTTTTAACTTTAAATTTTAAAAATACTTTGATAATAGTATTTTCACTGTATGCAACTATTTTGACAGTAATAGATTTTAAAGCGCGGTTGATAGTTAGACTACAAAATCCACGTTTTTAATTGTTCAAATAATTTAATGTAAAGTACAGAACTTTTACACATTTAACTATTATATGATACTCATAAAATCACAGTTATGCCAGGCACTTACGAAAGTTAACGCATAATATATTAGAAATTGATATGAATCAATCAAAATCTATTTACAAATAATTAAACATATTAATGTAGATTTCACAATTAGACTATCGTAATGAGGCCACTGCGATTTCGGAAAGTTCTCCAGCGCTGCGTGTTAACGACTAAAATTAAATAAATGTTTCGTTTAATACTTAATGACGTTTAAAAAAAAAAGTGAATATTGGACTGTAAAAAAATTGGTTGACTTACAATCGTAGGATTATAGCTTCCGCTGGATGTTGTTTTCGTTAAAGAACTGGATTTGCTGAATTCATTTTTTCTGCGGATCTCGCCCATTGAATGTGAGGTCGAACTGCTGAATCTTACTTCACCCTCCGAGTATGTGTCTGAGGACGATTCTGATTGCGACTAAAAATAAAAAGATATTTTATTTTTATAATATTATTGCTTGAAACGTATGCCCATGTATCAGAATCAGTTCAAGATTTTTAACCCATGTGACGGCAAGCTAAAATCGTAATGCTAAGCGGCAAGCTGGGCCTTTCAGGCCCGTTGAAATTCCAACCCCTTTTTCCCAGTAAGACTGTAGAAAAAGCAAAAAATTTTAATCATTTGTATTTATATTTACAATATAAATAAAAATATTTTAAAATATTTCCATTCTTAAGCATGTACTGCATATATACAACTGTTAGAAACTTGGAAATAGTTACTCACTGGGCTTCTGAGGCCCGGCTTGCCGCTTTGAGGGTTAAATTGAAACTCGAAGAACAATTCGAATATTTGCAACGTCGCATGAAAATTTTTAAATTGTTCTTCGAGTTTCAATTCGAGGCGAGTGTACGTAGCTCATTATATATTAATTTCAATTTTTGGCAAATTGTAGAGTATGGTAATTTTTAACTAAAAGTCCAGTACGTTCCCGAATAGACAGTCATTTTTACAATATTTTTTTCTCAATCTAAAGAAATAGTTAACGAACTTCTGTTTTCAAAAGATGAAAAGCTTCTTTTTATTTTCTGAGAATACTTGAACCGATCCAATAAAGTATCAATAAGGCTAAACGATAAACTAGGAGGAAAGAAAAAGAGTGAGGTCGAAGAATTTATTACTCGCGAGCCGTTAAAATTGATTAACATGCTTCCCGTGCTGAGGCGCACGAGTTGCATTTCAAATGTTCGTACCGATTCCTTGAGCCTTGCGAAACCACTGGGTGGCTCCAAGTCCTCGAGTACGGTGGATGTAAAAACTCGTTTGCCCTGGTAGTTTGACGGAATGGAGCAAGATTCCAATATTTTCAGCAAAGTCAGCTTCTGCTGCTGAAATGAATCCCGCACCTCCTCGCTGTTTTCCTCCAGCAGCGTTATTAATGATCTACAAATTCATGGTTTGCCGTGAATACAAATGCATGGTTTCCTTTTAATTTATTATGTTTTCTTATGTAAAATTAATTAACTAATTTCATTTTAGTTGAATTCGGTGTTCATTCTGTTAAATTGCAGTTGGATTATTATTTAAATTACTTTTTTTATTGACTTATTTTATTGATATTACAAAGGAAGAATCTGGTAATTTTATAATTAGATAGGAAGTGATAGGATACATAATATTGATTATGTAAAAAATAACTGCATTGTAAAAAAAGTGTTGAAAAAAAAAACATCAAGGTTACTTGATTAATAGAACATATAAATTGTTTTAACCAATACCAATAAAATTAAATGTTAATAACATTTTATTCTTATTCCTTTTTTTCCTGGATATTAGGTACTTGCTTAACTGTAAAATTATTAATTTTTAAATAATTACCTAGTACTCGACAAATTATGCTCTCGACCTGTAACGTTTATTTCATCTAAAATAATTGGTTGCTTTTTGTGGACTTTATCTTGTCGTTGATCATTACTATCAATTAGATCCCATCTGTTTTGTGCCTCGAAAGATTTAGATATTCTTTTAGGACATAGATGTTCCTCATCTTGGCCATTGTAATTGTTGGCTTTCATAGCGTCGAAATCATTTTTAAATTTGGGATCTGCAGAAATTTCATCTACAGCAGGTGATGGTTTCCTCTGAGCATTTCCTGGAATTAAATTCTCACTAGGACCACTTCGATCGTCGGATTCATTGGAGCGATTATTTTTTCCAACTGCGTTATTATTTTTATTAGTACTATTGTTATTATTAATCTGATCTCTTTCATCAACGAGAATCTTGCCTTGATTTATTTCATCGGAAGCAGTCTTATCGACCACATCGATTTCCAATGATGCTTCCAGTAGTTCGGAAATGTCATCTAAAGCTGTTGATCGACTTTTCAGTTTAACTTCATCAGGCTCGCGAAGATTGGTATTACTGTTTCGCATCGATATTATACCAGTGTCTCCATCCAGTAGAGGAAATCGCTTTATCGGATCATTTTGAGAATCTACACTTTTACTGTGACTATTTTTATTCGCACTATTATTCTGACTAGACTTGCTCGCAGAATTTTCACTGTTTCTTGTTTGTTTACTGAGCTCATTTATTAAATCATCGGATTCGAGATCTTTTTCAATAACTTCGTTAGTCCGTTCAGCTTCATTAAGGCCTTCACTTCTACCACTGTAATTCTGATCTAAATCGCCCTTATTTTCTGCGGAAACGTCACTCGCTTTAGGTGCTTTATTTAAGATTTTGACACTGGCGTCGTTGGATCGCTCCAAGTTGTCAATACTCTTTAACAAGGAGTCAAGATTGCCTCTGACCTTCGTGATTCTACTCTCGATCTTCGACTCAGTGGACTGGATGCCGGACACGGTAGATGGCTTGAGCGAATTATTGCTACTCTCGCTCGCTTTGCTCGACGAAATGTCTGGTATACTATCGATCAAGTGTGACGTCTTCTGAGAGCTTCCTTGCAATTTTTCCGTTGCACTTCCGTCTTTGTCCTCTTCTACCGATTCATCGTTGACTTCCACTTCAACATTGACTTCGACGTTTCCCTCAAAAGCCTGCAATAAAAAAAGAAAACGTTTTAACAATAAAATAAACAATAATAGTAAGAATTTTAAAAACGAAAAATTACCGCTTGCGAAGGTGTGCCTTCGTCGGTCTCTTGGCTCTCGTCACAGGCTCCAGCGTCAAGATTGGCCTCCTGGAGGTCCTCAACGAAACCGACATCGGACCTCGTCTCCGCAACTGAACTTGCACTCTCGAAGCTGTCCGTGTAGTCAACCTTCGCAATCTCCACCTCCTCGGACGATACCATCGAGGAACCATCGTCCTCGTTGCTTTGCGTCGTTTCCAAGGTGTGGTGATTTTTCTGCTCGAGCTTTTTCGACTTTCGGGACTGCGAATTTGTGTGCCAGCTCGAATGTTTCTCGTTATCTTTGTTGGTGGCTGCTATCGGGGTGTAGATTTGTTCGGGTGGTTCGAGCTCGCTGCTCGAAGGCAGTTCGCTTGGCAGTTTTGATGCGAAGAACTTGTCGAAGCGGTTCAGCTGATGCATAACGTCGCGCTGTCGGCCGAGCAAGGAGTCTATGTCCGCCAGTATCTGCGGCTCAGCTAAGCTCAATTCCCCGACGGTGATGTCCTCGATCGTCATCTTCTCGCATCTTTGTCGATGTTTTCTGTGCTTTTCTTTTGGCGACGTCAAATCTGTAAATTTTTAACGACTATAAAAATGTTCTAAAAAAATAACTTAAAATTAAAGTACGAAGAGAAATAATCTTTCAAATTAATAGGAATTATTTTGCTTTTTTACATTTAAAGAATAATTATCAGAATCAAAATCATCTAATTAGTTAGTCATCTAGTTAGTTATTTTTGTAAAAAGATTCTCAGTCCGTTTAATGTATTAAATAAACAAAATATTATGAAATCTACGAATTTTATCTTACGAAATTTATTATAAATCTTCTCCTATTATTTTTTTCAGTATAGCGTACGCACCCAAGAAAAATACCTACATCTTAATTTTTCACTGTGAACTTTGTGCTTGCGTACACGATGAACAGGCGGTTTTGCGACTTTAACCACAGTGGGATTTTGTGATCCAAGATGGACAGATTCGTGTCGCACCTCGAAAACAGCGACGTTTTCGCGCGACTCCACATTGGAGACGGATTCCTGCGGCTGGATGTCGACGAACGTCACTGTACGCATGGCGAGCTCGGCCTTGATGTTGACATTTGGTGCCCGGTGGACGGTCAACCTCTCCGGCGGTTCTGCGTCGTCGACTTTGTCATCAGTGGGTTTCGGAATCGATTGAGGTGCCTGTTCCAAGCGTCGGCACTCCTTCGATGGCCTCTGCACTGCTGAGCTACAGACGAGGCATCCGAGCTCCGATTCCTTAGGGTTCATCAACGGTTCCTTCGGAATTTGGAGAAATCTGGAGATTTTCGAGGGGGATATTGCATGGCAAGACTCGAAAGTGGAGAATTTGGGCTTCATGTGCTCTGCCAGCGCTACGCTGGATCCTGGATCGTAGAAACCTTTTTTTAAGGTCGATGCGACGACGTTGCGAATGTAGATCTTATCTTCTTCGCTCGCCTTACCATTGAATCTTCATTTGAAATATAAAAAGATTGTGTGATTAATGTACAGTGTGCTAAAACTAATTCTTTTTTTCATATAATGTAGTCAAGGGATTTAAAATTTGTGTAAGAAGTGGAATAAAATCAAGTCGATTACTTTTCAGATTCTAATTCCTCGATAATTAATGAATTGAAATTCATTCTCGATAGTTGCCTCTCTGCATTTTCTACGATCCTTTCCGCGTTCTCTAATACTTTCAGTGTCTCTGGACTTAAGCACAATCTTCTTTGAGGCTGAGGCACGTCATCTTGAATTTCTGACTGAAATAGAATTAAATAAAATTAGGACTATCATTTACAATATAAGAAAAAAAAATAATAAACAAACGGAAACGTACCAAATATTCATCTACACTCTTCAAACTTGTCCGCGTCGATGATTCAGGTGGCAGTGTGACCCACGTGACTGCAGGTATATTCCTATTTGGCTTTTTCTTCATGTTCGTCTTTCTATCAGTTTCGATGATTAAATTATCGTCGGATCTAAAATTAAAGAACAAATAATTAGTAAAAATATTCAATGTTTAAAAAAATATATATATATATAGGTTCACATTTTAAGATACTTTGAATATTTATTTTATATAAATAACTTAATTTTACAAAACACAATTATCAATGAATTAATATAAGTGTATTATTAATGTACATTTTCTGATAAAAGAGAATAATTATATTTTCGTCGAAAAGTAGATTACGACAGGACTCTTTCTTTCCAATATAACGGGGGTCATGAAAATGTTTTTTTTTTTTTTTTATGACCTAACTAAATATAATTAATACGCCAAGGCAACATAGCAAAGATAAATTTTATTATTAAAAAAAAAAATTCAATATCGTTTTATCCCCAGTAAAAAGAAGTAACGAAATTTTTCAAAAGTTTCGGCCGCTTGCCTTTAAGCCACATACAGAAAGATATTTTATTTAACAAACAGTGCTTGATACCTTTCGTATGCGCATAGTTGAAAAAAAAACGAGATAAAAAAAATTCCACGTTACACAAGGAGCTTATAACAATGACTAAAATTCGCTGGCGCAGTGGAAGCGCACGTGCGTTTACGAGTTCTGGGGTTGTGAGCCTAGAAAGAGACAGACAGAGGCGGGGGAGGCAAGGGGCTAAACGCCAGCGAGGCGGGCCCGTACACCAACACACCTGCGCGCGTGGAGCTTCAGCTGTGAGACGTCACAGGCTACATGCGCCCGACGCGGCGGTAAATACCTATATATATATGAGTATGCACAGCCCGGCGCCGGAATATTGATCTTTTAAAGTGAATGTGCCGCGACGCGAGCTTCCGGGCTCGGCCGCTCGCTCGTGTGAGTCCCGGACCCTTCGCTCGACACCTGCTCCCCTTTCCGGCTCCTATTATATCCTCGCAAAATCGACCTTTGCGCGTATACGACGATTTTGTAGTATTATACGCAGTTCTTTTATTTTTTTATTGGTGCGGCTATACTTCCCTTCGACGGATTTGGCAGTTTTATCGGATGTGGAGTTTTACGGGGAGGGTGAGATATAGTTTGTTGTTTGTTGAAAGGCGATAGTACGAGGATGGTTTCATTGTAGCAGGCTGGAAGTATATGATTTATGGGTGCAACGGAGGGGGAGAGGTTTGGTTTATAGATAGAAATTAATTAGTTTTTCGACGTCGAATAATATCATATATATACTGACTTTGCCTTTGCCGACGGATTTTCATCAATATTGATGAAATTCGTGATAATTGGATCATGCGCGATGGGAGCTTTCGTTCAATTTAGTGGAAATACTTTTATTTATAAAGTTTTAATTAATTAAATCGATACGAAATGGAAAATGGTAAATTGAAAAATATTTGTTCCAGCGTTACTTTCATTTGTTAAATTAAATAATAAAATACTGAAAATACTTTCAAAAGTTATTTAATCGTATTTTTAAATGATTCTTATTTTTAAGCTATTTGCAGGATAAATATAAAAATAAACGGATAATCAAATTTATTTAATATTAAAAAAAAAATCAATGTATTAATTTAACAAAGGAAATAATTAAGTTAATAAAGGAACACAAAAGGCCGTTTTTCACCCTAAAAAGAAAAATTTACGAGTGTGTAAATAAAGCTGACGGTAACGGAAAGGCGCAAAGGTATTGTGAGGGTATGTGTACATCTACCGGAAGATTGTTAAAAATCGCGAAAAAAGGCGACGGAATTTGATAGCCCGCGGCATTGGGCGACGGTGGGGAGCTTGCAAGCTCGCGTCGTCTGGACCAGCTGGATCAATAGCAGCCAGCCCGCACCAAGCCCCAGACCCAGATGTGCTCTGGCATTGATTTTCAAATTTTGCGAAAGACCCACGAACGGGTAGACGCCCTCGCTAGCAAAGTTGGCCGGGCTTAATTTTTTACGGTAAATTTTACAAAAATTTAAATTTAATACTTAGTTATTTAGTTTTTAGTTATGGTTTTTCATCATTGAAGGGGTACAGATTTGATATTCTCTAAAGAAACTGCTGTGTACGTGTCTATTCGTATTAAACATGAATGAACATTTTTAAATGTTAATTCAGTGGGTAAATCATTGACAGCAAATTTATAAAATCATTTTCAGATATTGGGGAAGAAAATGGTATCAAACTTTTAGGATTAGTTTGATCAGCCTTCGAAATTTTTGATTTTTTAGATGACGTAAGGAGTTAACAGGATATTATGGAAATTCAATGTGAAAATGTAAGAAAAAAAGACTTAAATTGTTACACATCAACACATATATTTTGTTTTTGCAGTTTGCATACATACGATAAACAGTACAGTGTAACGCGTTTCTCAAAGTATGGTACACTAGAAAATCGTATCGTATTATTCGCTACTATAGTCGCTAGTAAACGTTATGTGTCTCTTCATCTTCTTCACTTCAATGACCATATTATTGCGCTCGTACAAGAAACATAGAAAACAAATTGGGTCGTACAAAAGTAGGGAATGACTCGTATTTTTTTCTTCCGCTCCATTTGTGTTCTATCGTTAATTTTTTTTTTATTTCATTAAAACTCGGGAAGACGTGCCTACTTTGTACGCGCAATGGTCAGAAAAAATGCGACTTTGCGTCGGGTCTTAAAAAAGAACGGTGTCGCCTTCTATTTCCTTTTTTTTTTTATAGCTGCGGTCGAAAAAATTTTTTTCCTCGCTGCACGAAAAGTAACAAAGAATACAGCTTTTCTCAGTGTACATGCGTGATTGTGTCTCTGTATTTGTAGAAAGACGCTTAGAAGCGAAATTCCAAACGGCAAAGAAACTGCGCAAACCTGCTGCGAGTTTCACATTTTTCCTGACTTACACGATCGGCTGGGCGAGTACACTAACATTCAATTAATAACTTCTTTTACCTTAGCTCGTAATTGTGATTTTTTTCTCATTTTTTTTAAATATTTTTTTTTTGTTTGTTCTATTCCAAGTAAAAACGACATTCTTTACTTTCTTTTCACATTCATCATTTCGACAAAAAAATCTTTCATTCGGTCTTCTTTCGAATTGCATACAATAATTCGCCGTTTAGCGAGTATACAAGTATTTTCAAGCAAAGGTAAAAAAGAAATTTAAAAAAAAAAAAAAAAAAAAGAAAAAAAAAAAGAACAAATTTTTGTTGGCATTGGGAAGGGTAGGAACTACCGGGTGTTCTTGAGAAAAAGCTACTGCAACATCGACTTTTTCATCGTCCACGTGTGCTTAAATAATGTGCAAGAGAAAAGTTATTCGCTTTCCCAAATACACATATTCGTTTCCTCTGTACAAATATATTTATACTTTATATACACATACGAAAAGATCTACAGCGTCCAGGGCTTGCATCGACGTTTATCGAAAAAAATTAACAGAAAGGAGAATTAGACTACGAAACAAGTGCCCTGGATGCGAGCGAAATTTTTGTTCATTACAAAAACACTTTTCTATTCATTTAGATTTTTTTAAAGACGTAGCGAGTGTGTGGTTCCTATGTGTCGGGCGACATTTTCAATTTTTTCATTGGATGAATGAAAAATCAAAAAGCCCTCACTTAAAGTCTAGCGTTAAACTAAAGTGCGAACGAGTTCTTCTCCTTTTTTCACATGTTATCACGTTCCTTCTACGAAAAAGGAGAAAAATCAAAATGAAATCTCGTCACTCTCACTCGCGCTGATTCAACCGGTCAACTGCACAAGGTTTGTTCTCGTTTCCGTTTAGTCGCTTTTTCGACGTGGAAAAATGGAAAAAAGCGGTCCTCACTTTAGAGTCTAGCGTTAAACTGAAAATGCGGACGTGGTTTTTTAAGTCCACCGACATTGATTTAAATCGCGTAGTCTCTTTCTCGTTGGTCTGCTCTAACGTGCTTTTCGACAATGCCATTTAAAATTAGTACGTTGTTCGGTAAAACATAATTCCTGGGAGAATTACAGGGAGTAACAGTGAATAGGGAGTAAGTAAACGAAACGAGATACAAAGCAACGCTTACACGACGTTACTACCTCATCGAGGATTTCGCTGATGGCTTGTGCATCAAATATAAAGAACATAATTTAAATGGAAAACGCAATGTAATATTCCTTTTGTACATTAATAAAAGATGCTTACTTTCTCAAACATACCAGTTTCTTTATTTTTTATTCATTGATAATATTAATTAATAATATATAATAATATATAAGATAATATGTACACATATACATAATGTACAGAAAACCCAAGAACGCTGGGTTAAAATGTCCGTCATGTTTAATTATATAATACAAAGGGGCAAAATTATAGAAAAAGGACAATTATAACGTACAGATGAAAAAAATGAAAAATAAAGGAAAATAATAATTAAAAGCGCTCACTGGAACGGCGCAACAAAAGTCGGGGTGACGTATTTTCGCATTGAGAGGCTAAAAAAAAAGGAGGAAAATAAAAAAAAATAGGATGAAGTAATAAAAATCGCAGAAGTTTAGAGTCGCAGGTGCGTCTTCGTCGAAGAAGAGCACTTTATTATAAATACAATGAAGATAAAGGCGATCGAGCCTAAGTACAAACCCAAGTTTGGGCAAAAATTCACGATTTGTGCACCTCTCGCGCAAATCTCTCCTTTCTTCTCTCCTTTTTTTTTTTTAATTTTTTTCTGAAAATTTTTTCGTTATTCTCTCTCCGTTGACTTCCTTTCAAGACTCGTTACATATTTACAAAAAACCAGTGCCAGTCGTCAAGATGCCAAAGACTTCTGCTCAAGACCGACAATTTCTCGTTCGAAAAAGAAAATTATCGCTCAGTTTACATGCCGTAGAAAATGTAACAAACGCAGTTTGGCGACACCCCACAGTCCACATGATCTTTCACGGGCGTCGTCGCGCTCATTAGCGATTTACAAAAAATTGAAAAACAAAGAACGATCGAATTATCGCAAAACAACGCTTTCTTCTTAATTCTGATCACAGCGCATCGCTAAAGCCACATGAACGTCTTCGGCCTGACGTTGGTCGGCTGAGCCGACCGAGCTCCTTCACAACGACTTCGTTTTAAAAATCTAACGACTTTTGTCTGTGTACGGCTGCTTTTTTAGCAAAGAAAGGACGAGCCGCCGGCGAGAGCCTTCACGGCCTCGAAAATCGCCTGGCGGTGGTCGCCACAAAAATGATCGTCCCCCGTTGTCTTCGCGTCAATCGCCGCGTCGAGATGACGGGTTGTCATAAAAATTGAAGCCTCGAGTCATGACACACGTGTTCTTTAAGTCTCGCGCTCCTTCTTCACCTTCAAGCTCGTGCTTGCCGGCTCTTCACCCAGGATGGTCGCAATCTCACCTTGCATGAATGCCCATGGCACGGAGCTGTTTGCCAGCGGACATTTTTCTCCACTGGGACAGTAAACCTGAAACGCAAATTAAATTGATATAATTGACAAATATTAGACAATCTTAAGATAGGGCTATTAGCATGAAACTAATTGATATCTCCTTTTTTTATAATTTTTCACGGTTTTAATTCAGTTTATGAAGGAGCTTCTTGCATTTACCATCATAATAATCACCGGTGTCTTTTTAAAATTGACAATCATTTCTCATATTATATTTAGAGAAAAGTTTTTAAAATCTTATATAAAAGGTAATACTTAGGTATTACTTAAATGCCTACTTAAAGATAATACATATCAATACTAAATGCAAATAAAAAATTCATTACTTCAATTGACATTACGTTCAAAATAAAATGTATTATACATTATTATTAAATAAGTAAGTAAGCTCTTTCTAAAAAAATGTTGTAATCATCAGCCATTTTAAATAAAAAAATGTATCAACTGAACAAAGTTCGCGTTCGTTGCGCGGCTTCAACCATAACAAACCAAGCCCTTGAATTTCCCCACCGGTCTGTCAGGGGCGTTGCCTAAGAGTAACAGCTGTTCTACCGAACTTTTCCTTCGAACAGCTGACCGAAAACAGTAAATCCAACGTCATCGCGCCTCCCCCACTGACGCGTCAGAGTTTGAAGTCGCTGCATCTGGCGCGCAGCCGCAGTAGCGATCTTATCACGTTTCAACACTTTTTCCATACGGCCATTAATGGAAAAGGGTACGATGCGTACCTCCGAGCCGGCTCCTTGGCGCTTAATGCTGTCCCGGCTGCAGGGGAAGCAGAACTTGTGGTGGGGCACACTGGGGCACTGGACAAAATGGGTATCCTCGAGGCGCTCCTGGCACAGGGTGCATTTAAGGGTGGGTGCGGCGACTGGCTCAGTGTTCGCCGATTGTGCCACTGCACCTTCCGTCGACGTCGTCACCGTCGTTGACGATACGTGGCGCGAGCCGCTCGATCTCCTTCCTGACGCTCCTGAAAATGGAAATTGCATTATTTTTACGGATTATCAAGGTAATTTAATTTTTAAATCAGAAATAAATATTACTTTACTGTAAAACATTACTTTCATCCTGTACAAATTTAAATGCATTCAAAATTGTTGTGACGAAAGAGTAAAGAAAATAAATATACGTTTCTTAGTTTACCTGAGCTATTGGGACTGTGCTGAGATCCTCGAGACGCGCTGCGCTGCTGGGCGTTGGGTGCAGTGGTTGGAGGGCTTCGGCTAGTGGGGCTCGGATTGTTCGGTGGCTGGGGCACCGGCTCCGGTGACGTCAGATTATCCGCTACCGACATGAGGGCTGCCATTGGAGATGGACCGCTTCCTGAAGTCTGCAAGAGTGAACACATATTTTAATAAAATTGTTTATTTATTTTATGCCAGTGGTAATTTTATCATGACAAAAGTATTCCGAGCTTCGAGATAACATTGTGGGATTCTTGTGAGAGTTGACAAAATTTGAATCTTATGCATTTTTAAATGCTGTGTCTGAAACAGCTGATTCAAGCGTCACGATCGAACTGAGGGTATAACCTCCATATTCTCTTTCCCTTCGGAGTTTATATTCCCCCTCTACTCAGACTACTGGACTACTTTCATAGATCTCGTAAAGTTAAACCTTTTTCTTTTTTTTCGTACTTTACACAACTTTTCACGGTTGCATTTCAACATAAAGAAAAACTGTTTAAAATAAAGAGAATTTCGGTAAAGATATACGATGTACTTCCCAACTTTTAGAAGATAACTTTTGTTACTTAGCAATGCTTTATTTTGTTTATTAGTTAATTCATCGACTATTTACATAAATATTGTACGTATTTTTATCAAAATGAGAGATTTTATCAAAAGAGTTTTAATCAATAAGAGTATTTTATTTTTATCTGCAACTAATATTGCTCCTATCGGATAGTCTGAACGTCAGCGAATGATTAATTACCGGCACGCGAAAGAAAAACAAATGTTGTACATTAATTTTTATTATCGATGATTTAAAAGGAAAAAAATAATCAATTTCTATCCTATACTCGAGCTCTTAATGATTTTTGTTATATAAACTCCTCGAAGCTGCGCTCGCACTCAGGAAGCACGTGGAATTTTTTTGAAGTGTAAAAGGAGGGACGGAGAGTGGGACATCGACCAAAGAAAAGTGAAACGCGAGCTACGACGTCAGCAAGCGGTGGGAAGAGCCTTTTCCCAGTCACACTGTCAACAACGATAAGCGCGTCGCGGAACGGCGAACTCTCATTTTTGTTCGTACGGCCTTTAGTCGGATTACGTAATGCTTCGGTGTACAGGTCGCGCCGCGGCTTATCAGCCACGGTGATAAGCTCGATCGCGACGTTGCATCAGACGGCTCGAACGGCAAGACCTCGTTTGTTAATGTCTCGATATTGTGGTACAATGTCTGTGTATTATTGTCTATGTTTTATTTTTGTTTGTTTTCCTTTTATTCGACGCCTCCTCGGTTTTCGCGATTGTGTGATTGACAGCTCTGTTTCTCCATCAAATGTTTATAATTGTAGCTCGAGATAAGTTTAATGTTTTTTTTTTATTTCATTTTTAATTGATTAAAAATGAAAAGACTCCGATTTTAACAAGGATTTCGTAAATATTCAATTCTTTTGATAAAAATTGAGGCATTTGTTGTACTGTTTGTTTAGGAAGCCTGACAATGTTGATTAAACTTTAATATTATTTGCAAATGATTCACACGAAGAGTTTACTTTACTGTGTCAACCATTCCCATCTAAATAAGAAAAAAAAAAAAAAAAAAAAAAAAAATGATGTCTATCGCCGTTAGAAAAAATATCCCACCATACGTATCGACTCCCTCGTCTAATCGTGCCTAATTACGATTATCTTTATGACCGAACGTTTCTCGCTCAAGCGCTATCGAACTTGCGGAAAAAGCGTAAACACGGACGGCGTCTCTCGGAGTTTCGTAAACCATCAAGCCTCGGATAATAGATGGAGACGGATTTATTTTTAACCAGTCCAAAGGTCGCGTTGTCGCTCCATTAGAAAATGATTTCGTCTCATCGGCAAAGTAAACGACATTGATTTAAAGTGCCAATTTTGTTTTTCTGTTTTATCATCTTCAGGACGCCAGCGAAAGTTTTTTTCAATATTATTAAATTCAATGTTATCATAAAGCTGTATTTTGTTATATTTTCTTAAAAAAATCTTATACATATTAGGAGAGTAAAACCAAATTACACCCGCAGATAGGGTAGAGTTTTTGGAAAAATCCACACCAGATAATCGAAATTTAATTAAACTCGGAAACTCACCTGATGGTGATTGGACTGTTGGTTTTCTTGGGCAGATTCCTGGGCGTTTGGTGGCGGTGGTGGTGGTGGACTCGTCCTTGGACGAAGGGGCGAGCCGCCGCCATTCGTCGCTACATTGGCCGGTGCCAGTGGAATCGACGGACCCACGTATGCTCCTGTAATATCAAAATTAGAATAAATTAATAATTATTCGACGATCCCCCATCTGCATTAATTTATAGCGTAATTTAGAAAAGATGGATAAACGAAAAGTTCAATTTGCGGAATTTTTTTTTTAATTAACCTATCGACGGAATTTTTGATTCACGTTTCATCAGCGTCCATGTTACTTATCGCACGTATTGTTATTATTTTTATCGGCTTAATGCAGACGTTTATTTACCAGCGTAAAAATAATTTACTCGTTATCGCCAAACATTTTATTTAAAATCATAAAAAAGACCGATAAGAGTGAATAAAAGTGAGCGCTTTCAGACGAATACGAGTACATATTTTCGAAAGCAATGCGACAGCGTGGAAAAAAGGTCGGGCCTACGAATAAATGAGTCAGTGTTTGTCGAGTGTCGAATTTAAATTCGACACTCGCAGACGAGACCGAATTGCACGGAATCGAAAATCGGCGAGACGCTCGGTCAGGCCGGACACCTAATCCTCAATGCTGCTCGCGACAATTCAGCTCGTTAAATATTTTTCGCGTGCCTTGCCGAAGCATCGACGACCTTGAGTTCGAAGCTCGTTCATTTATATTTTGTGTATACGCTTTTATTCTTTCACGGTCGCGAATTTTGCATTGGCTAAAAACTGTCCGAGGCATTGTTTATTTGCATAAACAAAATAATTTAGTCCGCAATGTTTTTTTTATACACTTGTAAATATGAAGAAAATTCGTAACAATCTTTCTTTTTTTAAATAAAATTTTCTGCAATGAGTAATAAATTACGCGCTTATTATTTTTATTTCGGATGTGCGTTACATGGATTAAAGTGTTTTTCACCGTCATATAACCTAACACAATAATTCTTTTGTTTTATTGACTGAGTCTACTTTTTTTTCCTTATTATATAGATATATAGATTATGAGCTTAGAGTGTCGCGTAATACTCTTAAATTATTTAATCATCAAGTTCGAGAGTAAAGAGGAGAAACCGCACAATCGACTTTAAGTTTATTTAAAGTTAACAATTACAGTGAACAATGGAAATATTTTTTATAAATATAATGTGATTTTTCTAATTCCTTTTAGAAAATATAGTCTATGAAAACCGCTTTTATGTTAGTGTCTAATTATTGCTTTGTATCAATTTGATGCGTTATGTATATAATTAAAAAAATAAGTAATACAAAGCGATAACTCAAAGAATCACCAATCGGTCGGGAACATTAAAGCAGTTTTATTCAATTTAGTCGTGCGTGATCGTCGGAATTCCTGACTCATTGCAGTACGTTTAAAACGGTATTTCGTATGTTTTTAGAAGACTGTAATCAGATAATATGCTAATGAGAAAATTCCCTTTCCAACAATAAACGAAGCATATATTTAGACGCTGTCGTAACCGCGGCATCTTCAATGAATAGTCTCTCGATTGAAAAATTTATATCGTCTCTAAAAACATGCTATCTTTAATAGCGAAACACTTTTTTTTTTACTTTAGCGATAAGAGATAATTTTTTTCATCGATTTTAAACTGTGTTAATAGTCCCTTATCAAGCTTACAACATTCTATTTTGTCGCACTTATCAGAGAAAAGTGAAATTACGATTTTAAGGCAATTCTCAATTTCAAGTGTTCAAATCGACAGGCTTAGTAGTACCATTAAGAGTGCTCCACCTCTGAGGCGGAAATGGTTATCAGCCAATTGAAGCTCGAGAATTTTTGTGCCGAGATTATGACTTCAGTTTTTAACGAATCTCCGTAAAAATAATTGCATTCAATTCGT
>JAWWEN010000048.1:9945524-10008925 GCA_035582955.1 Sycophila texana | reverse complement strand
CGGATAATTAACGGCTAATTTTTACCTAAGCGTTATATTAAATTTTTAAAAGTGTCCTGCCAAGTTCAGGGACGTAGCGCGATGTCGTCGGGTCTCGGCGGCTGTGACCGAACCAGCCGTCGTCGATGCGCCGTGTACGCGGCGCGCACGCCTACATCGGCCCCTCCCCCGCCGGTGGCGGGCCTATATATAGCGCCTTTGTCCGCGAGCAAGTGCATGTCACCCCGTCGGCTGCGCCCGCGGCGCACGTGCGCACTGCCTGAAGTTTCGCGACGACCTGGAGCCGAGCAAGCTGCCTACTCGTACTTTTTATTCGCGTATTGCTTCCCGCTCCGGGTGACTCACGTCCCGCTTTTTCAAACTTATTCTCTTTGCCTTTGTTTTGCATGACATAATGTGTCACACATGGGTTTGCCCGGTTTTTTTTACGTAACAAACGCTTCGTCGCGATCCGCTGCGGCGAACTTCGGTGTCGATCACTTTATCTTGTATTTTATTAACTATTTATATTTTAAAAACTTTTCTATATATTTATATACACGATAGTTGTGAATCTTTGTAAATACTGAAATTTACAATAAATGGCTATTATTCTATTCTATTCTATATTCTATTCTATCGGGATTAGGTTAGTGCAATGCATTTTATATTTAATAAAATTTAACATTTTGAGTTAATTGAGCTTTATTAATATTATTTTTTTATCTCTTTAAATTTCAATTTTCAATGGAAAAAAATCTACGCTTCGCGCGATCCAATTTTTGACGTCAGATGACCAATCAGAACGGTATTTACTTTTTATTATAACATATTCATAATTAAAATAAATTTCAAAATAATAAGAAAATTTAAAAACTTCAAGCTTTATGAATGAACTATACAAACGCAAACTTTTTTGGATACACATCAAATCGTTTTTGGACACTATAGTAATTTTTATTAGACATTTCTCTTAGTTGTAAGTCTTCTTTTAATTAACAAGTGAACAATCAAGCTACGGAGTGATAACGAGGGATGTTTTGTAATAAGAAAAAAAAAATAAGCACCTCGGCGCAGCGCGAACTTTTTATCGCTATTGTACCGCGAGTACAACAAAGCCGTAGCGGCGGTAGCGTCGCCGGCTTGTCGTCACCGGTGACGTACCCTCGCAGTGAGTCACTGTCTGTGTGCACTGCACCGCGGTGCAACTGGTAATATCGCCGGCGTGCGCGCTTGCGAAAGACCACGCTCTAACGAGGCGCCGATCTCGCCGTCGATTTTTCACGCTTATCAACACGTTCTCTCCCGTTCGTTTATTTATACGCCTATCGGCCGACCCCGGAGGACTTTGCTCAAACGCCAGTTCTTTCTCTCACAAGTAAGTAACGGCGCGTTTCCATTGCGCCAGCGGTGCATTAAGGAACTGAAATCCGTACGCTAACCTTTAGCATGACGGAAAACTGATACGCCAGTTGGATACGTGATAAAAAACGAAACTTTGCGTGTATTTGACACGTGATGCAAGACTTTTTAGAGAAGACGTACCGACACCTTGAATCCCGGCAGTGTTAGCGTTGCAATTAGCGTAAAATTGATTAAAGAGTGCGTTATACAATGCTCGCAGAATTAAATATAAAAACGGGAGTTTCACGGAATCGGCAGCTGAGCGATTAAGCAGCGAGGGAAAAAAAGGAGCGCGTTATTTTCCGTTGCGTCAAGAGCAAGAGGCATGCCTTTACGCACACGTGCCAAAGCCAGTCGCGAATGGCTCGCCGCGTCGCTCGACGGAACGACAAACTCGCCTCTTTTTTTCCCGAGCTATCTGCGCGTCGTGGCTGAGTAGCGCGAGATCCGATTGCCGGTGAGAGAAGCTCCGAGCTGTTTTACGCACAACTTAAGGCCGGTTTACTTGCGGTGCGAGCCGATTCTCGGTAGAGCCAATCTCCTCTTTCCTCTTTCGTCGAGTGCACACTAAGCAGACGATCGGTTACGCTCGACGTATTATTATTATTTTTTTTTCCTGTCTGCATCGAAGAATTTAACGGAATGATGAAGTTTTCAATTATTATTAATTTATCGTTAATATTCACGATTTATTTCAAAATATCGATACAACGTTCAATTATGTTGCGCGGTAAAGTATTAAAATGTACTTAAGTATTGCTTCATTAATTCCGATTTCAAAAGAATATTATTACATGAAGATTTTTTATTTAACAGTTTTATAAAAAGCATCTTTATTTTTTATTTATTCAATGCATTTTACGAGTGTTAAATGGTACTGTCACCGTCCCAGTATAAACGTATCTAAAATATATTAAAAAGTAAATAATTTCCCGGATTATGAAGGAAAAAGACTTGAATTATTGGTCTGGCAGTAGCCTCAAAGGAAAGCGAAGAATGAAAATAAATTTGATTAATAATTTAAGAATGTCCGGAGACGAGGCCTGTGACGCGGCGGGTTACGGCAATCGATTAAAAGGACGCGCGCACACGCACGGGCGACTAACTCGCCCTCGCTTACGGAGCTCCGTTGCGAAACGGTGCCTTTGCGCAACGCGATTATACGGCATTGAGCACGTGCGAGAGGTACACTATATTTTCCCCTCGACGCCGCGACTTTCCGCCTCTTTTTGCAGGTGTTTCGCGCGCCAGCCCGTAATTCCACGTGAATTACCACGTGCTAATGAGCCGCCGATCGTTATCGCGCTCGCCGATTAATTTCCAGCTATTTTTTCCAATTACACGATGCTCACGTCATCGAGCCTTCGATTTTCATTCCTTTACAAGCAGAGATAAGATTTCATTTTAAATGTTTTATTAGTGACGCGTAAAATTCTTAATTGTATTTAAACTAATTTTCTTCGTTCATGTACTAAACATTCATCTAATTTTTTTATGCGCTTACATTAAAACGAATAATAGACAGTACGAGTAGGATTATTTTTTTTTTAATTGAAATTAATTTATAAATTGCGGAATCTAAATTGAGAGACCAGCAGTTTTATATAGATTCGCGGAAAAAGAGGGTCGACGTATCGTTACTCAAGTTTATATCATAGCTTATACGATTCTGAGTGTAAGCAAACGCGGGATTAATGGCAATTCGCCAATAGACGATGATTTATACTTATTCTACTCGCTCGAATTTTTAACGGCACTGTTGTGCTTAAGTGGTGTTCAAAACCGCCGCTCGTCGAGTCAAAGTCGTTACTTTTAATCGTGCATTTTTCTTAAAGATACATTTCCTCACGAATCTGAGTTCAATTTATACAAATAAAACCATAACGCCATTAAAAAACAAGAACGCTAATCCTCTTTAAAAAAACAGGATGTTATAAGGAATTTAATTAGTTAAATGATACAGATTCTAAAATTTAAAACGTTTTGATGTGTATGTAAAAAATTAGTTTAAAATTTTCTTAATAATTAAGCGTTAACAACAAGAAAGTGACTTTGCGATTCATTGTCTAAGCTCCAAATTGGAAGCGCGCAAAGTGCAGCGCGTGAATTTTGCTGGTGTAATTCAAAACAAATAAATAAATAAATAAATAAATAAAAGGAAAAAAAAGAAAGAACGTTGTTTTGATAAACGAGGAGTCCTCTCGAAAGTCGTCTTGTCCGCCGGCAGCCTACCCCTCGCTCGATTGTCTCGCGAGTCGATTTTTATAGGAGGGACGAGCGCGTCGCGCATTATAATTGCGATGCTTCTCTTGCGCATGCCTCGGTCGCGACGACCTTGAGGATCAATCGGCCGGTCACCGTTGAAAAAACCATTGCCCGATTCCTTTATCGAGCGGGGTCGTGAGCTGAATTTTGGCGCGACGAGCAGCCACTCAGACGCGAAACGACGCAATTTTTTTCTCTCTCTATCTCGCCCGTCGGAGTCCGCGCTCGCCCCGATAAAAGGCCGATGAGATTTAATTATAAACTCTTTCTTTTTGAAGTCAAGTGGAGCTTGCAAAATTTATCGGGCATTTACAGGCTCTGGATTGACGTCATTACTTTGGCCATTTTTAGTGCTTCCTTTTTGCGCGGTGCGGTCTGTACATCTTGGTTAATAAATAAAATTCTCCGTGGGCAAGTTGCTCGATCGCAAATAGCGTTAGCTCGGAGTAATGCGTTTCAAGTGCACTTCTTTGAGAGGCAGCGAAGTAAGTTAATGAAATAATGAGCGGAGTGAAAAAACAAAGTTACTTTCGATTGAAAAAGTAGACTAATTTTGTAATACTTTATGCTGACTTTTTGCGCTTTATCTACTCATGAGACTTGCATGTTAACAGAGAGTTATTGAATACTACTACAAAAATCTTATTTATCAAGTTTTGATAAATCGATGAAAAGGTCGATACAATCCGAAAAATGAGAGCTTTCATTGAAGTCGTGTGTGATATTGAGCAATTGCCAACATAAATTGCAGATAAATATACGTGAATTGTAATGCGCGAGAGATCCGTTACGATGACGCGGCGACCATTCACGAGTCTATCAATTTGTTATTGAGATTCCCGGCGTTTAATTATTCGATTAGGACGAGCCCGACTGCGCTCTTTTAACAGTGACTCTTTTATTCAACATCGTCACGTTTATATTTTTTTTATTACTTTTATAAAAAAAAATAATAATGAACAGAGTTTTTAAAAATTCTTCTTTATATAATTGAAACGGAAGAAAGAAATCCGTTCACTTTTCATTATTCTTTATAAAACAAATTTAAAACAAAATTGATTGTGTCTACAAATAGAAACAATTTTAAAAAATAGACATCCCAGCGTTATTTTTTAAAACGCGTTGTGACAACCTCGTATATATCAAACGATTATAAGGCTATTTTCGTTGGTGTGCGAGGCCCCCGAAAATACCGATTTCTGAAACGAAAAAAAAAACTGTTGTTCTTCTGCTGATCTTAGGCTGTTTTTGGCGGCGGCGGGGAGTTATAAAAAGAGCCGAAAGTTGCCTACGTGAAAGCTATCGAAGTATCGTCTTGGTTTTTTTTATCCACTACTAACATTACGATCTTAGAATTTGTTTTCATCGCATCTTCAATTCTATGTAATGTTTATTTTTTAACCTTCCAGAGGCGCGTTTCTATCATACATTAATCTTTTCTATAATTATATTGGTTTGTTATACTTGAAAACTATTCATCTTATGTTTAAAAGATTTAAATTTGACTATTCTATCTAAATTAAAAGCGACAATTTATTTCAATCATTATGAAGTTAAAGCTTAATTTAAAGGTCATTGATCTTGCGAGTTCATGCAAATTCATACTATTTAAATCGACTTATAATGTGATGTTTATTGACACTTCTCAAACAAGTTCACGTTAACTTTCATATTAAACTTCGCATACTCAATGCAGAAATGCAAACCGACTTTACATATAATAGAAATCGAAAAGCGCAGTGTCGCTCATAGCACGTTGATGCAAACGCAGTAAAAAAAAAAAAGTAAACGCGAGTTGAACATTCCCAGAACGTCAATATTTGAAAAAGTAATGAAGAAAAAAAGGAGACAACAAAAAATAGCAGCGCCAAGAAGTGTACGACAAGGATTAGAAAGGCTTTGGTTTTGTTAGAAGTCAGCGGCGATAAAGCGATTCTTTGAACCGCAATTACTCCTCGTTCGAAAGTGCGAGTTAGCGAAAAGGATTAAGCCGATGGCTTCCTGTCCCTCGACCCTTTGGGACACGAAAAAAGCCCGTCGCTATCCGTAAAAAGTCACGACTCGATTTCTCGAAAATTCCCGGCGAGGCCGAGCCGTAAAAGTGCGCGTGGTCAATTAACTCTTGCAATAAAGCCGTGTAAAAGTCGTCCCGGGCGTTTCCGGCCTGGAGCGGCGCGTTTCCGCTACTGATTTAGGGCGCAATTTCGCCCAGGAGTTCAGAAAGGGGACGACAGCCTGGCTACCGGTGCACGCCACGTATACCTGTGACCCGAGGAATTTATGGGACACAGTCCATCTGACGCCTGTACCGTTAGACGACGTTGAAAGGACCTAATGGGATGAGACTGGATTCTTCGGGGGCTGGGAACCTGGTACAAGAGTTTCGAAAATGACGACTGACTCCTACGCTTCTTGATACAAAAAAAAACTTCAAGAATTTAACGAGCAGCTGATGATCGCTACCACTTTTTAGTTAAGCTTTTTTTAACTATACGTTATATTTAGAAAGTATTATTGTACTAACATTATTTATAAACAGAAAATAATGAAATCTTAGTTATAATTCAATAAATATTTTAAAAAAAAGGTAACTATACCGGTAATATTCAAACTTTGAAAGGTCTTTAAAAAATGTAAATATTTTTAATACCTCCATAAAGTAAGTAATTTTTTGTTCGTTTTAGTGGTTTATAAATTTATTATTTATTCTGGCTTAAGTTTACAAGCGCAATAATTAGTAAAAGCGTATGGTACGAACCGAGCAATTAATACTGTTTACTGTTTTCGGCAGGACTGCCGCTCACTTGACAACGTGAAGGATCCTAAAAGTCCGTAAAACCTCACTCCTTTTCGTTTACGAGAGTTGGAAGGGTAAACGGAGAAAGGAAAAAAGGAGAGAGAGGGTAGAAAGAGAGAGAGGGCAACGGTAAAAACCCTTGATGGTTGGTCGAAGGGGGGTCCGACACTCGTTCCGGCGCACCTAACTGTAATTATCGTCTTAATGGGCTTCATTGACCGAGCCGGGGATTTTTACGGCTCGCCTGGCAGGCGGCATTTTTAAAGCTCGCGCGCGTCAGGGTCTCCCCCGGTGCATTCCGGCTACCTGCACTCTGACCGCCACCACCGCGAATGATGCGGATAACGCGCGACGCACTGCTCGAGGAACCAGCTGACCCATCGATCGAACACCTTTTTGCGAATTAGGTGACTTCTACATTTTTCACACTGAGAAAAAAGAATTATAAAAATTACTATCTGTGTTGGGGCGCAAACATAGTCTGGACTCTCAGATAAAAATTACCATACAATACAGCAAAATTGGCTGCATAAAAAAAAAAAAAAAAATTAAATTAAATAAATGAAAAAAAATTTCAAATATAGACATGAAAAATAGTAGTACGTTTTCGACTTGCATTTGATCTTTGAACTGACATACTCTATTAGATTTTCAAATGTAATCCAATTTTGTGTCTTTTCTTTCCTCGTTCTCTTATACAAGTGTGACATATCTTTCAGCGAGCATGAAAAGTGGAGCTGCGCTCGTATGACGCATCGATCCTCATTTTTATAGCTCTGCCAGACACACGTATAATGTGAAAATGGACAATGTTTGATATAGTGTTGCACTGTTCCACTTTGCGCGACGTCGAGCATTCAGTCCATTCAACTGACTTATCAAAAAAACGTTATTATGACTTTTTTTTTGTTGGATATAACATTGTTTCACTTTTAAATATATTATACTTATACGGTGTAACAATCAACGTTATTTAATATTTTATTCATTTTTACGATTATTTAATATTAAAGAACGATCCAGCGTTTTATTTAAAAACGAAACCTCAATGTGATAAAAATATTAAATGAAATAATAAAATACTAAATTAATTCATCGTGACAGTGAATTATCCAATTTATTATTATTCTTTCCAATAATTTTAAATAAAAGTATACCGATGCCGAATTAACGCTGACCTTTGAGAAAGTTCACCAAACAGCTGGAGGAAGCAGTAGGTATTACGGAGCGCGAGGATTAGCACTTAAGAAATTTAGGCTGGGAACGAAAATAGTTAAAGCAGGCCTGGTCGAGCTTTATTAGAAACAGCCCGTAAATAGCGAAGCGCGCGCGCGCGCGCGCCTACAACGTCGAAGGCAAGCCACCTCGCGAGTATATAAAACTCGGCTCGCAGCCGCGCACTCGTCAATGAGCCATGCGGGCGCAGAAGGAGGCCACTCTACAGTTACTTGCTCGCGTCGCTGCCTGTGCGGGTGAAAATATCGGATCGAAAAAAAAAAAAAAAAAAAAAATAGAGGCGAGAGGATGGAGGGGGAGCAGATCGACACGCGCGACGCAACGAAAGCAGAGCAGCGCTCGGCCGCAGGCGATCCGTGACCGATATTAAATCGCTCGGCGCGTCTCTTCACGCGCCACCGCCGACGACCTAACCCACACCGAGACGTAAGACCCGCCGCCGCGCATCGCTTCTTTTTCCGCGAGCCGCCTTGGCGATTATAAAACGACAAGCCCAGCGTATTTCCCCATCGAGCGAACCGACGATGACCTTTTTTTTACTCGACGCGCTACGTGACTGAACTTCTCAAGTATACCTTCAATGCTTCTGGCATTTTAATTTGCTATGCTGCGTTATGATTTTAAAGAGTACCTGTATTTTTATAATTTACGTAACTATAAAAACCAGTATGTTGTACAGTAGAAAAAAAAAATGATTAGTTTTTCCACGATAGGAAAAATTCATTGAAGTGTAAATCGAGGTAGATAATTGCCGCGGGTAGCAGGGAGAAGAAAAAGGAAGGCGATGCTAATAACGGCGAATTGGCAAGCGCATGCGCGCAGCCTCGGGGGCGTCCGTTGGCTTTCTCGAGTGCAGGAGAGCGCAAGTAGAGCGAGAATGCGATTCTACTCCCCGGCGCGTGGTTTTACGGTTTTACCGCGAGGCGAAGAACTCGTTTCCCGGCGGAGGCGGCGACGGCGCACGTGTGTGCGCGTGCATGCGTCCGCTCGTTCTCTCTCTTGCTCCTCTACACGACTTGTTTTGTCTGAGGGAGCGAGCGAGGCTATTGATTATCGAGCCGGTGCGATATGAGCTGCTCGCTCGCTCGCTCGCTCGCTTCGTTTCAGTTATTTTTAATGTCGAGTCGGTCGGTCGGACTGCCTTGCTCCGCGCTTGAATTTTAATGACTCTCCCCGGCTCTCGGCATTTCCGTTTCGGTTCAGTCGACTTTTGCTACAAGGATAGTCATTTTCATTTTCGTCCCCCTTGGTATCGATTTGCTTGGCATTTTCGATGTTCCGCGATCGACCAGTCACAATGACTCCTCTTTCGTTGTCATTCAGTTTTACGCTGACTGGGATGAATTATGCAATTATTCAATACGCTCAGAAGTCAATATTGATTTAATAATTTTATTTGAATAATTTATTCCATTTTTTTTTTTTGATAATGCAAGATTAATGCTTTTGTTGAGAAAATTGAATGAGGATCATGCAAACGATATTATTAAAGTGTAAAGGAAGATTAATTAAATTTAAACACTTTTTCCACTTGGTCCGCCCGGAAGTCCGAAATAAAATAAATTTACGTAATAAACGCGAGTGACGTGGTTGTATATTTTAAATAAATATTTTTTTTTGCATTTCGTTTGATACGCGATTAATTGCTTTCGCTTCCCATGAATACGTCTCGAAAATAAATCGCAATAATTTATCGAGCGATCGGCGAAGGGTCGTACAACGAAAACTACCAGTCAGCTAATGACAGCTGAAAAAGAAGTTCCCCTTCGTACGGCCATGCACACGTGCGCTCGTCAAGAGTTAGCGCGGGCGAGTCTGACTCGCACTCAAGTGGGTACACCGAGCGAGCGAGCGAGAAAGAGAAAGAGAGAGGCTCACACGAGGGGGGCCCATTCATCGGTCTAAATATACGTGCGCGCACGCGTGACGTCACGAGCGAGCGCAAACGTCACGACGACTGTGGCGGCGGCGGCGGCGGCACTCTGCTCCGGAATTTTTTATACGGCGCGATGGCGCATATAGTCGCGAGAAGACAAGTCGGATCAGAGTCTGGTTCCTAATTACGTGTCCAACTCCGACTTTGGACGCCCGCCACAGAATGAAAAGTGAAATTCTGCGATGAGTGTTTCCGAGTTGCTCGTTCACTGGTGCGCAAAGTGAGATAGTATTTAGCGCACGGAGTATCAGTGATTCATTCTTTGAAAAAGTCATTATCATCAAATGTACAAGATAAAAATTTTAAATACTTATTTTTTTTCATAAAAAATAAACTTACCAATAAGATTTACACGTCTTATTTATTGATTAATTCTTTTTTTTTTTTAATTTAAAGAGATTCAAATTCGGAAAGAAATTTAGTGAAGACTCGTTCTTGTTTAAACAGTTTTTCGACATATTGCAGATTAGGTCAAATAGAAGTCGCTGAAAAATAAACATTGAATCGTAAATTTTCAATGTCACGGTCACTTCTTGGAGCTCGCGTGTGTACGAGTGTCGTAATCGCTACATAAAACTACCCGAGTGACGTGCTTTCGAAAAGTACAGTTATAGTCGGTTACAATAAACACATGCGGTGCGCTTCTTTCGTATAAATATTGACTTCTAAGTAAATGCATTATATTAAAAATATGAATGTATTTTTAGCAATAATTACTTTAAATTGTACCAACTCACACTGCTATTTCTTTAGATTAGATAAAATGAAATTTTATTTAATTTAACCTAATTGTAGCTTTTATTTAACCAACATTTAAAAAAAAAGTAATCAACTTCGTTTCGAATACGAGCGCAGAGCGTTTGCACTATATTTAGTGACGCGAGTTGACTGATAAGCACGAGATACACGCGTTGACGAAGTGACGTGACTTCCTCGTGTCTGCTTGCTCTACGAACTACAAGATTAGACGCACGCTCTTATGCTCCTTTCTATTCTTAATACGTGACTTTTATCGCTGCTTCGGTTTTTTAACACCTGGCGCGTTTCTATCTTTACATTTAAGAAAGTTCATCACGCGCGGTCCTATGGTGAAATCTTTTTCGAGTTCGGCAGCTTGTAAAGACCAGCTGCTTTTAGAAGTGAATTTTAAAATAGAATAGAAACACTATCCTCACCGAGTAATAAAAACAAATGAATTAAGAAAATTCACGTCACCAGACACCACTGCAATTCTTAAAAATAATTGAACAGCTGAGATGAATATATCAACTATTTTTATTAACTCTCAGGTTTCATTGATCTCCGATTTCTATATAGACACTAGTCATGCATGTATTATATATATTAATAATGTATTAACTGTAATATATGTTAAATAGATATTACAGTACATAAAAAATGAAAAAATTTTAATAGTATTTACGTTTTAAACTGATGCATAATATTATTGCTGAACAATATTAAAACAGCGGACAAGTAAAAATAAATTTTTAGAAAATATTAAAGTAGCTTTGATTCATATACGATTTTGTCAGTACAAAGTTAAAAAAAAAATGATAAAAGAAACTAAATAAATAATTTGTAAAAAGTTTCGTAAACTCCATTTTCCTAACTTTGCTAACTCCAAATCTGTCATAAACATCGTAACGTTTAACACTCTGTCACGCAAATATCCGTAAGCAAACAAACACGGCCATCAATTCTCATTGATAAAGTTTATCGGTTGCCTGGCCACGCGCTTTTATAAATATTACGAATTATCTCCTATGGAAATTTTTTACGCAACCATTCCTCGTAAAAATAAAGCTCCAGAGCGTGGAAGCACCGATTTATTTCGAGGCTTTTCGCCGAGTGTCGCGATGACGCGTGTGCCCTTCTCAAAGGCAAGTTCGGCAAAGTCGAACGATAAACAAACGAATACACGCGTGCGAGCGTGTAAACAAACGAACACCGACTTAGATTTTTCACCTCGCTGAAAAAGTTCTGACGCGTGAAAATTGTTTTCTCTCTAATTTTAACGTTCGTATACCGCATATCATATCGTTGGACTAATTTCGTTTGGATTGTCGGTAGAGCGTAGTGGCTAAACGCGTTGTAAATAAAAGGTTCCTCTCCTTTTGTTTTGGAGAAAACGCGGAGGGGAAAAAGGAGAGGTCTGCGACACAAAGCAACATATTCGCAGTCTCTTTTCGCCTTTCTTACCTGCACCGGCGCGCGAGAACAAATCGCGAGACCGAAACAAAGCGCGCACGGAGTGCGAGAAATAAAAGGGACGTTTGCGCGAGGGAAATGAAAAGTGCCCGGGTTCCCATGCACGTGTGCGCCAATGAAAAGGTGGCAGAGTTTTTTTTTTTCATGTCTATGCTTCGAATGCAATCACATTGTACGATCGATCAATTTCCACTTTTTTCCACGCGAATGGAACGCTCGGCTTCTTTTATCGGCTCCGTTTTTTTATCCCCCAATCGAATTTTCGTTTCCGCCAAATACTCCACGAGTGAGCTCCAAAAATCATTGTATTTTTTTATATATATATACTAAAGCACAGTATAACAAGCGTTATATTTAGAAAAAAGTGCAACGCAATCCAAGTTTTTAAAATCAATCACTTCTTTTACCGCATTTATTTACGAACCCGATGAAACGAATCGAAAAATTTCGCTGACTGGAAAATTGAACAAAATAATATCAACCATCTTTCCATCCTTACAAAAATGTAAATAAAAACAAAGCAAAAAATATAAAATTTTACTCACCGTTGGACTTGAAAGTGGTAGCGGTCTCGAAGCTGGGAGCGCGAATCGGGTGTTTCTCCTTGCTGCGATCGACGTAGCTGACGGCGAGACTAACCGCCGGCAGTGACTCACCGCGCGTCAACGGTGGCCTGACGGTGTGCTGCTCCTCGAGGGAGAGCCGCTTCTCAGGATGTTCGTCCTCGTCGATGGCCGAGATGCCCCTCTTCAACTGGGTGATGCCCCTGCCGTGGCTCAGGCTCACGTGGTGCGCGGCCACAGCCGTCAGGTGAGCGCCCGACATGCGTTGCACGCCACCGGCGGCCCGGAGACCATTGCCCATCTCATGGGCGGCCTCCTCGTGGGCCTGCTGCTGTTGCTGCTGCTGCTGCTGGGCGGCGGCGGCGGCCGCCTGCTGCTGTTGGCGCGCGCTCAGCTGCTGCTGACGCGGGCTGGAGCTAAACTCGCTGATGGAGTTGCGATGGTGCAGCTGGGTGTAGCCCGCGATGTTGTGGTGTCGCGAGTGACTCTGAGCAGCGGCGACGGCGGCCGCGGCGGCGCTCTGCACCGGCAGCACGTCCAGGCTCGCCGCGCCGTTGTGCTCGGCGTGCGAGCTCGTCCGGTAGGCTGCCTTCGAGGCGGAGGGCCTCGCGTCCTGGAAGCCGTGGGCCTTCTTCAGCTGCTTCGCCGTCTCCAGCACGAGGTCGATGCGGTCCGCGCCTTCGTAATTGACGCAGCCCCGGCAGACCGGCTCTGAGAAGTCCATTATCATGGCCCACGGCATGCGCGGCAAGTCGCACAGGTAGCACTGCGTGCGTTTGCCCATCATCTTGAAGCTTCTCTCCGGTGGACGACAGCCGAGCGCGTAGATATGTTCGACCGCGGGGGGGTCGTCGCACACTTTCCGTAGCCCAACTCGGCGCTGATCCAAATAGAAAAACACGTCAGGCGCGCCTCTCGGCTACATCGGCTCCCGGGCGTCGGCTCCTCCGTCGCACAGAAAAAAAAAACAACACAGCGCGAGTCGACCTCGTGTACCGCCTCCTCGCTGATAAAAAAATTTTGTCACCACTGCCGGCGCGAAACGAGGGACGTGGGCGCCCGCGGCGCGCGCACTCGCCCGCCGAACGGGGAAAAAGGGGGGTGGGGGGTGCGGGAGTTACGTGCCACACTCGCCGACGGACTCGCTGATGAGAAAGAGAGACAGAGAGATAGAAAGAGCGTGCGCGTCGCGTCGCGACTTTAACACGAGTTGCACGGGTAGCAGGCTGCGAGCGACTGACCGCCGGCGCGCCGCCGGAGCTGCCGAGAGCCCGCGCGCGTACCGCTGTGGGAGGGGGGAGAGCGGAGACGTGGCAACGTCGCGGCGCACTACACTCTCGCCGCCGCCGCCGCCGCGTCGATTCCACGGCCCACAGCCAGTTCTCGCTTGCGCCTGCCTTTTTTCCTTCCTTTTCGCGAGGCGGCTGCAGCAACGCCGTGGCGGTGCGGTGTGTGCCCACTTCGCGCATTCCGTCTGCGCTCTTTTATATACACACATGGATTTTTCGAGCGGCAGGAGCTCGCTTTGGGAATCGCGGATACAGTTAGCGCAGGCTCCGACTTATTTCGCCGCAACGTTTACAACCGTATTGGGATTATTTTGTTTAAATTTATACACGTGTATTGTTTAAGAAACTAAGATTAAATATTTCGATTGTTGCATTACGATTCTATTATAATTCGTAGAAACATGGAGTTTAAAATTTATTTAAAAAAAAGTTCGCACGTATGATTGCGAAATCTTCAACAAAGGACAACCGTTATTTCGGAGTCCATCGCTCGTCTGCAGGACTCTAATAAAAATTCCACCAAGACGAATATATATGATGCTTATGCTAATAGGAGACTGTTAAAGACTTCGCGGGGAGTCTTTAAAAAAGTTTGCGCGCGCAAAAAGCACGTATACTCTTTCTGAAACTTGAAAACAAAACTTTATCCCGGGAGGCATTGATCGTAAAAATAAATGACACTACAGAATAACGAGAGTAATTAATGTATCGCTGGCAAAATACGTCAACGGCGAACACAGACACGAGCTTGTCTCTCGTCCCTGGAATTCAACTCGATCGCCTCATCAAAAATCTACCTGCGCGACAAAAAGGCACGGAGGACTGGTTCATTTGGCTGACGGGGCACGCGTGTGGTGCGCCGCGCTCTCGTATTCGCAGAAAAGACACGAGGCGAGCGCGCGCGCAAAAAAAAAAGGGAGTCACTTTAACGGTAACGATAGCAGCGCGCGCTCATTCGCTTGGTGGGAGCGGGAGGAGAGATAAGAGAGGGAGGGCGGGACAGAGAGAGGCAGAAAACGTGTTCTCGGAGACGAACGCCCGAGAATGCGGCTCTCGCCGCTGGCGGCAAAGTGGGTCTACGGGTGTCGGCGCGGGCTCTCGCTTTTCCCTCCGCCGTCTCGCTCGGCCGCCTGGGCACGCACACGGAGGCCCCGCGAGGCTCGTCTGGCACCAACACAGGCGCGTGCTTACGGCCGTTTCGCGAGTCTCGCCGAGAGGGTCGGCCAATCGGCAACTGTAGCGTCATAGCGCGCCACGGCGGCCCGCTACGTCACGGAGCGACCGGGGCGCATGCGCGCGCGACTGACTATCGCGACCGCCGCTGACTGCGCGTATTGTACACCGTGCGCGCGATTTTTTTTTTTTTTTTGCTTGCTCGCTTGTCGCCGGCCTGGCCTGGCTCACTGACTGCGCCGGCCTATCTGCACTTGAGCGAGACTGTGTGTGGGAAAACGAGAGACGAGGCCTCACGCGCTCCACTCGCCCAGAGAAGAGGCCGAGCGCGCGCTGGCTTATTATACTTACACACGGCTTACGCTTACTTTTTCCTTTGATGTATTTGACTTTTAAAAAATCAGTTTTTTTTTCTAAATTAAGTGCATAAAATCAGCAGTTTACGCCGTCGTTGCATAAAAAAGGATTCGACACTCGTGCTAAAATTGATTCTCGGACTCGTGTGTTTATCATCCTCGCCCAAGAATCAATTTTTACGCACTTGTATCGAAAATAACTATTAATTATCTATAAATTTACAGGATGTATAGAAGTATAGTTACTTTGGTAATGTGAAAAAAAGTTTCCTCTAGCCGGAAGTAAAAATTATAATATTTGGGTGACGAATAATTAATTCTATAGCGTTTAGAGTAACTTAATTTTTTTTTAAACAGTAATTTTTTTATACTCATTTCCATTCGGAAAGCGCGTTTATTATTAAAATAATTCAGAGATAATTATTTGCGAAATAAAGTAGCAAAATTATGCATTGTTCATATTCCGTGTGTATACTATGATATCGCACTTACGCCTTCTTGAAATCGCAGCTACGTAAAATCAGGCTTTGCAAACGTCTTATCAAAAAATATACGGTTCAATATGACACGCACAAATCATGATTTTATGAGGTTGATTTTAAAAGAGCGTCCGCAAAAATAGAATTTGCCCACAGAGTATCGAAAATGCGTTTTGCAAATTTCTTATGCATATAATTATTCCTAAATTATTTTAATAATAAACTTTCTCTTGTGTGAATGACAAGATGATTTTAGCCTTTTGTGACCTACTAACACTTGCTCCTGCACAAAAATCTAAAAATCTCTTTTCGCCATGACTTTTATCAAAATATACTATTTAATAATGTAATGTACTGTTATATGTAATAAATTTAATTTTCTTTGTAATTAATTATGTACTGTTTAATAAATTTCTTATCACTGACGTACAGAAAGCTACGTATATATAAGATTTAATTCAATCGATCGAATAAAATGTCTCACTGCATCGATTCATGCTTCGACGATCGATTCGCCGAAGAAGTGTCGATAAGACACGAGAGAGCAGGAGCTGAGAGAAGCAGAGGCCAACGGCGCACAGGCGGCCGTGACTCATTTCGCGCGAACGAGAGCGAGATGCCGGAGGTTGGCGGTGGCGCGCGCAGAAAGCGCGAGAGTGACGATGACCGCGCGGTGCGTGACGACAGCGTCGTCGTCGTCGTCGCCGGCGGCACGACGTCCGACGCCGAGGGCGCAGCGGCGACCAAGTGGCTGCGACCCGCTTTTGCCCGCGGCGCGGCCGACGAAAAAGGAGGAAGGAGACTGCTATATTGCCGCGCGCTGCAGCGGAAAGCGTCCAGGGACGCGAGCGACGCGCTCTTATAACCGCGAGATCGAAAATAAATCTTTTAAACGATTGCGTGGAAGGCTGCGTTCACTGTCCTTCTTTTTTTATTTTCTCTCTTTTTTTTTGCTTATATAATAATAAATAATGGAAGGCTCATCGTCAATTGTTTGATTATTTTAATATATTATTTTTTCGGTAATTTTGATGTACATTTTGAATTTTGGGCGTGCGCACATCACTCCATCTCAAAGTCTCGAATTTACGCGAATTAAATTCTTTAGTGACGATGAAAAAAAATGATAAAATGTATTTTATATTAAATAATGTACTGATGTATTTTATAAACATCCGACATTTAATTTATATTTGTGATTTCTTTTATGTACATAGATAAAAAAAAAAAAATGTTATCGGAGTGTTTGATAGGACAATGATACCACAGATACTTCTCCAAGAAGTTTCTCGTGGAATAATTTCACGTACTTATCAAATTTTATATAATTAGTTCGTATCATCGTATATAAAGAAAAAAAATTTCCTTCATTGCATCAAATGTCAAATTTAAAATAACAAGATTTTTATTAATCCTCGATTACTTATCGGAGCTGACAATGATATCTTTAATCTTAGCAGATGAAACGATGTTCAGATATCATTTTTATCATCACTCTTCTCGAGTACGTTTTTGACGTCAGCAACTTATTAGTATATTATACACCTAGGTGAATTTCAGTTATCTTAAAGCATATGTGAACATAATTTTTCGATGTCCATTTGTTTTTTATTTAGTCATGTTGCGGTTGAACCTAAAGTCCGCTACATCCTGTTCCAATAACGATGAATGAATGACCTGTTAACGAATGAAATAAGCGTGATAGTGTATCGTACCGTTTTTTTTAAAACCGATATCGAACTGGAAAGAAACGTGCTTATCTTGCGCGGTATACTCAAAATTCTTGACTCATTTATCTGTATGATCGCACAATAAAGATTTGCTTTGTATTACTGATTATATTCTACAGTATGGTAGCTGACAAGATTTTTCAATACACGCATTTACATATTAATATACTTCAAAATGATTATTATTCATCGTAAATGTACTGATACTTTTAAATACTGTAATAAAATTATGCAAGCACAACTACCATCAATGATGGCTTGAGCTTTGAGAGGTAAACGTGAGGTATATATTGGACTCGATATAAAAAAAAATATATATATAAATATATAACTAAAGGCGAAAAATCCATTAGAAATTATTTGTTTTAAAATCATCGATTTCAGCTTCATCATACCACAAACTACGCACTGGTCCTTTTTTTTTGGTTCCTGATTAGCCGCATATTTACCGTTGCCTCAGTAAGGGAACCGCCACGAACGGGTAAAACCGGTGTTGTTTTTTTTTTTTTTTTTTTGCGAGAGCAACGGTTATCGAGGGTTAGGTTATCGAATCCTAGTGGCGTTCGTTTCGAAAGAAGGCGTTTTATACATCCACAATTGGTCAACAACAGTTTATTATTCCACTTGACAAACTTCGTAAATAATTGGGCTCATTTTATTGTTAGTTGCTTTCACTTTTAAATAAAACTGCCGTCGAATAGACACGGAGTAAGCTTGTCGAATAATAACACCGAACGTTACAAAATCTATATAAATAAAACATAACAAATGTTTAAATAGAATTTTCCCTGAACTATAGTCGTGAAGTATTGATATTTTCATCACTTTGTTCCTTGTTTCATAATAACGGATTCCAAAAAAAAGAAAAATTGAAAAATTTGTTTAATAGTTGCTTCTTAGGACTGTTAATTCTTTTGTAATTTTGTACTCAAGAGACTATGTCCCGTTTATGAAATAAAATAAAATAATTCTTTTATCCGCTAATTATTTTATTCAGATGTTGTTTAAATATTGAATGGAAAATATTTATTTCATTCGACAAATAACTATAAATGCAAATGAGTAATCAACACGAGTCGCAGACTGATTTATAATCACTGTCTTTAAAAAACTGATGGTCTGTAAAATGTCCCCTTGGTTATGAGCGAATACAAGAGAGATAAACAAATATGCCGTTTTGCAATACAGAAATACTGTTTGTCAGTTTGTCATTGTGATATTCGTAGCGCTGCCTACTCGAGGATAGCACTGATAAGATATTTTTTTTATCGCACAGTTAATTCAAAATTGAAAATTAAGTGAACACCTAAAAATCATATGATTTACTAGAACCAACTTTTGTTTAAAATTACATACTTAACTACGCAAAATTAGATACAGTAACATTCATCGCAGTTAAAATTTATTCAAATTGACCGAGACAAAAATTTTAAACGATTGCAAAAAGAAAAATTTCGCTCTCAAAATCGCTCTTACTTCTCATTTCTGTTCTTCTCAATTTCTCATCGTCTACTATTTCATCCAACTTGTTCCGCTCCCTTTTTCAGGAAGTTTTTGAAAAAAAAGTTTACGATGCAAAATGACCGAGCGGTCTGTTTGCCGAGAGCATGGCGCTTCCGCGAATTCCACAACGAGGAGAGAACGGCGTCACGTGCACGCCTACAGTCCGTCGGCGTCGGGATCGCGAGGCAAAAAAAAAAAAAAGAAAAAAAAAAGAAAGAAAAAAAGAGAAATTGCGAACTCAGGCCGTCGACACCGACGATACACCAGCTTTGTTGGTCTCGTATGTACGAAAATAGCGCGTGTACGCACCACCGCCTCTGCACACCTCGCGATAAGAGCCGACCGCCGCGAAGTACGGCTCTGGCCTCTTATCGCCGGTCGCCGCGAGTCGCTCGTGCGTTTGTTTACCGCTGCCTGCCTATTTCGATTCGTTTTCCTTTCTCTCCTTCTCTCGTGTGCTTTTTTCGCGAGTTTTTTTTTCAAAAGGATTTTTTCAGAGTTTATTGTTGAAAGAAAAAGAGTTTTTTTATTTTTCGTAATACAAGATAACGGTTGTGGATTGTAAATATAGTATTTACAAAAGATTTTTGTATAATGGTTTTATAGTTATTCTTACAATGTGACTATATTTCACCTTTACAGTAGTCTGAACTTTAGATATATGTACCTATATTGAATTTCATTAAATTAAAATAATTGTTAATAAATTTCTACATTCTTTTTCAATGAGTTGTTAAAAATAATTAATTACAATAATGATTCGGTGTGACAGTTTTGAAGGAGACTGAAAATCATATTTATATTTATATTATACTTCCAATTAAATTAGAGCCTTAAATTAATTAAACTGGGTTATAAAGTTTAAAGAGGTCGAATGTAGGTTAAGAATACCCTAAACAAAATTAATTTTCCCATAAAAAAATAATTGAGCTACACTTTTGTCCCTATTTTTAAAGAAATCGCAAGTCATCAATTTAACTTATCCGACATACTTTATATCAAATAAATGATGAGGTCGTAGGTACGTGTCTATTCTTGGAAGCTAAAAGTGCTTATTACAAAGTTGTAACACACTTGAAACGTAGCCACCGGAAGAGGTAAAACGTATCCTTGTGATAACTGCTTGATTATCTGGTTTCTGTTTAATCGGATTTACTTATCCGTACCCTCACATCTTTTACTTCAAGGCTGTGAGTTAGTTACTCAGTAAACGATTTATTCCGCATGCCTAACAGCTAAGTAAATGCAAGAAATTGTAAAAAAAAACTTTGACTTGGCGACTTGCCTTTCCACTTTCTGCATAAATTTTCATTTTATTCACTTAGCTCTAAAATTTATTTGAAGGCCCATTGGATTTGTTGGTTCCATAAATGTGATAAATGGAATCTATAGTATTGAAAATTTATTCTATTACTTAACCGCAAAATAATAAATTTTAGTAAAATAAGTAAATGTTAATAAAATTGAAGAACGCAATCGGCCGATTACGTTTATCTTGCATAAATACTTATATAGGTTATTGGAATGTAACTATTGAATATAATTTAGGCTTTATTCTTAAGTAACATTCAAATTTTTTAAAAAAATGTTGTAAGAAAAATAGTATAGGCCTTTTTATTAACTACTTGAAATCGATTGGAAACGCTAAAATCAAATATTTCCCAATGATCTTGAGATTAAAGTTGTACAATATAAACAGAAAAAGCTTGAAAACCCGATTTCTGCAAATAACACGTGTTAAAATTTAAATGAGTATATCCATTAAAAAGCTAGTTGTACATTTTTATATAAATTCAATACACTGTTACTTAAAAAAAAAAAACCATAATGAAATATTTTTAAATTTGACTTTTCAAATTTTCCACCTCAAAATTTGACTTTGAAATTTCACTTTTACAATAAACGAAGTCAAGGTTAACGGGTCTTCTATTAGATTAAAATTTAACATCACTGCATTTAAATTGGACACGGTCTTCTAAAATAAAATTTAAAAAATCAAAGCTTACGGCGTCAGCCCTTGACATTTATCTAACAAACTGTGCACCACCAAAGATCAGGATCCCCCCTGTACTAGAACAACCTACAAACCCATTAATTACGTAATCTACCGCACCGGCAATAATTACCCTGCAAATTGTACCTCCATCAGATCAAACAGCGCCCAAGTATAAGCCGGCCAATCGCAACCGCGCATCCTCGTAAGGCTTGCGCAACCTTCGTTAAGCGCGGCTCGAACCTCAAGCGGTCAGTCAAGCGCCCACCGTATTCGTATTATATACGTAATACGTACATACACAGCGCGAAAATAAAAAAATGGGCTAATGGTCGCACGCGCATCGTTCCCCGGGGGGCGCCGTAACGGCGTGCGCGCGCGGCGATGATGCAACGGCCGCTTATCGCGCAACACCGAAACGCGTGTGCAGCGCTGCCGCGGCGGAGTCGTTGACCGGCGGCGCCGCCAATCACGGCTGCCCACCTCCGGCTATTTTCTAGTTTCTAGACCAGCGAGTCGTGCGCGCACGTGTTGCTCAACAATCGCCGACGCGCGCGCTCCGTCATTACTATACGGGCGCAAGCGAGTCCGCACTTTTCTGGGACGCGAGCGCGGGGCCCGCCCTGCACTTGCTGTTTACCCCGCCGTTGACTCGGTGATGGGGATTTACGCTGAGGTAGATCCCCGTTACCCGTACTGGCCCATTTTTTTTTCCCGGTTTTACGAGTCGACGACGAGTTTGGAGAATTTAGCTTTTGCTTTGATGTGTGGTTAATTTTTTGGTGCCTAGTTGATCCTTATGTGGTTTTTAATTGGGATTGCAATTTACAAGTGTTTTTTATTTATAAAAATTAATTATAGGAAAACGATGACTTACATGATCGGCGATGAACCAACTCGTTGAATAATTGATAGAAATAATTGACTAAACTTTTTACCAAGATGACAATAAATTATTTATAAAAAGGCACTGAAAAGTTGGCAGAATAAATAATAATAAATAACAAATTGGTTCGTCGCTGATCGTATCTCAAAACCTTCGAGTCATCATTCATTTATTTATAAAATTTATTATTAATGGAGAATATAAACGTATAAATATTACAAAGCGAAAGAATATTTTTTCTTCCTCTTTTTTTTTTTTTTTTTAACAATTTTTTAAACATTTACTCCGTGAGATAATGCGACCATTTACTGTGCATGTAAAATATGTGCGTTGTGCATAATGGTTTTTAAAAAGTGTGTTGCGGTTGATTCCTTGCGTTTTGTGTTAAAATAGGCTAAGTGCAATGTTCTAGGAAGGTAAATTTTATTTTATGATTCTGTTAAGTTGCAAAACGCAGTTACGTGCTGTCACGATGGGATTCTAATTTAGTTCGCCTCATGAAACTTATACACATATATCGGTTCGGTGAATTTTGCTTGTACTTTTCTAAAAATTCTTGTGTGCATTAAATGTGAAAAATAAAATGAAAAATAATAAGTGATTAAACTGTAGTAATAGTCTGTGTTCTAAATCAAATGATTTTTTCCGAACTTTATTATGTATAAAAAAATATCGAATAGCAACGAAAAAGTATAAAGACAGTGCAGATTAATCAAATGCTTATCACTGAAAATTAAAATGAAAGTGCTTGCAAGAGTAAATTAAATCTAAATGAATCAACAAAAGTCGTTTTAATACTTATACAAATGATATAAATATTAAACAGATAATTTATCACGCTTCTATTTATCGTGTTTATTAATATCACATTGGAATTATTAGTTATAGTACAATTTCTAGCCAATTGTTCATTGCGCTTAGTTTATTGATGGGTTGAAAATAAATTTAAAAAAAAATTATAAATATTTACATGTACAAAGTCTTATTTGCACAAACAAACTTATATATAAACATTCATTAATTTGATTGTAAATTCACATTAAAAACATTTAATAAGACTTCAGTTTTGTTTTTGAATTACGAATCGAAATGTAAATTTAGTTAAATAACGTCATATTCAAATGTTTGGAAGCGAATTATAAAATACTGAGCACGTTTTAATCGGTATCGAAAATATAAATAAATAGGAGATCAACGTCTTCGCGTGTAGACGCGTCAATGACATCACAAGAGCTGACATCACACGAGCAGCATCGAAGCAACACGAGGTTACACCGTGCACGAGATGTTGTGATGCAGCCGCGACGGTACGATAAGTTTCGAGATGCCGACGAAGGTTGCGATGCATTTTCGCGAAACCAATAGATTAACGATATTATCGCAAGTTGCTTTTTCGACAATTTTTCGTTTATTTTATTTTTTGTATTTTAAAATCATACGCTTGTAAGAATTTTAATAACCGTAATTTTTGTGTGCACATCCATGTAAATTATGATAAGAAAAAAGCTATAACAATTTTTATATTCATCATACTTCTATCGAGACACGAGAATGTCATCTAAGCAAACGCAAAAATCGCGATTGCAGCGTAAAGCTTGATCACGACTGTCAACAATATAGTTGAGTGTATGGCGGCATCGTCATCTAATTTGATCATCCGATCGCGCTATTCAATCGAGGGGAATAAATTGCCGATCTACATCCTAAGTAAACAAACCGAGCGACCGGCCACCGAGACAATGGGAATTTTTCTGTTTTATTTTGCATCGTTTTTCATGCCGACGATGAAGTGGTACATTGCAGTCTAAAAGGGAAGAGCGGCGTTTTGAACGAAGTGTACTGAAATTATTTTTGTTTCTACGCGTCGGATGTATAAATAAATATTGTTATCGTTGTTTAAAAATAAAGTTATTTTTCTTGATTTCGGCAGTTACTGAAAGGAACAATATTATTTACTACGCGTATATAAAGTTTTTATATTTTACATAATACAGAAAACTACTATAAAAATTATATTTATTTCATGTTGTATAGTAATTTGTTTCATCCAATTCATAATAAGACTTTCACCTTAACGCAGTGGAAATATTCTCAACTGTAAACAAGTTAAGCTTGAAAACAGCGAATGTGCTAACGAATAAATAGCAGCAAAAACAGATTCGTCGATATGTATAGAACCTTTGAAACAGTAATATTTTTTCTTGCACACTTCCTACATATTTCATATAGTCGAGTCTTTAATTTGATCAGTAAAATAATATTTGTTCTAAAAATAAAATTGAATTTATCGTAAAACAATTAGTAACATTATAATTTACAAAGATCTCCTTATTAAACTATGGTAAGCTGTAGCTGAATATCACGGAATTTGTGCAAAAAATATTGCACTTTTTCAGAGAACTGGACATTAAAAAATTTGCAAAGTGTCAGCAGAGCGAGGCGCACTGAGCTCGATCCGGCGATCCGCTATCGCTCCGGGACCTTATCAGTCGGTGTCGTCGCGGCTCTCGCAAAAAGTCGTGACGGCGATAAGGAACGCACGAGGAGCGCAACCCAGCCTTCGAGAGATTGTGCGTACAAATTTAGCGATTCGATTTTCCGCCGCGCACCGACGAGACTCGAGTTTTTATCGGGCCGCCTTCTTTATTTATATTCCTCGCGCCAGATACGACGCATGCGCGGCGGCGCGGTCACGCTCCTGCCGTATTTTTAAATTTTTCGTCGATCGTGCGTATGGGTGAGCTTTTTGCACCGACCAATTACTCGTTCCGGAAATAAGCTGCGGAAGTCATTCTGTTCCATTAATATCCGGATAGAATTTTTTTTACTTCATTCTTTTCCAAGAAATTTTTTTTAATTAGTTTAGTTAATGAACTAGTTAATGTTAATTTTAGTTAATTATTTTGATGTGCGCAATATAATATAAATTTAATGTGGATTGATGTGAAATTCTCGAAAGAAGCTGTGCATTCATAATTTTTGCGAATATTATCACCTGAATTATACAACACAAGAGAATTATTACTTTATTTTGGGGGGTACGTTATCTAATCGCGAGTGATGCATGTTGATTTTATTATCAAAGTAAATATTTGATAACTTTTACGTACAGACGAGTCAATTTGTTTTCGATATCACTTTTTCGCAGCGTGGCAATAACTAAGCTGGGGATCCTCTAATATGCAAGTCGTAAAAACCGAGACTCTTTTATCGCACCCAAGGTCTTCGGTGCAACTTGCTAAATGTTTTATTAACAAAAGCCAGTTGTCATCAGGAAAATCCAGAAAAAATATATAACGTCAAATTTACATTATCGTTAAGTTCTCTCACAGACCTAACCTTCACGTTTATTAAATTTGTTGATAAAAAAAAATTTATTTGGTAACATTTACTTCCTGCTCGATTTATTAAAGCAGAAGTAGGTCTTATTGAAGTAAAATTAAAGGATAATGAAAACGTGTCAGACACTGTGTAAATCGTCAGAACTGTTGGCTATATTTAAAGTACATCTAGTTTCACGATTTTTTTTTAAACTTAAAACCAATGCATAAACATAAAAAAAGCAAATGTGAAGTCAATACTTCGATAAGCGATGAAAAAAAGCATCGCAACGTCACATACTATCAAACGATTCTGGATCGACCAGATAAAAGAGAAACATCATTTCGACGAAAAGGGAAATGTTATTGACGTAATTACTTGGCGCAAGAGAAAAATATTGAATTTTGTTTTAAAATAAAATTTCCAGCGAATATACCGTGTAACGTTGATAATGTGATTATACGCGAAAGCATTTATTTCAATTAAAAACAACTTGCTATTCTTAACCACTCGTGTAATGAAGATTAATATTTTAAATCTGTTTTATTTTTGAGAAAACGATGTCTATTTAAAAAAAAAAATATCAGAATTAATTTAATTTAATTTCATTATTGAGTCCTTATCATTGTTAATCAAAATAAATTATTTTGCACTTAAAATTTTGATAAAAAGTGAAGCGATAAAACTTAAGAAATTTAAAAGCATCTCTGAAGTTTACGAGAAAGGGCCCGGCTAATTAGAAGGGGTTGGACGTTAATATCGAGCTTGCCTGTCAATCATATAATACAGAGAAGAAGAGGGACTAATTACTTTGTAAAGAGACACAAGGAGGCAGCATCGGGCAATTAATTCAATTTTTGTAAGATTCCTTATAGAAAACTAAATTTGAGAACTATCGAATCAATTATCGAATCGTCAGTAAACTTTTAATGATATAGTGTGATATTTTTGTATAATTAGTTTAATTATTTTAGAACGAATTATATATATTTTTTTTGTAAAATTTTACTTGATTGCACTACAACATTGTTGGCTCGTAAGTACAATAATTATATATACACTTATCGAAACCTTGTAACAAAAACTAACTTCTACTTTAAATGGGACATATTATTGTAAAATATTACTGCGAAACGTAAAACAATGACCTGTACACCGCACATTTCTCGGAAAAACCAGCTGCAGATTAATATTTTACTCATTTCCTTTGTACATTCTTTAAATAAAGAAATCAATCTTAATTCGCGTATTCGTTTTCTTTTTTAAGAATAATATATTAATATCAACCAAGTAGTCAGTATTTGAAAAATGAATAATGTTCCGTTGTTCAACGCAGGTAATTTCTTTGCAAGAACATCATTTCAATACAATTTTTTATTCTTGCTGCGCGATAAAAATAAAATGAAAAGTCTATGAAATATTGTTCGTAATATTCACCGTCTGCCAATGTCTCAAAAATAAAAATGAAAAAAGTCCAATTAAACGTCACAAAGAGTCCATATACCGGAGAAGCGTGAAGCGCGCACGTGGCGCGACTTCCTGCGCGAAAAGGTGTCTCGAGATATCGGGGAGGAAAATCTATAAGCGTATACGCGCACGCGGCCCCTTCGGATCCGCGGGGCACGTACATTGGCACTGTGGCGAGCGGAGAGCGAGCCTCGCCCGCGGCGGCAGCCGCTGGAGCAGCTGCGGATCGAAGAAAGAGAGCCACGCGGCTTCCTAATTTAATTGCCCGCCCCGGAACCGAGAAAACTCTCACCCGTCTCTCGCTGATGCCAGCTGTGTCACTCGTTCGGTACACCGCCTTTTTTTTGTACCCTCTGACTCTTTCAATATGTATATTTTTACGCGATTTTTTTTTTAATGGGAACAGTGTTAATTTTTTTTTCGTTTTTTTTATCCGTTTAATTTCACTTTACGTCTGAATTAAACTTCGGGAGCGTAATATTTTGCCGAACTGTAACGCCGCAGTTAAATGGTATTTTATAAGCGCGATATTTGCAGAGTAAATAGCCAAATTACCAGGGGAAGAGAAAATTGTTATCGGAGAGTACTCGTGCATTTAATTTTATTTGCCTCTGTTAATGAATTAAGATATATCGTCGGTCTGGAGCACCTGGAAGAAGGTGCCACCTCGGAATCCGGTTAGAAAAGGTGCCATCTCAAGCTCCATTTGGAAAAGTGCCATCTCGGAGCCCGAGTTGGGAACGGTGCCATCATCAATAATAATTTTTGCAATCGAGGCTCTATTCTAATCAATTTTATTCGATTACTCATAAAAAAAGACAACTTTCTGATAAAAAATGATAGCTCGGAAACCGTGCAAAGGGGTTGAAATGGCTGATTTTCGTTAGCAGGAGCACCCTTGATATTTACAAAATCTTAAATAACAATTTTGGCAATCGAGGCTCCCTAATCTAATCAAATTTATTCAAGTATTAATGAGTATTAATTTAGAAAATATTTATAAAATAGAAAGGTTTTACGGATATATTTCTAAATTACAATGTCGAAAACATTTTAAAAAATTAGCAACGCTACGGTCTCTTACTAATCATACACGAATATAAACAAAAACCTAAATAATAAAAAATAAAAAAAATTATCAACGGAACGTTTGAACTGGAAACAGAGAAAAAATATCGCCATCACAGGAGCACGAAGCATCTTCCGGGACTGTCTTTTCCCTGCTGCAAGGAGGACAAAGAAGTCCACCGGCAGCGCCAATTATCCGCTCTCAATTTCCGACGCGGCGCTCACGCGAAAGCCTCGCGAGAGCTCTCGAGGGGTGAATTCGGGAGGGGGGAGAAGAGCCACGGCTTTGTTCGGTGGCGCAGCCCCATTGAGCGGTGCTAGGAGGGAGTCGCTGGCGCGCGCCCGGTCATACCCTCGACCTTGAACCGTATCGATTGGCCGCTCTCGCCGCGCACGGTAACTTGCCGCGCACGTGCTCGCCGCGACCCTTGGGCTTCCGCGCGCGGCCCGATCCTCCGCGAGCCTTTGTCTTCCACCGACCAGATGCGAGCCGCGCGGCCTTCCGGCGTGACGTTGCCCGCAGAACTGCGCCGCGGCGGTTAATTATCTCTCGCGGAAATTGACCATCGATGCCTGCGGGGCCGTCCGCTGGTGGTGCCGATAATGGGCGAAAATTCGTTACATTCAACGAACAGTGAATTTTCATGTATTTTTATTTAGAAAGTACAAAGTTATAATATTTTCAACCTGTAAAGTAATTGCACATCCTTTTTTAAACCTGTTACTTGGGGTTGATTTTCTTTTTTTCTTTAAATAAACTTTAGTCGTCCTTCACGTACATTTTTAATTAGAAAATAGAAAAACCCTACACTAAGAAAGGTATATCAGGCGATATTCGATCGCAAACAGAAATACAACTTTTTATTAATCATTTAAACACTAGTAATTTAGAGTATTTGTTACAAAAAGTGTAATAAAAATTACTACGAGTTTAGTAAAAACTGTCCCTAAAACAAATAGATCGCTCTGTTACTAGAAAAATATGAATTTTTCATAAACTATTTTTCTCAGTGTACTCGATTTGAGATGAAATTGAGCCAGTCAAGCTTGAGCGGCTCAATTTATGGTAAATTAAAGTGCTGAGTGAAGTTTCGGATAGCAAAATTAATCTTAAATTTGTTTAGAGAAAGGCAAATGTAACATCTTTTGCAATAAATTAAAAATTAAAATATTCAGTATTTTTTAAGAAATTGCGCGTAAATATTGTTGGTACTCCTTTCTAATAAAACGCGAAGAATAGCTGCCGACGCTGCGAGATTTGCTCTCCAGACAGTGGAAGTCTGTTCTAAATTAAAAATAAATAAAAGAACCGACACTTTATAACGTGCACTTTGCGAAAGAACGCGAGAACCATGTTAGCGAAATTTATGCGGCGGTTGATTTATTTATCAATTTAAACATGCAGTGTCCTAACATTTTTAATGCAACACTAACAATTTTCTTTTTAGCGTAAATTTACATCGCAGCCACCCATCCTCCCCTCCTCCCTTCGCATCCCTCCCCCTGTATACGACTGAAACTCTGCAGTGCAGGTGCTGCAAAATTTATTAGACATTTTACAATCCCGTTTACGACAAACTCAGGCAACCAGTTTATGAACCGCGCTGTAAATCCGGACAAAGTGATGCTTTACTGCACAATGAAATGTCAAATAGCTATTATTATACACCACTTTTATACAGTGTTTAGTTTTCATGAAATAATATCGACTTTCATATGCGTACTTTCATGAATAAAAGAATAAACAGTGCATCCCTTCTGTTTTATTTTAGTGTTCTGAACGTGTGTCGAGTGCACAATGAAAAAAAAGTGTCCTTTATGAAAGCAAAATTTAAAAAAAAAAATGGATACCTTTAATTCCAATATTCGCAGTACATAGCAATAAGTTTACTGAAGTACGCGAAAAGTTTCACTACTCTTCAATAATGACTCTTCCTTATAATTTTCTCATTCTGAGAAAAATGATGTGGCAGGGTTCTACTCCATAATTATACTTTAAGTAATTGAGAGCACAGGAGACGAGGAAATTTGTGTAACAGCATTAAACGCTGTTAAACGAAGTCGAAGTGAAGCGACTCATGGACACCAGCTGCCGCAAAAAATTTTGCGGCTAACGGTTAACGGCTATCAGCGCTTCTAATTAAAGAGTGTGGCGTAAAGTCGATATATCGATGGGCACTACGCGTCTTCGGTGCGTAAACAAAACGAGGGACGAGAGTCTATATCGAAGCGTTCAGAGGATAAGAGTAGAGTGACGTTACAACGGCCGAGCGTATATATAAACGCGGACAGAGAGAAAAGCATCGCGCTTCGTTCTATTCGCGGCAACTATAAGCGCCCCTTTTTCCGATAGCCTGATGCTTGTAAAATTGTATTGTTAATACCAATGGTAAAATTAATTTTTCTTCAGGTAAAAGTGAATTGTACGGATTTTAGGGAAGAAATTCATTGATTGATATTGCATAGTGGGTTAAAGAATAGACTACTGTAGAGGGAGATCTAAACTATTCTTATGGTTTTAACAAATTTGATTAAAATATGCAATATTTATTATTAAAAATGTTATTATTTCATAGAAGAGAATAGAATAATTTACTGTGAAGTAATTTCTTTTTATAATTATCAAAGGTCATGCATTCTTGGTATTCTTTACATTACACTTATTTTATAAAACTATTAACTTTCATTATAAATTTATTTGAAGTATTGCATCAATTATAAAATGTAGTTTTAAGTTTTTTTTTTTTTTTTAAATATCAATGTTTTATATCCAAAAATGTAGCTTACTTATGTAGTATAATAAATTGTTTCTATTATTTTACTTAATAATGTAAGTATTTAGCTTTGACCTTTACGAGCAATCTACAAAGCAAAGAATATATTCAGAGATACTGTGCAATAATAATCAGTAGCTACTGAGTAAAAAGTTAATAAATATAAATAAACACGAAACACTCTTTGGAATTAAAATTAACGGTATAATTTAACAGTATTCCCCAGCGAATTCAATATAGCTTATATGAAGAAGACTGAATGACTTTGTCAGTGGGTCGGGGAATGGTATCAGGCCACAATTTGTTAAATTGCTCGTGTATCGAAAAGTCATCAGGGTGCCGGCCGCTTTTCCCGCATACTTCCACGTTTTTCACAAGCGATCGCACATTCGGCACATATTGCTTTTCCAAGCGTTATCGGGTGACCGACGCGCTCCAACGCAAATCTTCCGCCAATTGGTTGATTATTTGCATTTTAAAGCAACGTGACGGACCGTGCAGATGACGCGTGAACGACCACAATGGATTTGGCGGTAGCTTTATGAAGCATTAATATCCTGGCTGATCGGTTGATGAACTGACACTTTACACCTCAATTGAAACGCAATCAAAGTTATCTTCGATTTGATGCATGCTCTCGCGGTAAAGCGGAATCTGGGCTAATCTTTCGCAAATGTAAATTTTGCTTAAGTAATTCTGTTGTATTCTCTGATAAATAATGCAATTTTTTTTGGAAAATAGTCAGATTAAAAAATATAAGTAATATTCAGATTCTGATGGTATTATGTGGGTATTATGTGTTACTTCATGGTAAAAATTGTACGTATTATAATTTCGCGACGGAATTTTGAGTAGGCTTAGAATCGATCGGCATAATCTTAAAAAAAAAGGAAAGAAATATTTTAAGAATGACAAACAGGTGGATTTTTTTATCACTTTCGCGACTGTTTTAAAAACGTGACTCTTCAACATATGATACTAACGTGTTTACAAAATGTTTATTATCTTAACGTTTACGCATTGTAACAGTATTATTAGGGAAAAATGATTTCAAAGTTCAACAAAATTTTACAAAATTATTCTTATTAACAATGTGAATTATGCTTTCATCAATTTCTCAGGAAACCCAAATATGGAAGTAAATTATTTTTATGCTTCTCTCTTTTCACTGCTTGTAAAAGAAGTATTATGTTTGTGTACTTATATATATCCTTGCATTTAGGTCAGCTGTAAGTAAGAGTGTTTTATTTTGTTGGCGCAAGGGAGTAACGAAAGGTATGACTATTCTAAGAAGGTAGAGACCACTAACAATAGATGTAGTCACAAAACGGGATTGGCAGAAGGTGTTTAAATAATAAAATAAAGAAAAAAAAAATTCAATCAATTTCTAGAGCTAATTGAACGGTTGAAAGCGTATCACTGTTAACATCAAAATTCCAAACAGGCAGGTACTTAAATTTGATAAGATCAATCTAATTTCCCCCTGCTTTTTAGCAGTACCAAAAGTATACCAATTGAATACATTTAATTGAATTTTTTTCTTTTTTACGCATATTAAAAATTATGCCACGTGAACCGTTTCAATCAATAAACCTAGATTACAAAGTTTTAAAAGTTGCTGTTTGTACAACTGAATAAATTCGCGTTCTTTGACGCACGTGCAAAGTTTGAAAGCTTATACCTGCTTCTTATCAACAAAAAATTTATACTCAACAATTCCTTATTTGTTAATGAAGAATCAGCTGGCCGCAAACCGACATTTGGAGTGAGAAAATCGTTGAGATTTATGCTTTTAGCTATACTTTTAGAGCAGTCTTCGTATCATTGAAAACGATAAATTATAGTCTCGAAGAATTTCATAAAAATTACCGTAAAATTGCAGTAGATTGTACACGTCTAGAAATTCTTGTTTAGATTTTGATGCATTCGTTAATAATTCATTGACAATGTCATGACAAAGAATCTAAATTGATAAGATATCGTCAGAGTCTATTTTCATTCGGAATATCCCTAGCTGGAAAATTACGGTAGACATTTGTAACGTGGAATCAAAATCTATCTGCCGTGAAGAAAAAAAAAAACTATAGTCGCGTGAAATTGAGCATAAAAGGCAAGCCCAGAAAAGACAAAAGTACTGAGGGGAAGGAATCGATGGACGGCACTCGAAGCATGGCACTGACGTACTTAAGCGCACCTACCGCGAGCTCATTTTTTATTCATTGGATGAGATACCGGCGCGTATCTGACACAACGCTAAACTGCAATACTCCGATCGCCTCTATTTACAATGTCTGTGCAACGCTGATGTACATGCGGTTAACAACCTTCTACAGAAAGATATGCGAGGACGGAAATAATTTTTTTAAATTTACGTTTATTAGATTAGCCGTTTGAATTGCAAAGATTGCTTATGTTTATAAAGATTTGGGAAAAATTAATTTTATAAGGTTAACAATTTATTCATTTTAGAGTATCTTGCCAGTTTTTAATTGAAAATTCCTTATAATTTGCGAGTAATTTTTATGAAAGTTGTATGATAAAAATCACAAGCCTTATTTAAAATAAATTTTCCGAATTACTGCAGGCAAGTTCAAAGGAAAAAAAGATGAGAAGCTGACGGTCAAACCATATTTCTACTTTTTGAATTTTTATTCGTAAATACTTGAAATTTGTGTACCTGAAAAAATCAAGATAACGGATATTTATTACGTAAAACGTGAAAGTGCGATTTAACAGGTAATACGTTATCATTAAAAAGACGTAAAAAAATTGCAATTTGATGGGGCATAGAATTGGAAAAGAATATAAAACGTCGTTTATATCTATTTTTATGTTTGTTCCACATTGCACATCGACTCTGGATGCTAATAGATCCTGTCAAATGCATCATTTATCAGCGCATTTGCCTTGGGACGAGACGGAAAGGGAGAAAGTGGAGAGAATGAAGAAAATAGAATATTCAACAGTCTTTCCAGTCGATAGGAGCGCATCTAGCATCCACGATGAACGGACTAGCTGTAAGTGCTTCTTTTCCATGCCTTCGATCGTCCTTAAGACGACGTTTGCATTCGTATACTCGATTGCACGCGGTGTTCTGTAGTGGTAGCAACTGTCGATACTCCTCGACGAATTAATTATTAATGTTGAATGAATGAATTTCTGGAGAAAATTTCTACTAGCCAATTTTTTCGTACACTTTATATTTGGATATTTAGGCTTCTTATAGTAAAAAAAAATGCATTTTATCAATATTGAGCGAATATTGATTAAATTATTAATTTACTAATGTTAATATTAGTAAGTATCGGATTCCTGGATTTCCATTGAGTAACCATGAATTATGTATAATCTCTCAGTTATATCATATATTGCATTAGAAAACTGCATTACTTTTGATTTATATCTAACTCCATTTATAAAGATTAGATAGAAGATTTAGTTGAATCGTTAATTTAATTAAAATCCGTATTATTGTAATAATTTATTACTCTACTTCATGATTTGTTTGAGTCTCATTAACCCGTAGTAATGCTAACACTTCGACTTATAAATAGTTAATCTTTACCGTTTAGCTTTTAATTAATACGAGTGCATGCGTGAGAAGGTCAAACCTTACTATTTATAGCTATCCGTTAATAATTATTTTTCATACTCATTGAATCATTCCTTTCATTAATTAAAATCATTAAAAAACATTAAAATAACGTCTGGAATTAAAAAAAAAAAGAACTTCAGCCGAAGTTACTCCGTTGGTGCTTCAAAATTAAAAAGCCCATCCCCAGCTATTCTCAAAACAAACTGCAAGAACAAAGCCCTGCAACAAATCTGCATATTTCCCCTTTAGAGTAATGTACCGATCCGCAGTCACTCTATATTTATATACAACGCCCATCTGCTCAGCTCTCCCCGGCGGCACACGCGCCGCTCCATCAAGAGCTTCGCTCCTCGCGCACAACCTATATTTTCTCTCCTTCTCTCCCCGAAAATATGCAGTCCTCCCCCTCCCCGCGCCGCTGCCCGTCCCGCAGCGGGTTCCGCGCGCGCGATGCACCGGGCGCGCTCCCCCTCGAACCGCGCGCTGCGCGCTGGCGCATCACGCACGCGCGCGCACTATATATACGTGCCGTGGGGCGCGCGTTACACGTGTGACGTCACCGACGCACGGGCTCGCCCGACCCGGCAACGTCGCACGGCGTTGCCGAGAGCTTCGCTCTCCTCATCTCCCGCGCGTCCGCTCCTATTATACCCTTCCCCGCTGCAGCAGCGGCAGCTCTCCCCGTCTCTCTCTTCCTCGGGTGCGCGCTTGGGCGTCGCGCGATTTCCGCTGGATCTTTAAAAATCCACACAGCTGTGCGGCTGCGGCTCGCACTGCCGCCGCCGGCTCCGCGCTGACTATTGTTTTTATTGATTCCCGCCCGGAGCGTTGTATAACGGCTGAATTATGCATTCGCACCTGACGCTGCTTACATCCGCGCTTCGAGCGAGCCTATAATACGCGACGGCGCGGGTGAATAACACTTTTTTTTTCGCCGCGCAGGGAGGCGTAGCTCGCGTGGGATATAGAATTAATTGTCATCGCACGCGACAATGGGGATTGGAGGCTTAATCGTGTGTTCCTTTTTTTGTGAAAACATCGCGTTTACTGCGATTGCCGGTGGAAAGATTAAGTGTCAATTGATTTATTCTTTTTAATGAAGTATACAGATGAAAAACTAGGGGCGTTTTTTTCATTGGGTGTGATTTTTTTTTTATCTTTAGATAAGTTGCGTGTATTTAATGAGTCGTAGCTTACTCGATTTTTTTTTTTAACTATGAATATAAACTTTGGTTTATTACCAATGTTTATTATTAGGTCAACTACTTGTAGTTTATATGCAATGAGATGACTACTTATAGTTTTTTTTTTGCGTAATAATTCTCGCGGAATCTTTTAGCTTTTTCGTCGTAATACGCAAACTTTGTTAATATTCACAAATTTAGACATTGTTAATTAAAACTTAATTTTTTTTTTCACTATATTAACTTCATGTACTGAGTATCGTAAGTTAACTTTAATGTATACTATAATAGCAGTGAGCTTTTTTACTCGATAACTTAAAATTATTAATAGTTCATTGTGAACCAAACAATAACGACCTACAACGCTTTTCTAAACTTTCCGCCGGTCTAAGACAATTCTGCACAATTATAATTACCAGTTTTAATACCATCGAAACACAACAGTAGTCAGGTGCGTTTATGTAAAATCCCATGCGATTCTAAACTACAATGGGGTCTAAGTGCGCTTACGAAATGTCCTCTAAAAACGTACCGAGGGAGCGACTTCCGGTGCAGAATTTAAACCCCTGGAAATCACGCGGCCGCAGCTCAAGGCACGTGTTGTGTACCGGGGCCGTGGTAACTGGAACGCAGAGCCCCGCTTTCTTCTTCTTTTTTTCTCTTCGTCGCTTTTAAAGGGGTGCATGCGTGTTATATGCCGCCACTGTTCGCGACTGAAAAGGACCCTCCTTCCTATCCAAGGCTGCTCTTTTTCTCTCTCTTTTTCTCTCCGTCTCTCTCCATTACAAGGGCAATGAAGCCCTATTCCGATGACCCGGTTTTCGTTTACACTACTCGAATATCCAGGCAGCCCGGGCATTCCAGGATGATTCCGCCCGTCTGAAGCTTCTGTGCGAGGGCACGTGAATGAAGCGCAGGATCTGAAAGAGGTTGGGACAAAACGACCGAGAGCATGAGAAACGAATTTTTCGATACTCCTTTGGCGAATGTTTACGACTGCTCCGAGGATAGTCACGGTGAACGTTGAGTGCACCGCGAGAGCATGACGTGGTTCGATTTTTATTTTACACCCGGTCGTAGGATGCTTTTTAAAGTGAAGCTTTTGAATATTTTATATTATAACTTTTGAATTAAATAAAATTAGTCTTTAGAAGAACTGAATTGCAGCAACTTAAATTAAACTAAACTTAAATTTTTGTCAAAAGGCGATTTAAAGTACAATTAAAGAAGAAACATTTTTTTAACCCTTTTGACTATTTCTTTAAAAAACCGATAAGTCAGTAATTATTTAAATTAAAATACATCATGTTTACGTGTGACTAAATGATATATTTATTTTTTCATAAATTAATTAGTTCTATAAGTAAATTATTAATAATAGTGCAGCTTTGAAGCTCGACTAGTGTCCTCTTACCAGTGCAACGATTACAATCTATTCCGAATAATACTAAAAAATCAAGTTATTGCATTGATAGAATAAAAAACTATAATCAATGTTCATTTATTAATTTAACAAAAAATATTGTTCTCTCAATCCACCTTGCTCTCTTCAACGCTGAAAAGTTGCAAGAAAATGCACTGCACCCATTTTCTATAATTCAAACGAATCCACCCGCGAACTCAACCAATCAATAAAGTGCTCTACACACTACAATGATGTCGCATGAATGGTGGGTGCGTCAGCAGCCCAAGTCATGAAAAAAAAAAAGTGCTGAATCGAAACCCCGGCTAAGAGCCACGAGGCCGGCTGGCTGGCCGCTCAAACCTTGAAAAAGCTCGGGCGGGGGATCGGCGACGTAGGAGGCGCCGCGCCAGTGTCGCGGGCGAAGCCAAGCGAAAGGGGGCGCTGGCTGAAAATCCGCGAGAATCGATCGCGCGTGTGCGCGGGAGCTCCGCCGCACGAGAATGAAATTCCAGCATCGCGCGCCCGAGAGGACGCTTACTACGGCGGGAGGAGGGAGGCGAGACCATTTTGTCACGTCACGGGGAAAATCAATCCGGTCGCGCGCTCGGGGAGTCTCCCTCGCCACCCCCTCCTCGGTGCGGTGCCAACGCGTCGGCGGTGAGCCAGCCGAGAAAGAGAGAGGCGTGCTCCGGGTGTGTGAGCCGGCGCTGGTGGTAGTAGCGGGTAGTAGTAGTATCGACGGTGTGCTCGGAGTACGCGACCCCCCCGCGCGGCTGTACTAGCGATCTCGCAAAAAGCCGCGCGCGCGCTACTATCGCCTTCGAAAACGTGGGCGGAGCCGGCGGGCGAGAAAAAAGCGCCCCGAGGGGGAGGAAAAGGGGATCGGGACTGCCGGAGCCTTGGTCTCGGCGGGAAAATGGGTTATTACTGGAGGGCGATTCCGCGGAATTGCGTAATCGTTAAAAGCACGTGATGCTCGCTGCTTCTTTTTTTTTTATTTTTTTTTTTCACGATTGTTAATTTTAAACGGTGTAGAAAATAAAGTATAATTGGCCACTTTCTTTTCTTTTATATTTTCGGGAATGAAGAAAAAGAATAGACTATTCCTGGTAGAAATCGTCTAGTTTTATCCCATATTGCAACGAATTTTTTTTAACATTTCAGGCCTATTTAATGGATATTTTTCAAGCTAGCTATTAAATAGACCTAAAATGTTAAAAAAAAACCGTTTAATTATGGGAGAAACCCAGACGATTTTTACCAGGGATATACTGTTCCTACAAAGATTTATTACAATTCTACGGAATACGTTGTATAACTTTATTTGTAACGAAAAAAAAATTAAATTTTTACGATAAAAAGGCTTTTTTTATTATAAAATGTCTACTATTAATATTTAGAATTAGATATTTTCTTCAATACTACAACCACCCGATAAATTCAATAAGAACTTTGCAGTACCAAATTTAATCAGAGCTTCGCAATTGCAAAACCTTATTGCGCATCTACATTAGACCCCGTCCAAGTTTCCACGCGATTAGCAGCCTCATTAGCCGCACGAAGAGCGATAATTCAGCAAATCCAAGTGAATGAAGCGATTCACACGCGGGCGGCTGAAAAAGCGAGCGAGGCAACGCTTGGAAAATTGACGCGGACCGTAACGGTCTGTGCTCGCGCTGCGACGGGAGCTTTTGACCTTATACCCGACCAGCGCAAGCTGCATCCGGCGGTATTTCCAGCTCGCGCGCTGGAGGGGAGAAAAGGGGGTGCAGGGAGGGTCGGATCGATCGGCGCCCCCGGTTCAATCGGGAGCCGATGAGTCCACGCTCGGCGAGGACGAGCCTAAGACGGCGGGGGTGCGCGAGCGCGCGCTCGGGAAAAAGGGGGGAAAGTCCCGTGGGCGAGCGGGAGGGAGAGAGATCGTTCGAGGCTCGCCTCCGATATTGACCCGAGGGCCGCTGGCGCGCGCCGCCGTTGCGTCAGGTTATTTCTTCGCCGGGTTCATGTACCTCGGGTGCGCGCGCTGTCGCTCGCGCAGCGTTCAGGTGCCGAGCGAAAAGCGGCCCCGTCGGTCGATTACGCGGAAACTGCTAAATTATGCAGGAGCAGACCGAGAAAATATCGAGAGGCTCTCTTACTGATTGGTCGTGTGGAGAACGTGATCGGAGGCCCTCCTCCGCTTTTTCTTGCCGGAGGCGCCTTCTTCGCTTCTTCTTTTTTTTTTTTTTTTATCTGCCCCTTTGCGCGCGAGAAACGCGAGTGTATCATTTGCATGAACCGCGTGAAGTTTTTTTTTTCTTTTTGAGCGGTTCTATTTAATTTATTTAATTTGGTGTTTGGGTAATACGAGATAATACATTGGTATTTTGTACGGAAAGCGAAAAGAGACGTTTATTTCTTTGTATCTACATAAACGGGTATGAGTAGCTATTTTGTAAATGGAATGATAAAATTATACATTGCGAGATACTATGTTTCAAATTTTCCTCTTGCAAACTAGCGATCGGAAAAAAAAATTATTATATCCTGGGACTATTTGCGATCAGTTATAACTAAGTACTGCGATGCCTTGGGAATATACGTCTGCTGCAAAAGTACGTAACCGTTGCTTACTTAAATATTAATAAATCACAATGTACCGAAGTCGGGTTACTGCAGAAAGGCGTAATTGGGGATGATTTATAACCTTTTATGACGGAGGACACTGCCAAGTTTGCATTATTGAGTTGGGTAATCTCGGGGCACTGGAAATTGTGACCTGACTTTGTATTAGACACTATGTGTGCTATAAATATGTTTTTGGTTTAATTTACGGACGCGTAATCTAATTATTGTATTTCCTCACTTCTTTCACTCTTCGCTGCCTGAATTTCTATGTACTTTATTTTTCCCCAAGAGGGAAAGCGGCGTACTATATACAAAAGTTGACCCAGTAAACCAATTTGTGATTTATGGAGTCAAATATAGACGGAGAATTGGAAATTGACTTTTCTGCTATCGTGTTAAAGGTACGGGTATAATATGGCAAGCAAATGATGAATTTAGTGTTCGCGCGTATTTTATATATACTATATCGAGGACTATTTCACGTGTGTTAGATTAATTTAACTTGAATGATTTAATTTCAATTAAAATCGTGTCATTAATGAATTTAATTTTCCACATTTTCTTAAATCGCAATAGAATGTGTCTCGAGCGAACGAAGAAAATCCGATATCTCATTATTAAAGTTCTAATTCAATAGAGCTGACCTATTTTAAAGGCTCAGTCCCAGGAAGCTAGTGAGACAAAATAGAATTCGAACTTTACACTGCAACTTTTCTGATACTTTTCACTGTAACTTTTCTTTTCTGTTCAAAAGTTGCAGATAACAGCATTATATACATTGTATCAATTGAATTGAAAATTATTGTTAATTAACTCCGTTCTTATTTACAGTCTAATTAGATTTACAGTATTAATTAGATTTAGCCCATATTTTTCAATAAATTTTTACTAGTCACCTATTTAATTAAAAAAAAAAAAAAAAAAGATTTAATAAAATAATTAAATAAAATTTTGTAAATTTAACAAGTCTTTTCTCGCGAGAAAAAGCAAACATGATTTGTAAATCATCTGATACTAAATAAATAAATCCTTGGGAAATACACGATCAACCCGTGTCCTACAGATACCTCCATAAGCACATTTCATTTCTCGATGATAAAAAAAAATTCTCAATTTCATCTCAGCAGGACGAGTCGAAATGTAGATCATCGTCGGATAAAAGGGGTCGCATGTGTCATTTATCGTTAGAACGAGGAGCGCGCTACCGGTTACCCTTCAGAAAGGAGCGGCGAAAATAGGAGGCAAGCCTGGCGATCCCGATCCGCGGCCTTGGCCTCGTCTCGGACCCCCGGAGGAGTCGTCTCGGCTGATTTTCGTCTGACTGCGTTGCGAAATCGGCGCAGGCCCCAGGAATCGCCGCGAGTGAGAAAAAAATTCGAACCGACCGTGAGATTTCGCAAACGGTCAACCGCTCCGCTATCGCCGTTACCGAGAAACGCTCCAGACGGCTTTTTTACAATTCCGCTTTTTCGACTACAAATAATTTAAGATTCATCGTTTTTTTTTATTTAATGAGTATTTTACCGGCACAATTGATTTATAAAGATCGTAGTATCCGTTATGATTAGTCACGGGTTTATTAAATCAGCTTTTTTGTGGTTAAAGTAAGCGAGACAACTGTTGCAGGATAAAATTTAATAAATAAATTAAGAATTAAATAATAAAAAAATAATTTCTTATCACCTTTACGCAATTATAAGTAATTCACATAAATATATAAAATACTAAATAAAAAATATTTATAAATATATTTTATTAAATTAATGTACGAATTATAAACAAGTTTGACATTAAAATGTTTATTCATTCTAACATATATTCGTATAAGAAAAAAAATAGATTGAATAAACTTCCAGAGTAAAAGAAAATCCTTCGATCACTCAATGCACAATGTTCAATGGAAAAGTTGATAAATGCAAAATTAGAATTACAAAAAAAAAGTTTATTTCTTGTTCACTCTCCGTACTGCTTTTTCCCTTTTCCGACCGGGATAAAGTTGTTTGTAAATCCAGCCTATATATACATATATATGAGAGCCATGGAATAATACGCTTTTGACTCGTGACTCTCGATGCAAAATCCGACGACGAAATTGAGCAGTTCCAGAGGGCTCAACTACCGAACTATAAAAGCGCGGCTTTCGCGAAACGAGCGAGGGGCGTTCCGTTTTATCGTATTTTTTTTTTCACCCACCCCGTTTTATGTTTCCTGGGCGCGGATCCTTTCGGAGATTTAATTAATCGCCGAATATATTTTTTTCTTTTCGTCGAAAAGTATAAATTGCTCTTATAGGCAAACGAAGGTGTTTCCTTTATCGTCTGCCGCACGAAAATTGTTGTATTTACCCGGCGTAAGAAATTTATACATTTGTTTCTCTTTTACGATGTTTATTATCAATTGAAAAAGGGACAGATCGATCAAGTTTACTACATGATTAAAAACCATTTTTTTAAATAATATACTTGATACTTGATATAATTTAATAAAAACCACTATAATAATTTACAGCTGTGGTCATACCAGTCTTTAATTAAAAATTATTATTCATCGATCATCACGTTTCCTTTACTTCGAATGAAGCTAAATATAGCAATGTTTCTGCCATCATTTATCGATCGGAATTCTGGATTCCGGGTAATTAATTCCAGGTTGATTAAATATTTACAAGGTTTCTCTCGGCATCGGGACGTGTATTTTTTTTTTTCGAGAAAATATGAAGGAACCGCGGGAATGGTCAATGAATTTTTGTTCATTACGGTCCGACGGTCGGGCCAGACGCGAGAGTCAAAAATTTAAAAAATTCGCCGTAAATCGGCGGGGACGGCCGGATTGTCTGAAGTAAAAAAGGAGCCGCCATGAAGCGGCAAGAGAAAAAGTGGCGCTTATAGGCGAGGAACGTCGTACGATCGGCCGGGAGGTCGGAAATAGATCGGCTACGGCCACACGTCGCAAGTGTTTCGCGTCGGCGTTGAGTCAATGAAGTGACATCATCCGAGAGGAGATAAAAACCGCCAGAGCGTATTGGACGAGGCAGAGCGGGAAAAGCCGTGAAAAAGTCTCTCGCGCTCAGCAAAGATTACTCAGACGCTCTTGAGCGAAAAACCGCGCGCGTCGACGAGGTAGGGGAATGCTGACTTTTCTGTGGGAAAAAAAAAATTTTTATCGCTCGCGACGAGCGGTTTCACAGTGAGAACAAAAAAAAAAGAGATATTGGCTCAAAGCGATAGGGTTTGGAAAAATTGCTGTGTTTGCTCGGATTCCGTAGAGGTGCGAGCGTTGGAATTTAAAGCGATGTTTACAGAAACGATGAAAATGACAAAGAAGCTCGACGATTTCAATGTTTTTTTTTTCAAAATTAAAATAAATGTGATTAAAATAAAGACGCTGTAATATGTAATTATTATAAATTACAAAAAAAAATATAATAATTTTGATTTGTATAGCATCGATAAATCATCGTGTAAAATTAAAAAGACGCGCTTAGACAAATATTTTTAAATTTCACAAATCGACTCGTACATTTTAATAAAAGCAAAACGCACGATCAAAGAGCAAGCGGTAGTCGTACAATTTATTCAGCGCAAAAGCTAGAGTCGACTATAGTATATAGCGGTCGACGATTCCCGGGACGCGCCTCCCGCGAAAAGTCAAACGGGCATCTGCGGAGGAAAGTACGTCCGACTATTTCCGTTGGGCTCGACTGGCGTCTTTTGCTCCTTTTATCGCTCGTCTGCGCTCTTCGGGTACCCTAACTAAATTTCAAGGCTACGCGAAATGGTTAATTATATATAGTGCTCTATAAGTTTTGAGGATATTAACAGCGGCCTAGACTGATGCCGTAACCATATGTAAGGAAATGTAAGCTTAAAAATTTAAGTAACATTAAAGCAAAAATATAATTGCTATTATTATATTCTATTTTAAATAAATATTTCAATAAGAATGTTTATAAATTTATTACTAGCTTCGGAGCAGCAGTAACTTTTAAAAATAGAAAATTTAGTTCAATCGATTACTCCGAGTTCGAAATGGAACTCTGAAAGCGACTCCGATTTTTCCATCGCATAATTTATACATACAAAAGACACTTTAAAAAATTTGAATCAGTTATGAACACCAATATGATGCATGTCCAATTTATTAAACTGCCTCTTTTGCGCATAAAAAAAAAGTCCTAAAATAAAACGCACACTCAGTACCACAAATATTACCTTCGGAATAATAGTCTTGTTTACTCTCAAGGCATATTAAAGGCAACGAATTTATCTGATCTCGCAGCCTACGAGGTAATTCATTACGACGCAGGGGGTTCAGGTACCTTTACGCTTCGAGTGACGAAACGAGCACGGGTGATCGATACTTTGGCAATCGTACTCGATGCAGCTTTCTCGGTGCACACCCTGCACCGGCAGTCGAAGTAAAAAAGGCGCGTGTAGTGGGAGGGCCTCCCTAAAAATAACTCGACTGTGCTCATTTGTTCCTACGTGCGCAACTCGCATTCGATATGCATCGTCGTTAGCTTTTTTTTTTTAAATTAAAAAAGATATTTATCGCGGTCTGGTAAGAGCAACTAACGCGTTGCTCAATGACTCGTGCCGCAGAAACTTATCATTATACGACGGGTGAGTACATCGCGAAACCTGAAATTTGCTCGAGTCAAGGCATGCCCGTGCCAAAATGTTTATGAATTTTATTATTCGATTATGTAAATTGCTCTCTCGGTACCTCAAAGACGTCGCTAATAAATTGCAGGATTAATCTTTGTAATGGACGATAATTTAATTAATTCAAGGGTATCGCTAACAATATTGAAGTTGGGCATTAAACGAAGTTTATTTTAAGAGAACGAAGTAAAGTTTTTGAGATGGTAATTAATTTTTAATTTGCTTTGTATTTTGATCGGATCCACTAACGAAGCCACTCTCTTTATCCTTTTGTGTATAAGAGCTTACGAATATAAAGCTAATATTCATTGATTTGATTGAAAATAAACATTTTAATTAAGAGCTTGCAAAACAAAAAGAGAATTCCAATTCACATCATACGAAGAAGATAAAAGTAAAAAATATCGAGATGAGCCGAGACTAGTGGACAGTTACGACTGAAGGTAAAAACTTGTAAATAATAATATTAAAATTGCGTAATAAGCAAAATTTATTTAAAAAGATCGGAAACATTTCTTCAAACAATTAGCAAAAAAAAAAACTACGAGAACAATTGCACTAAAAATGAATAAAAATAAAAAGTTTCGTTAATTGTAAGGACTCTTCACTATACATCAACTATTTTTCACATAAATATAATCTCAAGAAATTTAAAAACAATATTATTCATTACACATTTTCATAAACACCTTGCACAACAAAAAGATTAACGCAATTCCCACACAAGCGAAACGAACAGCAGCAACCGAAAAAAAGCGCGAAGCTAAAGTGGAAAGTTACGATCGAAGGTATACGCAGAAGCCACGGTGCGAAACCGCAAAAATGTCGGAAGTTCGCCGGTCTCGGGTGGTGGAGGTGCGCGCGGGCGAGCGTATCGAGCGTACGGGCTGGCCGACTGTCTTGGAAATGCAGCGTGCGCGACTAATGATAAGGATGACGTCACGGCGGCCGCGCGGCCATCCGTTACCGCGGCCCGACTGCACGCCTCTACGTGACCGCGCCGCCGCTCACGTGAGCGACGTGACCGCCGCGAGCAGCCGGAAGCTCCCGCGGGGGCCCCCGTGCCGAGGAAGCTCAACGCCCAAGAAAAATGCCGACACCACCTCCTGCGAGTCTATCCGGGCTTCATCGGATTCCTCGCTGTTGCATCGCGGCCTTTCGCGCGGGGGATGCGCGAGGAGTGCCTCCGTCGGTTCGCCGTGATCGGATGCGGTAGTTGCAGTACTCGAATAAATCGATCTATTTTATTAGTGCAGCCGTCGCGTTATACTTTTTACACATTTTTTAAAAATATTCCTTTAATTAATAGTTATTGATAGTAATTCACTAAAGATTCTATCCGGCGATCAGCTAATATTTTGAAGTTTGCTTCGTGTTTGTGTATCCACGCTTCTCAGCCTAAGTTGGAGACGATTTTCAGAGCCGCTTTTGCCGTATGCTGCACTGAGTTATCATGCAGCGGTTGCACTTGTCTTGCGGCACAGTCAGTAAATGCGGCCTTTTTTGCTCGAATGGCTCACTCACTTTGATTAGTTGTTTGTAGGTTGAGTATTGACCTTTTGACTCGGTTCAAGTAATACGAAGTAAACCATAACCTTCCAGTCCTACCGAATAGACAATAAGTTGTTTTGCAATAATGTTGGATTTTGAGTACTGATTTAATAGGTATTTCGGGATTGTCAGAATTTGAAAGTTTCAACAAGCAATAGAACGGCTATTCTTGTATCACGGCGTCTTACTGTGTTTTCTGGAGTAAGGCCATGAGGAACCCAAAGATCTGCCTTTTGAATTAGTTCCACATTCTGTTTGTTTTGAAATGGCTGCTTGAATCACTCTAAGTGCTTTTGCTAATTGCGATTGATTTTGGTGAGAGTCTTTTCTTGAAGGTTACTCCACCTCTTTGTCTTCAAAGTTTTCATGATCGCCGTGATAATTATACCTATTTGATGACTATAGACGTGATCAAATTCATGTTCAGTTTATACATTTTTTAAATGTTCAAACTCCACACAAAATTAATGTAAGTAAGGTTTCACAAAAAATTGTTAGTGTACTCAATCTTCAGAAAACAATGGAATTGTTTGAAAAAAAAGGCGTTACATTGTCTACTGATACACGAGGAATTTTTCGCAAAGCTGATTTTACGCGTTGCAACAATAGCGCTCTCGTAAGTACGGAGTAATGGCATTATGATGACTGGTGCGTTTTTTTCGTGTGGCAGATCATAAAAAGATAGGAATGAATAGTATGCAGCGACGCGTAATGCATGCAAGAAAGTGTGCAGCATCTCGAGCGTCGGCGATAGTCTGCGCGTTACGCTGAACGATTCCCGCGACCCACTCAGATGCATACCGAACGGGTAACATTCCTTCGGTCATGGCATTATTTTTTTGCTCATATCTAGAAAAGCATACAAAAAAAGTTAGATTCTTTACCGTCATTTCGAAACTTAATAAAAGTGTTAAAGCGCTAGTGTATCGAGAAGTACACTGCACCGTGACGAAATTATTAGAATGGAAATACTGGAAAAAAGAAAGAAAGAGAGAGAGAGTACTGAATGTATATTTGTCATTTCTTAATAAATTAATTGCGTGCTCATTGCAAACTTTTTTTTAAATTTCTTTGATAACTACATTTAAATTAATTAAAGAGCGTATAATTCCGACATTCGAAGTTCTAAAGGAAAACAGCAAAAATGAATCAGCTTTTAATATATATATATAAAAAAAAAGAAAAACTTTTTTTGCTCCTTGGAATACCTGAGCATGCCTGAGCTCTTATTTCTCCTTAAATTAAAACCATCACTATAGCCATAAAGACCCTGCTGGAATTCGTTTAAATTTCTTCCGACGATAAAATGATTTTTCCTCCATTTAATTGACCATTTGTTAAACCGGGCACTTAAAAGAGTCAAAAATCGTTTTATCAAACGAAAAAAAAAAGACCGCCACGATTTCCAACAGCAATAACAATAAACGAATTATTGTCACATAAAAACATCGAACAGAATAAAGTCATTTAAAATAATGCCAAGAACACTTAAACAGCCTCAACAACGCCGATACCATAAATTAAAAACGCATCATTATTCCCCCAAGACAGCCACTCGAGGACACTTGCACGAAGCCAGCTGTGGGAAAGCCGGGACGACTTTTTAGCCGGCGGCGCAAAAACTACCGAAGGTGCATGCGCATCAGGTGTACGTGCGAAAATTCAAGCGCGGCGGGGAAGGAGGAGGTCGCCACACGGGAGTTTAAAAGAAAAAGCTCGCGGTAGTGTGACGTCGTTGTCGGAGGCGTTACGGTAGGCGCGTCTAGCGACCCAGTCCGGCGCATACCGAATGAGCGGCCGTTGCCAGGCCGCTCTCGGCTATACCGAGCTTGCCAATGGAAGAAACTCCGGTGCAATTAATTAGCCTGCTCCCTCTCCCCCTCCGGGCTTCCCCCGGCTCCATTCGCAATTAACCGACGGGCAATTAGAGGCCTCGCGCCTTATTTACTCCGGACGCATTTGCAAGTGTAATGGGCGCGAGCGGGGGAGGCGGGCGATCGTCCGGCGCATAAGCAATGATACGCGCACGCCGCGAGAAAGTCCCGGGCGAACTTCAAGGCTAGGAAAGCCGAGGCCTGTGTCACCCGGCGGCTTTACCCGGGACGGTGCTTTATAATCAGAACGATCAACTTCCTCAAAGTTCGTTGAATTATTTAAACTTGCAGTGAAATTTTTAAATAAATACGTAATGCAAATCGATGTAATAGTAATACACTTTTGAGAGTATAGCTCACTTTTAAACTCATCACATCCACACTGAGAACGATTTACTTTTTAATATGCGTTTACATGTGCCAGGCGACACGCACACACACACACACCTGGTGGAATGATAGAGTATTCTTTATTTTTGTACTGAACTTTGAATTCGTACAGTACATTCTATAGCATTTATATGAAAATATTATTCCTTTTCTAATCAAAATAAAGATAAAAAAAATTGCATTAAAACTTACGTGTAACAAAGTAGTGATAGTGAATAAAAATAATACGAGGAACTCACCTAAAATAAAAAATAAAAATTCATGTAAAACTAATTAATCATATACCTTATACAACTTAAAAAAAAAATAAATAAATAAATTACATATACATCGCAAAAATATGCACATAAATTATTTAGTAAAGTATGAATAAGTTCGCTTAGTAAAGAAATTAGTCAAAAGGTGAACAATCATAATTTGCGCGCTTAATAGAGAAATTAGGCTGCAAACACAAATAGGCGTAATCGGCGAGGCGAGCGCGCACGGCTCGCTCGATTCACGGCGGAATTCCTGAAAACAAAAGCATTATCGCGGAGACAAACGATCACCGGCAATCAGCTTGGCGTGGAATGAAGACGACGGTGCGCTGCTATTGCACGTCGTAAGTGACGGCGGTCGTTATTAAGATAGGCCGCGTGCGCCTCTTTTCCCGCCCCCGGGGGCCCGCGGGCGGCCTCGACGAGGGTCCCGACGTCCCGTCCTCGTTATCATACCCCCGAGCACCGTATCCCCACATATCAACGTCGGAGTAAATTCTACGGGACCATCCTTGGCTCGAGCTAGGCTCTTGCTTCCTCGACCCCTTCCGGGCTGCTTCCTCCGTATATATAGCGCGTCCTCCATGCGTTTAGCTATTATTAAAGTCTCCCGCTCGGGGCCTTTATTTTATTTTGCGGAACTTATTTTTTCTGTTGGATAACCAGTAATCAACACCTTTTTATAGGTGAACTTCTTCTCCCTTTTTTTTAGTAATTTTAACTTCTCAAAAATCTGATATATTACGGATCATACATTTTAATTCATCCACTGTTACGAGAGAAAAATTTTTTTGGATTCTATTCATACGGTGTAAAAAACTTGAATAAAAATTATTTGTTATTTTTTCTTAAAATACACTTAGAGAAATGTTTGTGTAAAAGTTACTGTACTGTATTTTATAAACAATTTACTGTATATACAGATTATGTCGTATAAAAATTTACAATATTATTTAATAAATTTTACTAAAAAATTGAATAATTTTTTCCAGAATGACAGTCTGCAACCACTTTCTCAGATAGTAATGTTTTCTAAACATTTCTCTCAGTGTCAGTAGCGTACATTTTTTAATTAAAATTATTGTAAAATACAATGTTGATCGTACTTTACATCACCATGATGTTGTTGCATTTTAACTCGAGTTTAAGGTCACGATTGAATTATAGTAACTAAAAAGTACTTCAATTTCTAAGACCACAGAACAATGCCGTTGCGACAGATCATTAGATCATTTTTCGTAAGGTTCGGTTCCCTCATTACCGGAGGCTCTTTGGCGTATGTCGGCATGACGACCAGTCACCAGCTCCCCCCCCCCCCCCCCCCCCGCGGAATATCCTCTCTCGGTCGGTTTTCTGGGTCTCGGCTGTTGTTGGCGCGAGGCTGACTCGTGCCGCGCTGTCGCCCGCAGCGACGTCGATTGTCGCAAGGCCTTGCCAGCCTCTCACGCTTTCCGCCTGCGGAAGCGATTACGTATAAACGACGTGTATGCGCAGCGGAGACCGACCGAGCGAACCCCGTCGATTAATCCGGACCGAAGGATATACCTCTCCGAGGCGGCCCCGAGTCCTTTCAAGTCGTTCCTCTTTCACTAATTTCGCCGGGATTTCCGACAGACGCTGGGAAAAACACGACTGGCCGATCTTTTCGTTATTTATGTTTACATCATTCCGATACTGCGGGCTGTGAATCTTGCTATGTTTGTACAAGTAGACGGCTTACTTTTGATAATAAAGTTTTTTTTTTTTTTTTTTTTTTTTTGAAGATCCAGTTTGAATTTTTTTTTTTCAATAATTTGCAAAAAATTGAAAATTTCATTGTGAATATTTTAATAATGGTAATCAGTTTGTTTACAAGAAATTGATAACGATGTTTTATCTTTTTTAAAGGAATCTAGAAAAAATTAATTTATCTCTTGCAGCTCGACGTTCAGCATTGAAATCATCAGTATTTTACTTCGTATCAAATAATCGATTAAAAAAAAGTGTATCCTAACGTCAGCATTGTATTCTTATTCTCAAGAAATATAAAAAATAAACTTCCTTCCAGGAATTGCTTACGTCAATAATAAGATAAAAAAAACTCGTTATCGATCATAATGCAATAGTACAGTAATATAAATTGTTCCGATAAAGTAAAAAAAAAAAATGAAACTCAGAACGAGTGTATATTCTTTTTATATACAATGATTGCTACTCTAACCCGGAAGAAAAAGTAGAGATTGAAAATTTGAAATTAACAGATAACGAAGAAAAGCACATTTCAAAAAAGGCCTATTTTAATTTGCCATTTTTAAAGCACTAGACTAAAGTAAACGCTTCAAGAAGCTGATAAACTTGTAGTATCATTCGTACGGTACCCTAAATTTATCAGGTTTTGGAAGAATTTATTTTTTTACATACCCCCGCCAAAAGTGCCTATTTTTATCCCGGCGCGGGAATGAAAAACTGGCAATTTCGGCGTGGGTATGTAAAAAAATCTTATATCCACTACGGAAAAAAAGAAAGAATGCCTCAAATCACATGTTTGTCACTGACAATTTCCATGTGATTTGGGACCGTTCTTTCTTTATTTCCCTAGTAGCATAATATACTATTACTTGAGAGCTCGAAAAATGGTGAATTAAAATATGCATTTTTGCTACGTAATAAGAATCAATCTAAATATCACCGCAAATCGCAAACGTTTTTTCCCTCAACTTATTGGAATTCTCCCCCAGTCACGTTATCCGCAGTTGGCACGGCATTTCGCCCGTCGAAATTCGACAAGAGGCACGGAGGTGCGCGTCGATTAGAAAATCGCGGTGCGTAGGCGCGCGCCCGGCGGCGCGGCGCGCATGAAGAGGCGACGGCTCTCTGCATCAGCGATGCGCGCTGCGTCCTCGCCGCCGCGACGCTCGCCCGAAGAGTTCCCGTGGGACGCGGCCGTCATAGGGAACGAGGCGCGAGATACGCGCGAGCATGCGCCTCCGATCGAGCGCCGGCTCTTTAATGAGATACCCGGGACGAAAGTGAAATTGCGCCGACGACGAGCGCGGAGCCGCGGGCCGCTTTCTCCGACGTTAAAACCCACACGTCCCGATCGGCCGGCGACGACAGCCGGATCTTCCGCGTCTGCGTCTGCGTCCGCCTCGAGATTGGCGCGCTCAAAATTTATCGCTGCGATATGGTTGGGTATCTACACCATTGCAGCTCCGAATTCGTAACTGTACATATAGCCCGTGGTTTATGACGCCGTGCGCTGTTGTGCAGCGATTTACGAGTTTTACCGTGTCCGATCTTTTGAGAAGTGCTATTGACTTGGTACTGCTAGCTCTAAAATGAGTCTGTGATGTTGCGATCATAACTATGCTTGGAATAGATAGAAAAAATTGACTCTCTGAGTCTTGATTGCGCGTCAGTTAGAACAGCTTTCGATTTTAAATATCATATTCAGTTATATTCAGGTATAAAGTTCCTTTGCTATTATTCTATTGGTGGGTTATTCCACTGTTGTCAGCTTTGTATTTATGTATGCTCGTGTTTATTTGTAAATATTTTTATAAAAATAATCCAAGAGTTTTAATGGCGTTCTAAGCTATCCACGGGTTACCAGCATTCAATATTTATTTATAACTCTAGCAAAAGTAATATCATACGCTCGAGAAGTGGACTTCACGTCCAAATACAGATAAGTAATAAATAATTGTGTTTAGTAATGGAGTTAAAAATATCAATAAAAAAAAAATGAAAATACATTAAAAATCTTTGAGAATCTTTTTGATGTATTAAAGTGCCCATCAAAAAAAGTTCACCTTGACCCGAATGATTAATTAGCGAAAGTCGTCCAGACGCGTTGCTGTCACAGCTGTGACAGAACTATCCTTAAATTTAAACTGTCTGGAGCGGTTCAGTTAAAGGAGTTTAATTAATGGGATAAACCGACTGTAACCAATAATGTTTCTGACACTCATCCTGTTACCTTTTCAATAGGCAATTACGCGAGGTGAAGCAATCCACGATTATGAGAAACATATATTTCTGAACACTCGATGAGTGTTGAGTAAATATCCCATCGAAAACAAGATTATCGATAAATCGTTAATCATTCGCACAACCTTGTACATAATTTACGCAATAAAAAATCATTAATTGCTAGTTTCCATTGTGAAAACGACTGTTGTGTTTACAATGTTTCTTGCCATTGTTACAGTATAAAGAAGCATTTGTAAACATAACATAAACTTTTTTTTTCTTCAAGTGATACGTCCGTTTAAAATGATCAAACGTCGAACTAAAATCATCTTCTACGAAGTAAAAATTAATTATAAATATTCTAGTAGTTTTCATTAAAATTAAAAAAAAAAAAGATATAGAAAACTTGAGCTTGTGTAGCGGGATGAATTTCCTTGTACTCAATAAAACAGAAAGATAAAACGTAATAGTACCCCCTCGAGAGCAAACCCAAACTAATGCTACTTAGAAACTGTATAACGTACTCTTCCCTCGCCCAAAACCCGAATCGACGCGGCGTTCATAAGTTCTTGCCAGACTTCCCTCGCGCACCCATCTCAACGTATCCAATTTCGTAGCTCGCAGGAGATTCCCCGAGTGCAGGAGGCTTCGCTCGGCTGCGGCGTTGCGACTGCAGGAGGACCGCAAGGCCGATCGGGTCAGGCACGTGCATCCGAGGCGCCGGCTTCCTGGGCCAAACAGCAGCAAAAATTCAGGACTCGGACGTTTTCGGGGACGGCGGCGCGGTCCTGCGTACTAATGCGCTGACGCGCGTGCGTGCGCCGGCGCTTGTTTGTAAACAGGTCGGCCCCGCCGGATGCCGGGCATCTGCTCGTCCTCGCCTTTATGCCCCTCCCCCCCCCCTCCTCGCAATTTTTTTCCGACGTCAGCTGACGCGGAACTGTCGACCTCCCGCGGGACTAGTAGTCCCGGTGACGCGGCCCGGCGTTCATGCGTGGCTAGACACGATGACGAGATGATTTTCACAGACGGTCGCTGGCGAGAAACGCGAGACTTTAGCGAACGCGCCGTAATCAGTTAGACACGACTGGTTTCATTTGCGCTCGATAAATATGGATTGGGCGACTCGAAAGATTTTTTTGGAGATTGATTTCATTTTATAAAAGCACTACAGTGAAAAAAGCAATTATATGTTACAGATCTAACTAAAAACATCGATTGGCAATTAGCTTCCTCAAATTGTAGACTAATAACATAAATAATTTAGTGATTTAACTAACTATTTAGTTAAATTGGCAGAATTTTTAGTTAAACATTTAGTCAATTTAACTAAAACTTTGGCTGACTAAACCAAGTGTTTAGTCCAATATAAGTTAGAAATTGTAAGGGAAAATTTAGTTGGATCTACAAAAAATTGTTTTAGTGTATTATGAAATTTTTAATAAAATAGTTTTTCTTTTAATACATATTTTTTCCATTTTAAATAATTACAGAAAAAGTAAAATTTTATTTTAATAAAAAATTAATAAATATCGCGACATATTTCTTAATTATCTCATAATAAAAAAAAATCTATAATATATTAATAAATGTAAAAACTAAAATTAAGAAGTTAAAGTGATGTACTAAACAAAACAGAACAGTTGCCCAGAGTATTAGAAATAATTAGATCCGTTCAAATGGCTCGTCTGAGTGCACGCGTCTGTTACTACTTAAGCGGGCAAATCGCGTGTCCCCCAAAAGCCGCGTATTTCACTCGAGCATCCAGCGTTCGTCCATACCCCCCGGCAAATGTTAATTCGCCGATTCGCATGATTCCCTCGTACCGTCGGCGATAACGCCAATAAAATAAATAAATAATAAAAAAGAAAAAAGAAAAAAGAGGAAGAAATCGTCCCGGCGACGAATTGGAATGAGCCTATAAACAACGTCGCATGCCGGCGGCAGTGGCGGAAAATTGGCACAGGAAATGACGAATGCGCCGCAGTGGGGAAGGAGTAGGCGGCTTCCGCCGTTCGGCGTCTTCGCGTGCGCGCCCGGCGTATATTGCGACACGTGCGGCGCGATGGTTCTTTGTGCAGCGCGCGCGCGCGCGCTATTTCGAGGGACGCGGTGAACTTGACCGCGCGTTCGTCTCGGCGACCCATGCGCCTCCGCCTCATCAATCCCCGCCGCCGAAAATATTACTCCGCTTGCGCCCCTCCGCTCGTGAATAATGCAGCGCTGGGAATTCGAAAGAAATCGAGCTCTCGTGGAGCTTATTGATTGGCGAGCGAGCGCACGCCTGGAGTAAAGTAGAAGCTTGCACTTGCGAGCGCCGAAAGCTTTTAGCGGAGCCTTTATGGGCTGTCGATATTATTATAAGGATAGTTCAATGGTAATTTATTTTTTAAATTTACATATTTCCTTTTTTAATGATTTGGAACTTAAATTTATATATTATCGCACGAAGGGATTACGTTCTTTTTAGAACGGTGAATGGGAAGCTTGAGTTGGCTGAGTAATTGCGATTTAATTATTTTCGTCAGATGTGCCGTGAATTGAAGATGCTCTTCTGCATCGCGAAGCGGAAATTAAGGAATTGAAATTGTTCCAAGTGCAGAGAATCACTTCATTGATAATTTTGCAGAGGCAGCTGAACGCGTCATCAGAGAGAGAGAGAGAGCCAGGCCAACTTAGCGGCCACGCCCTCGCCCCACTACGCTTTATTCGCGTTTTACGACGTTTCTCCCACTTCCAAGTCTGAATCAGCTTCAGTCACTCTTGCAACTACTACATAGTTGTAGTTCAATTAAAAATTTCGCAATGTATCTTACTTTTCAGTAACAATTTTTTGTATCTAATATTAAATTTGCTTGTAAAGTCACCGCTAAAAAGCTCCATTCAAATTTTTCTTCGACGAAGCGTGTTTTATAGTACCTGTAAGAAAATTTTTCCCCCATCCCATGAGTAATAATCAGTTATTTTGTGCATATCATATTGAAACAATTTTTTTTTTTTTTCGAAGCAAAGAATCCAACAAAAAATTCGGCGTTTAGAAAAAAAGTTTGCCAATAGAAAAAAGAACCGAAAGGACCGTCGAACAGGCGAGATTATCGAAAACTGCAAACGTCGAAGCGCCGAAATAAAACGCGGAGTTGCAGTTCGGCAACCGAGCAGCAGCGGGTGCAGCAGTTCGCTGGGCAAAAGCTATAAAAGGAGGAGAGCAAGAGGGGGGAAAGGGGGAGGATAGGGTGAGAGGGAGGGCCGAGCTGGCAAAAAGTTTCGGTGCGGACAAAAGGCCCGGCTCGCATTGCGGGCGGGTCGAAATCCGGCCGGCGTCGCGTCGATACTGCACAATGGCCGCTTGCGCTCCTCTCCCGCGATCATATGAGATAATCTGCGTGCGCGCGTGCGCACGCTCGGGTCGCGCCGGTGGCCTCGGGCACTTTTCGCGCTGCCGGCGCGCCGGCGTGACGTCACGGGCGAGCTCGCCGAGCTGTTACGTTGCCAGGGCGGCCGGTATGCGCGGCGCGGGCGGCGAGGGAGGCGGAGGAGCGAGGAGCTGAGCTCGGGGGTGAAGGGGGGAGGGAGACGTAACGCTAACAAAGGACGACGCGAATCGCGTCGGCGCAACGATGGCCGCCGCGAATATAACCGAGAGAGAAAGAGAGAGAGCTTGACATCGCGTGTGTGCGCGCGCCCAAGGGCCGCGGCTGAAGAAGGCATGTCTCTGTCTCTCTTTGGCTTTCTCTCTCTCTCGCACTCTCTCCTCGGTGTCTCTCTCATTCTCCCGCCTCTGTGTTTCTATCTTCGAGCGCGCGCGACCCGTGCGAATGCCGCTCGCTGCAGCAACCAGGGCCGCACTCACTTTGGGCACCTCGATTTTTCACGATCGCCGGGGAAAAGATTGAATTTTACTCGAGCTTGTATTATTTTGTATGGGAATACTTTGCACTTCGATAAGGGTAGTGTGAGCTTTCGTTGTTTTGTGCTTTCGGTTGAAATCTAACTTGATTAAAGCAGTTTTCGAAGATTTTTTATTTTTAATAGAATAAGAGTATAATTCTCTGCATTAATTTATATGTACAGAAAATCGATTAATAATAAATAATGGATACTTATAGAAAATCGAATAAAGTTACATATGTTTTGTGTGAAAAAACTTTCATATCAGTTGATATAATTTTATTCGTTTTAAAAAAAGTTTCAAATTTTTGAGGATTGCCTTACTAGCAGAGTAGCAGATGTGCAGGTGATTTTTTGATGTAACAATTTTTATGTAGTGATTTTGTTTGATTAAGATTTCATAAATTTTAAAGTGGTAAGCAAGCCTCCGAACCATTGATGTGGTTATCTAAATTGGTATAAACAGATAAAAGCAGAGTTTTCTAAACTTGACACTTTTAGAAAATATTCCAAAATAGTCAATTATATTTGTATAAACCTCTAACTAATTTTTAAATTTCATATTGCAGAATATAATATTAATAACCTGAACATCCCTTTCAGAAAAAGTTCTAACGTTATCTTTACAACATCTTAATCATTAACCACGCGTTCTCATAACAAACAATTAAATTTTTTGAAAATAAAAAAAATTTCATCAAGGAAGAAGCTTTTCAAGAAAAAACTAAAAATTACACCTAATTTTTACCGGTAAGAAGTAAAAAAAGATATTTTTAACCCCTGTAACTACAATAAAAACGGTATCCACTAGAATAGTAAAAAAAAAATCAATAATTATCAAAAGTTTAAAAAAAAAGTAACCCCCCCTGTTGGATTCACGTAGGTACGAGTCTGGTGGTTTCTCCCCGACTCTCCCCGTCCACCTTTACGTCGTCGTCGTCGTCTTTGTCTCGACCGTGAGGCCGCCCGCCGCCGCCACCGACGCCGCGCACAACAACCGGTTCCTCAGCGCGCCGCTCGTGCGAATTTCGCCTCTTCCGTTCTCTCTCTCCTCGCCTCCTCCTGCCCTCCTGCCCCCGCCCCGCATTTTTGCCTCGTTTCTCCCGGCGTGGATGTATATACTGTGTGTACGAAGCGACCGGACGCCTCCTCCCCCCATGACGCCGCGATTTAAAGCCGCTCTTACCACTGCGCGAAAGATTTTCGCGAGAGCGAGAGATTTTCGCTGCTGACTCCTCTCGAGGACGGACTTTCGAAAATTCCCAGCTCGCTTGCACGCGACTTTTATTGTTTCGTCGATGCTTTATTTATTTATTTTCTTTTTGCGAGCGAAGTTAATGTGTCAAAGTATCTCGAGCTTTATAGCTCCTTTGAATTTTTAAAACTTGTGGATAAAAATTAATGTACAATGGTTCTTTATTACAATCAGTAAGTAATTGAACACTCAGTATGGTGCACTTGTCAGCATTCTATTATTTGTTTATTTTTTTTTAATTATTATTTTGAATTTATATTTTATTCACATAATAGAATGATTAATTTTTACATTCACTCTTTTGTTATCAACTGTTTATATTAAAATATTTACTTTTATTTTATGAATTTAGTTGAACTAAGTTATTTAAATAAATTATTATATAACGATACTATTTTATGTTTTGTAATGCTTACTATTTTTTTTTATTAGTCAGAGTTTATAAATCTTAGGATAAACTAGTCGATACATGAATTTAATTAATGTTAATATAACTATATACATTTTTTTCAAACAATGTTTAATTTTTAAACAGCCGCACGCTGAATGATATGTCGAGATGCTCAAAATCATATGAGATATTCAAAACCATAATTAAACAGACCGAAGATGTAATCTACAAAATATATTCATTGCTGTGTCTTTTTTTATCTAATTTATGTATCTGCTGAGTGTATATGAACAACCTTTTAAATAAATCCAATATAAACATGATTTATAATAAAATTATATCTTCAGAATTCCAAGAATCTATAGGCAATTATTTTTTTCCAAGCACGTCGCTTTAAAACCTTGAGTAAAGTGTAATTACTTTTCAATTACTACTAATTTTATTTTGCTTATTTTACGCTCCTAATGTGCAAGATTGATAATTGCCAAGTGAGAACTGTATCATTCGAGCTTCGCGTTGGTCAATTTTTGTTTGTATAATGAATGACACTTGTGGATGATATTCATAAACTGATTCGTCGAGCAATTATTTCACTTAAATTTTTAATACTTTTTCGTTATTGTTCGCATGAAGAAAAACGACTGAACTCGCGCGTTACTAAAATACAATTTAGGTTGTGCTATCATAATTTTCTATTTTCTGCAACTGTAGCAAAACGAGGACACTACAAAAGAGTATCACGACTAACCGTAAAGTAAGAAGATTTTGAAAAAAAAATATATATATATATATATGGAAAGAAAAACGATGCAAACGTCCTCGGGCAATTTGCGAAAGCATCGAAATCATTTTTACTTCTGTACGTGCTGGCACTGTCAACGAAGTCCAGGCAGGCGTATCTCAAAAGTAGAACGTGATAAAATTCGCATGTATAGGAAAAAGGCAGCCAAGGATACGATCGGCTCGACCGAACGAGCGAAAACTGCCGTAAACGGTCGCAAAGATAAGATACCGGGCGCGGTTCTTTTATGTAATAGGAAAATATTTTTATCAGCGCCAAGAGGCCTTCGACCCGCAATACAGCGAAATTAGCGCGTCGCCGCACTGTCCCTGGGACTTCACCCAGCGTTGCGGCCTGAGTGTATAGGTACTCTTATAGGGGGAGCTCCTCAGATATATACACACCTATATACGTATATATCTCAGGTGGACGATTTGTCCTCTGCTATCTTACCCCAGCAGCCGGACTACGCCCAACGACGACGCGCGTCCTACCAGAATCTTCCCTTATATTCGACGGTTTTACACAGATATTGACGAAATTCAATGATTTCAAAATATATTTTTAATTTGTTGGAAATTAATAAAATACAAAAATACGTGCGTATTTAAAATAACAGCTAAGACATTCGAAATAAATTTCATTATCAATAGTCATGCTTATTTTTTTTTTGTGAGAAATAAAAGATGTTTAAAAATAAAAAAAAACAATGACTAATTTAATATTTCTTTTTTATCTTTTTCATGTTGAAGTGCATACTTCTGAAATGTTTATTATGTAGATTGCACAAGATAAGAGGACTCTTAGGTATATTTTCGTATTTTATTAACTTCCAAGAAAATAAAAATACACTTCGAAGTGTTAATTTTGCTTAGCCTTAACAAAATTAATTTAGCGTACTTTTTTAAAAACGAATTACACGTTATATGCACCTCCTATCCTTAATTGGTGCAAAAGAGGTCATTGAAATTTAAAAGATCCTTTTTATTCATTCAAATTATAATAACTCTCTTTTTTTTTTAGAAATGTTACAAGATCTCTTTTAACTCAAGTTTTTATAAAGTGAATAGTTGCTAAACAAATTGAAAAAGGAAAGTTCTCTTGCTCTTTTTAACAAAGTAAAAATAGTAAAATCTTTGCAGATAAGCGTCGTTTTCAAAGAAAAAATATATAAAATTAACAGATAAAAAACAAAAATTGCAGCATAGAATATTTTACCAAAACGCTTACAAGGCGCAGCACTACTTAAGTAAACAAGCCCTCGAATTCGCGATGCGTCACGGCCATTCCCGACCCCTCAGTTGCTGACTAAGGGCAAAGCCGCACGCGCGCGCGCGCGACCGTTGGCGCCTGGAGGGGGGAGCTTGCAAGCTCAACGCCGCTGCGGCTTCGATTTTCGCGGGTTCGGCCGGTGCACCCTGACTCACTCTCTCCCCCTTTCTCCCTCCACCTCGGCGGACTTCTAGTACGTTCTGCCCTTTCTCGTGTTTTCCAGACCTCCCCTCCTGACCTCCGCTACGTCATCGCCTCGGTGTCTGACTGGTTTCCTCCCCTTTCTCCTGCGCCGGCTGTGCAGCCGTGCAAGCTCGGTGCGGCTGTAACGCGACCGTCTCGCATGGCGTGAACGACGACCGGTCCATGACAGATTTTTATTTTTATTTTTGTTTTATTTATTTTTTTTTAAGGAGTAGGTGATACTACTTAGGATTTATACTGAACAAATTTTGCAGATCCAACTAAAAAATTTTATACATTGATGTTTTCTTACTCGTCGTTACGCTTTTTTTAATGTATACAATTTGAGTTGTACAGTCAATTAATTTTGTTTTCATCAAAATATAGCGATTACATTAAACTGTCGAGTGAATGTAGTTGATAATGAATACAAGTAAATAAAAATATTTTATCTACTACAAATCCCCGAAATCATGTGACAAAAATAAAACCATTATCTTAATAAATGTGATAATCACAGCGTTTGCGTCTTGACAAATATTTATAATTATTACGCTGTGAAACTGAAAGCTCTTGTGTAAGAAAACCCTAAGTCTTTAAATTTTAATGAACTCACACGATGAATACTAATTTTTAGAATTTATTTTTAAAAAAATGTTAACTTTCTTCGTCGCTGTATCACTCTAGTTTTATATATGGTTTACTTTTATACAGTTGCAAACAATTCCAAAAGAGAAACACCAACGGGACTGTAAGTTTCCACGTCATTTTCTCAGTCAGTTGACGGTGGGAGTCTGCCCTCGCGTCTTCCTTTTGCAACGGCGAGCTTCTGGAGGAGTCCTCCAGAGGCGCGGATCGATTCGTCCCCGCTGGCACGAGCCCCCCGGTGCGTCTCGGTGAGAGAAAGACGAACTGAGCGAACGAGAGAGAAAGAAGCCCCAGCAGGTTATTGCGGCGGTCAATATCACGGACCGTTCATTCCACGCTTCGAGCGAGAAACCGACCCCCTCCGTCCCTCGCCCATTCCGTACGCGCTTTTTAACGGCCGCTGTTGGGTGTCCGAGCGATGCTCTCTGGTGTTTACCCAATATATAGTTAAATCTGCCGCATAAGATATCTATTAAAGAATGAGCAACATCCGTATTTCGCGGTTGAAAATTTTGTGTTTCGAGATTTTCGATATGAGATGGCACAAGAATATGTTTATTCTATGCTTTTCTTTGATGTCTCTAATCATCAGGCAAAATACTAATTGATAAGCAAAAATGTTGGTCAGTTTGGGCGCGTTATCTTGCAAATACAAAAATAATATTTCTTTGGCGTCGGTTTAATTCTAAACATTAAAATAATGTTTAACGGTATTAAAAAATGGTGAGCGAATAAAATTACTGCAATGTTGAACTTAACATTCTTATTTGAGTTGATAAAACTTTTTTTGCTTTCACTTTAAAATTAAAGTTATATCGAATGATAATTTTATTTTTATATGCGCATAGGTGATGAAAAAAAAAAAAATTGAAATTTATCGGAATAAAAAGCTTCCGCACAGTGTAAAAGTGAATAAGCAGTGCATCGTGCAGCAGCGGAAAAACTATTTAAAAATTTAGCATTATTGGCACAAGTAGCGCATAAAAGAGCTCCCTTTCATTTGTTTACGGTCTAAAAATAAATTCTTCCATTAAAACCGTACCCGAGAGACCTCATAAACGGACGTCGATTCCTCCCACTTCCTTTTTATATATCGTAGGTGATGCAGTCCCCAGCTGATCAATATTTGTGAAACCTATACCACACTTACTACACACTTAGCCATTGCGATATTTTTAGTTCAATAAAATGTAGATTTAAAATTGCACAATTTGCAATTAGCTAACGAAAAAAAAATAATCACTGCAAGTTTCAACCATATTCCACAATTACGGCATCATATTCTTTTCCATATTATTATTGCTACTAAAAGAATATGTATTTTAGGCGCCTATTACTGCGAATCATCATAAACATATTTGATATAGCAGAAAAAGAGGATCCTGCCTCCCACGAGAGAATAACAAAACACCAACAAATTTTATATATTTTATACGCCCTTACAGCGGATTCCCGCAGCGTGCTGATTGGCCGCGCGCCCGCGCACAGCCCTCAGGGAAATTGCGGAAAAAAGGCGCGACGAAGACGCTTCCGGCGCGAAGTCCGTGGGGTCGTCGACCCCGGGACGTATCTTGGAGGGGGTGGGGGAGCCACCGGGCTCGGTCTTGAATTCAGGATAAGTGCAAGCCCGCGCGCAAGCCACCCCCGCGTCATCAGTTTTACTTGCGCACGCGCATCTCTCCTTCAGCAACTGCCGGAAGATTTTTTTACGCTCTCTTCCGCCTCGGACACAATTTAGCACTTATTTATTCGGACTTTTTCTTTCGTTATTTTTAAACTTTGTTTTGACTTCACGCCTTCAGTCGTTCATAGTTTGAATTAACTTTGCGGCTCTTGTATTTTTATAATTTGTCCCGCGCGTATTTTTAGAGAACTTTGATCATTTCCGATATTTTCGTTTGTTCATTTTTCTTTTTACATAGACTTTACGTGCACATTGTATTTTTTTTTTATTATATCGCAAATGCATATGTTATTTCACGTTGAGTAAGTAATTTGATTTGTGCATTCCTGTTTTAGTTGCGAAAATAGCTCGCGCGAATTTTGTAACCGTCGCACTCGAAGAAGCCACAAAACACTAAGCACGATCGTCGAAACGATCGTTAAACATCTGCGCACGACATCCGCGAGGCCGACAATTTTTCCTCGAGACCATAGGGTAGGCGCTTATGGCTCAACGCCTCTCGAGAGGAGTGCTGCCCGCGTCGGCCCTGAGCGTCGGTGGAACCCGCCAAATCGCGTGAGCCGTGAAACTTAAAAGCAAGCCGAATGAATTCGTTTCCCCTCCATTTGGACTTTCCGCTGAATTCCGAGGATTCACGTAACTCCCAAAAGACGTCTGCTGGTCTTTAACAGTTATTCCAATTTATCATTCGGGCTTCGCGATTATACTTTTAATGCTCTTTGTGTTTAAGACTTAAAGGATTTTTAATAATAAAATTGACTGAGGAGAACTTTGATTGCTTTTTTTGGTTTGCGATAAATTGCAATTTGATTGGTACAAACTTTAGACTTATCGAAATAATTTTCATAGTTTTGTAGGTATTGTGATTATATATAAGAAGCATCCATACGATCTACAAAAACTTTCTCAAAAAAATATTCTTCATTTCAAAATGTCTCTCTACACACATTTTTAATTGTTGTATTTACTGATCACTCAAAGATATTATATAAATCAATAAAAGATCAAAACAAAACCAATCAAATTCAAAAGAAAATTAAACAAAAACACGATTTTTCACCTCACAAGTGAACTCAACGTATACACTTCATTAAATATTACACCTCGAAAAAAAAAAAAAAAAAGAAAAGAATAAACGCATTAGCGCGAGTCATTCATGCCAAGCGGAATGTCCAGTCGGCTGGTCTATTCGTTCATTCAATCCCCTCGAGCAGGACAGTCGAATCGATAGAACGCGTACGGCGAGCCTCGGGGATTACCTCGATTGCGTAACGAAGCCTGGCCGCGTCCGCTCGAGCGCGTAATTCGCCAACGTCTATTCGCTCCGTGCAAATAGCTAATTCGACTTCAGCGTTACCCGTGGCGCTCGAGTGAACTGTGGGCTCGGTAAA
>JAWWEN010000048.1:9859646-9945424 GCA_035582955.1 Sycophila texana | reverse complement strand
GCGACTGATGGAGGGCAATAAAATGCATTTCAAAAAATTTTTTTAAAAGTTAAAAGTTCTGTGGATTTGCCTATATACTGATACTGAAAAGATTTTATCTAGGGAGTAGTTATCTTCAACAAAGCAGTATAGCAAAAGCAAATTATACTGCTGATTGGTCAGAACAACTGACCGCTTGAAAATCGTTATTATTTTTATCGAAAGCTTGCTGCAATAATTACACAGCATTTTCAATAATGAAGCCAGTTCTTTTTTTACATTTACGAAAAAAAATTCTCTATCGTTTCAGCGAAAAAAGTGAAAAGGGCTTTTTTCTTACTTGTTAATTTGTCTACAAAAGTAGATACGCACAATGAATTTGATATTGTGGTTTTACAATTAAATGATTACAATTACAATTAAATGGTCCAATGAAATTATTATTTAAATACGATTCATCAATTTTAATCAATTAACTCTTTTCAGGAAGAAGTACAATGCCCTGCAAGCACTCTGCAAATGCTGGATCGAGCCAGTTGTACGGAAACATCGTGGCATTTTGCCTTTTTTATTGGACTGCTGCGACGATGACTGCGTGATGTTCCGGTCACATTTGCTGCGTATATCCAGAAAAAACGGCATCGCCTTTTCGCTGAAACCCAACGAGGAACATCTTCTTCTGGACAATGAGAATGAATTCGTCAGATCGAATGTATTTGCCGCGCTATGCTACTCCGTAGTTGATAATTCGAAAGCCGATGAAATTGGAAAAGGTGAGGAACTGAGTCGAAATTAATAAAGAAAACTGCATTTTTTTAACGATCGATGGAATTTACAGGATAAATTTGTACTCCGAGGAAAAACACTTTTGAAAGTACACTGATATCAAATAATAGTGAATCCTATACATGTAGAGTATTTAAAATTAAACTATTGTAAAATGTTAAAAGTTTATTTACACGCAGAAAAATATCAGATTAAAAATTACTATACTCTTGACTAATTTAAGGAAATTACTGACAAATGAAAAATATGGTATAATTGCTAGCAAATTTTACTATAAATATAATAAAATCTATTGCAACTATAGTAAAATTTAATTTAAATTTAATTTAATAATTTAATTTAAAAATACGGGTTATTGTTTAATAGCACACTATATTTTTGTGCAATATGTATAATAATCTGTGCAATATATGATTTTGCAGTTATAGAATCCGTGCGGCACTTTTTGTACTTCAATGCGAACGCAAGCTCGACTTATCTGCGTGAGGGCATCTTTGGACACTATAGAATATTTATGGCTGGTTTGCTGAAACGTGCGTCCGCTGAAAACGGCGCGCCTGCCGTTGACTTTCTTCACTGGCTGCACGGATTTTTTGTCGACTGCTTTGAGATCGGTGCTAGTTACCAGCGAAAGGTGCGCAAATATATTACTCTATTACAGTAATAATTACTCTAATCTCTATAATTATTATAATTAGAATGATTATTCTATCTCTTTTTGCATCTTTCGTTAAATCGAATTTTTATATTTATTGTTAATCAAGGTATTCGGGCTGCACATCTGCAAGATCACCATGCAATTTCTATTTGGCAACTGTGGCACCGATTTTGTTATGTCCAAAGATCCGAAATTCAAGGAGGCTATGAGATACGGACCCGTACTACGCAAGCAGATGATTATAGACAATCAGTGGAAGTTCACTGACAAATCAATCGCCGCTCTTTTGTTGCGACTTGTTTTAGATCCTGCCAGCGATGTTAAAGAAATCGCCTCGTGTATAGTCATCGACTTTTTTGATGACAACGTCCTTTCTGATTCGGAAAAAATTGTGAGTCTATGAAATTTACTTAAAATCCATGATCTACGTTATTTATTTAAACACTTTTTATACTTAATAATATAATTGTGTTTCAGAATCTTTGTACTATAGCTTTAAGTAAATGCAACTCTTGTAAATTTTTTGAAACCGATAGCGGTGCTTATTTATTTAAAATTTTAACAATATGGTTTCCATTGAATGAGAACAACAAGACTGTATTGACTGAAGATTCGAATTTTATAACGGAGTGTTCGATAAAACAATTTCAAGATTATTCGAGATTTTTCTTTTATGAGGCGTCTAGGCAGCTTGCTTTGGTAAAAAAAGATATACTAAAAGCTATCTTGCAAAGGACTCCTTTCTACGGGGCTGTGACCGCTTTATTCTCAGTTGGATTCAATAATGGCCCTGAAAGTCACATTATTACCAAAGATTTTCTTGAAGAAATAATTTCATTGATTGAGGATGCAGTTAATTACTTTCTGACCGCACTTATGTTTAAATCGTCTAATTTAGGTATGCACAAACCAATTTTTCATTTTCTTATGTCTTACTTGCGTTCTTTGATCCAGATTTATAAAAGGGTTAATTAATTGCAGAGTTTTCATCTTCTTTCGAGGAAATGGGATTAGCAATTGAAGAGGCAATAAAAAACAGTGAAATAAATTATGAATTTGATGAGCTAGTTTTATCTCCGGCTCAACAATCAATTCTTTCTTGCATTTGGAGATCTTTAAAGGTAATTTTGTATATCCTATACCTTAAAAATAATGCGAATGTATAATTAATATATTATTATCGTAATTGCAGATTCTGTGCGAGTTGGCTGTTGAAGTAGCAAAAAATCAAAACGCAAGTGATTCGGTAATTCGTCGAGTAGGCGACCTGATTTTCTCAATTTCCTTAAAATGCAGACACAAGGGTGTTATAGAATCCGCAGGAGTTGCCATTTCTAACTTAAGCAGGTAATTGTAAATAAAAATAATTGCCATTCCAAGGGGATGATTCTATATTTGTAAAAAAATTACGTTCTTGAATTTTATAAAGAAATCAGTAAAAACTTTAAAAAATTAAAATAAATCACGATTTTTTTAAATTTTAATGTAATGGTTTCAGATTTTTATGTAAAAACGAGAGAAACGTAGAAATTCTGGAAGGCTATTTAAATAAATTACTTCTCGACGACTATACGACGAACATAAATCTGACTCGACGAGGCGCCGGGATGACAATAACGTTCCATAAGATCGTCGCGGGCGACGTCAGACCGGATCGTCCTCTACTGCACCTCGCTGTTAACTCACTGATTGGATCGTTGAGTCGTTCTACGATAATAGGAAGAGAGTCGGTGCGCACTACCAACCACGATGACCCTCGGGCCATGCAATTGCACTTCCTTAAATCCCTCGTTGCTGATAAGCAATTCCAGGCACATCTTAGCCCTTATCTGGAACACATTGGATTGACCTGCTTTGAGTATATGCCGTCACAAATTTTTACGATACGGTGAGTTAATTTTTCTAAATTACTGTTTTATTTTCTAATATTATTATATCTAAAGCAGACTCTTCTATGAAAATAACTGATATATTTATAATGTGATTATTTTTAACTTTACATTAGAAATGCAAGTTTTCAACTATTCGGAGCCCTAGTGTCACGTCTGGCAGGTCAAAATACAGGTGCAAGGGATCTAGATTTTGGCTACGGATATTCGATAAACTATTTTGCAACGCACTTCCCGCAATTGGCTGCAAATGTGCTTTTAACACTGCAAGCCTGTTGCCAGCCAACTGAGAGCGACGGTATACAGTGGCAGCACACTACTAGTATAATTCACGCGCTTTCGCTACTTTCTCGTCTGTTTTTTAGTGGTTGCGATATTGTTGATGGCACTTCTGTAACTTACGTCAAGCAGGTACTTTTAAAACATACATGAAATTACCCTTACATTTTAACAATCCACAAGAAATATAAGTTCTTTTTTAAATGAACAAAGCTTTTGTTATATTATTCCATATTATTTAAGGTGAGGAATTTCCTGAATTTATTTCTGAGCAGTTCAGTAGCTCACATCCGTCATTCCGCAGCCAAGTGCCTAGTGGCAATGGTGAGTCTGCCCAACATCGATTCAGAAATAGAGAACTTGAAGTCGCAAATAGTATCAACGGATAATTTCAACCGTCTTCACGGATTGCTGTGTGCCCTGGAGTTACTACTTGAGAAGCGCGACGAGGAGGCACGTAGTACAACGGTCCGACATTCAAAAAGAAAGTCGATAAGCGAAGTGCGAAGGAACTTGGAGCTGCGCGCTAAAACCGAGGCTCTCTGGAAGTTCTGGGTGAGACGCTCGACTTTCGTTAAACAAAAGCGACTGTGCTACACAGTGGAGTCGCAGTTGCTGCGCCTCACCCGTCAGCACGGCTTTGTCATCGTCGAGAACTACACCGTCGACTCGAAGAAGAAGCACAACCTCGACATAGTGCTCGAGGGCACGCGGCCTGGTTTCTTCGAATTCGTTGACGAGCTCATGAGCCTGTTCGCCAATTACGTCGCTCTGAACGAGGACCTCGCCATGGTCCGGAGCATTCTCGATGCCAAATGTCCCGACTTCGGCGTATCTTTCATGAGGCATGCGCCACGCAATAACCGATCTTTGCTCGTGTGCAGCGTAGAGTTTGCGCTGGAAAATTTCGACACGTTGCACCCGTTGTTGCTCGAGGAGGTGAATTCTTATACGAACGAGTCGATTCGCAGTATCTTCCGGGACAGGCTCGTCGAGCTGCAGTACGCCGACATCTCCAAGTTGAAGTCGCTGGCGACGAAGCTTACGGGTGAATTGGTGCGGACGCCGCAACTCATCGAATTACTTACTCTCGTACAGGTACTTTCTCGCGAATTCTCATTTTCTGTATAATAATCGTGCAAAATCGAATTATCCTTAGAATCATTTAATTTATTTTTTGTAGGTGCTATCGCTGAGAGGCTCGGGTGCATACGATCTGCTGGAAGATGTGCTATCCTGTGCGACTCGAGAGCGCGTCACCTTAACGAACTTCTTTCGTCATCCGGAGCTTCTGCGCAGGATTGCAGCGCGTGGTGTCAAGGCGCTGCTTTGCCATTTTGAGCAGTTGAGCGAACGGTGCAGAGCAACACCGTTACTCACAGCCTTGGTTCTTGCCAGAGACGAGCTGGATTTGATTCGCGAGAGCGTTCGCAACAGTCTTCTGGAAAACGTACTCTTGGGTTGTGGCCTGGCTGAGGCGAAGCTGACCGATGAGATTGTGCTTCGCATTTTGCTGTTAAATCTAATATCGGAAAACTCGTTACTCGGTAATTTGAGTGTCGCCGATGCGTTTCAATTTTACGGCAAGTACTTGGCTACCATAGTGGTATTTCCAAATACATCCGATATGGAGAATCCGTTTGATCTGGACGATGCAGCCTCGTACAAGGACGAGACGAAACTCGTAAACTTTGTAGTATTCTGCATGGAGCAGAAGATGTCGCAGGGTCCTTTTACTGTAGGCAAGGGAGATTTTAGAAATATAAGTAACGGCGTTTTCGTTACGAGTCGTAGGTTGAGACTGCTAATGGGCATAGAAGCGAGTGATGTACGAGAAATATTGACTATTACGAACGAGGAATATCTAACACGGAAACTAAGAGTTGTAGGTGAGGTATACTTAAACGACAGTCGTTAAATTATAATCATTAATAATTTTATTGCAGTATAAATATTTATATGATATACTGGTACTAATAAAAAATTTATACAATCGTGATTTTACAACGTGAATTATGCATTTAATTAAAGATTTGTCGAATGCCAATCGCATGTAGGTTTCTTCGTGCCAAAATAAACATTGCAATTCACTTGTGACTTACTCTAAAGAAGGAAACTGCAATATTTACAAAAGATCTTTTCATATGTCCGATTGAATTCGAGAATCCTTAAAATTAAATAAATCATGTTTTATTATAGTTTGAAAAGAGAAGCAGGCGCTCTACGTCATCTGCAATTTAATATTAATTAACTCATGGAAAATATACTTAATATAATTAAAACTAGAATTATTTTACTCAAATAACCATAATTCGTGAAACATATTCATTAACCAAAAATAAACGTAGATTATGAACTTTATTTTTAATCTTGGGAATATGGTTGAATTCATTAAACTTGGTGAAATGAATAGGTAAAAATAAATTATTATCATTAATTGAAAGCTAAATTGACATATTAATTTTCTTTACGAATTCGTGTTCATGAAATTAAATTGTGATTCGATAATGCATATGTACTCATTCGTTTACTATTTACATTGTTAGATGTTTGTTAAGTTACTGACACATTGAAAACTTGTACACACGTTTATAAAATAGGATTAAGTTATTATAAGCTACAGATTTATAATTTACGTCTGAAATATCGTATACACGATAAAGATTATATTTTATTACTATGTTAATCTAACAAATTCAACTATATTTTGTTATCTGTTGCAGTTATTTAATTATCATTTCAATTAACAAAAGTTTCGATTGCTATTTTGCATTCATTGGTGTGAAATGAAAGTTTTTAAGACTAATTGGTATTGATAATTCATGTCTTATTATTTAACAATTTAAAATATCTTTTTTCTTCACACTATTACGATTTTCGTGATTTTTTACTCTAAAAGCAGGGTCTTAAGTTAGTACTTTCTGAGCATTCGATCTAAAATGACCCATAGGTACGCAATCTACTACTGTATGTCCTATAGGTACACAATCTACTACTGTAATATGCTGATGAATTTTAAATTGTAATATATTAGCCAATCAAAAAATAATTTTTAAAATAAATGTATTTTTATAATAAAATGGTTTTAGTACTCCTAATATTATACTTCATAAAAGTGGGAGTCTAATGAAATGCAGAGCAATAATAAAGAAAAATATGATAAACAATGTAAGACGATTTCCGTTTTATAATTATTTTTCTACAACTACCAAAACAGAGACTAAGATATATAAATGATTCTCGCAATTGCTTGAAAAATAATGATAAAGGTTAGTAGAATTATTAAAGACGGTCATTAAATTATTTACTTAATTTTATTATCATTTAAATAAATGCTATACAATTGTAATTTTTTACAATTAAGTTTTGTTTTGAAAACTATTAATACATGTGATAAACGATTTGATCAACTTATGAAAAATAAATCAAATTGAACAATTCTTTTAAACTAGAATTATTTTCCTCAAACGTATCAAATGATTAACCAGAGACACCTGGAAGAAGTCGATGTTGATTAATTTTATATATATTTAAATATATATATGTTTTTTTTAGCGAGTACTTAGAACTTGGTACATTCAATCGATAAAAATCAAGGTGTCCTTTATCATGAAGCACAGTCAGAGTTTTTGGCAGCTAAAACGCCATATTATTTTTTTTTACAAACTCGTGTTCATAAAAGTCATAATGCATATGTGCTCATTCATATACTATTTACATTCTTAGCTAAATGTTGCGATGTTGACACTTTGGAAGCTTGTATGAACACACCTTTATAAAATAGGTTTTCGTTAAAACTACAAGCTACTATTATTTACTATTCGCTTATAGTAAATAGGACAGAAATGATGTTCTCTTTTTTACAATGGCAACATTGCAACTCGCCTATATCTCGTAATCTCATTTACTTAGCATTTAACAAAAGTCTGAGTATGAACTTTTAAAAAGTGTGAGCTATTATTTATTTTTTTACATATCAGTATAAAATTAAAAAATTTTGCGACTATTTGGTGTTGTTTACATCGTCACTAGGTATGCAATTTTCAGAAAATAAAAAAAGCGAGCTAGAATTTTTTCCTAGCTTTACACATACGGATAGTTGTACTACATATGGATTTAAAAAATATTTATGACAGCTTATCTTTTAACGTAGAATCGCAAAAGAACTAACTTTTTAAATAAACGTATTTTTAAAGAAAATTTGCCTTCTCTATCAATGAGATTTAGTTGTAAATTTTCAAGAATTATCTAAAAAGGTATTTATAATTATAATGCAGCGTGCGGAGTAAGCTTCTCTTTTTAATTGAATCGCAGTATAACTTTGGACACAATAATTTTTTAAATTTTTTGCTTCCTCCTAGAGTAAGCTTTTTTTTAGTACTGTTTAGAGGGCTAACAACAAGATGTCTCTTTGGGGTGAAAATTTTTACATTTTAGCAGATGATTGTTATATCACATTTTTACAAATATTATATTGTATTATTGTTCTTTTGATATATTTGTTAAAAAACTAGTTGTTTTTTTAATTATATTGCTGTATATTAAAAGCACAATGAGCAGAAAAGTAAAACGTAAAAAATTAATGTTAATAACTGTTAACATTTTTTCTCATTAAAGCCCAAAGAGATTTCTTTGTTATGTAAAAATCTTTAAACTTATGAAATAAGAGCAATTATACACAATTTAAAAAATCGTTTTTATATTTATAGAAGAAAAAAAGAAGAAATATTGCATACATTAACGTAGGAAAAAAAAATCATAAATAAACTAAAAGAAATAATAATGGTAGGCTATAATGCTCTAAAAAATTATCTAATGACTTTAAGTTGTAAGGTAAGTTGCAGATTGTTATAATTACAATAAGGAGAGATTATTCCTAGATTAATTTGTATTTAATTATCGTATATCTCTCACGTTGAGTTTATTTATTTTAATGCTATTGGCTTGGATAAATAAGATAGCATTAAAATAAATTAACACAATCTTTATGTATAATTAACACGTATTATTTACGAGTGATTACAACTTATCGATTAGATAAACAGCATCAGTCGCCTAAGTTATTGTTTCACATCTTCGTCATGAATTTTTCACATCTGTGAGTCCAATTAATACACAAGCACAATACACATACATAACTATTCGAGCGCGTATGTATGTACATTTATGTATATTGACGACGTATAAATTCACGTATGACGCAAACAATTAGGAGCTACCCTTTTCTCGTAGATATTAAGTTTTCTTAGTAACTGAACTTGTCGAGAAACGTTGCAACTCCTTTTCAATTATACTAGAATTCGTGAAAAAATTTAAGTCTTATATCAGTTAACTTAACGATTTAAAAAATTTTCTGTAACCATTTTATCCCTAGCTGGATTTAAATAAACGTCATTAATATTTACAATTAGGCGGTAAGAAAAACAATTTTTTTCACCGTCACACACATGAAGAAAAAATCTTATATATGCTTTATAGTTAATACACATGTGAATCTCAACATTTCGCTTTTCAATTATCATACGGAAAAATCAGGCGACAAAATGCTAAGTGCTCAAGATCATCTTGTTTTAGAGTCTACAGCATGATTGTAATTTGGAATATATTCCAAATAGTATAGTGTTTAAATCTGGCGCAATTTGATATAACAATAATTGATACCTCAATGAAAAAAGGATGATGCACATTACAAGTACAAATAAAATTAAAGATACACATCATTAATCATAATATTTTGTACTCCATGATCTGACAATTTTATGATCTACATTTTCATTCGGTATTGACTGATTTTGACTGTTATTAAGAAAAATAAATAAATTCAGCATATCAATTATTCTTTTAAATTTTTTTGTAAATTTTTTTAAATTTATTTATAAACATGGATGATTAGCGCATTAAAACGCGTGAGTCGACTAATAATTTGTAAAAAAAAAAGAAAAATAAAAGAAAAATTGATTGGAAGCTTGTGATTTCGACTTCTCGCTGTGAATCACAGGCCTAAAAAAAAAATAGTTTTTGACGAGTAAATATTCTCATGGTAGACTCTTATCGAATAGCTTGATACAATCCAGTTTAAAGTTGCTTAACGCGTTTTACAGCATTAAGAACAATACTTGTATGTTATTTAGCAGCTTGAGCAACACCCACTGCCACTTTTGCCTTTTGTGAAGATTCCGCCGATTCTGAATTGACAGGTTGATCTACTTCCATCTGAAAATAAAACGATAACATTACATTACATTATAAGAAAAAATTATAATATCAATTCTTTTAACAATGTCAGTTATTCCCCATCAAACTATTTAATCTCATTATCTGAATAACTTAAAAGTAAAAAATAGTTAATTAGCCAATCATACCTTCTCATCCTTGTCGTCTTCTATGAGTATGGGACCGTTCTCAGCCTCGTATTCCTTAAGCACGGCGTCGAGGTTGTATCTCCGGCGGTAATTGACGAAGAAGGAGCGAAGGTGTGCCTCGGTTTTGGTTCCGATTACGTCGGCTATCGCCGAAAAGTCCTTGCCGTACTTGCGCACGCCCTGCACCGCCAGCAGGAGCTCGTCGTTCGTCCAGCGGGAGTTTATCCGGCTGGAGTTCTCCGCCGGCCGCAGGTCGTCGATGCCGTCCGCCGTCTTGCGCTTCAGCGCGCTCACTTGCTGCTTGTTTGATTGGATCTGCTCAACAAAGAATTCTTTTAGAAAACGCCAATTTTATGCTTATCTCATCCCACTTAAGGGTAAACTCTTACTCTTTCTCTTTAAAGTTAACAATTAAAAAAAAAATTATTTCTTTTTCAGTCTCACTATAAATATAAAAAAAAAAACAAGATGGCTTGCAGAAAACACGGCGAATTTTGTAAGCAAAAAAAAAAAAAAAGGAAAAAGAAAGAAAAATGAAAATCCCAAATAAAATAAGATTCCCGTTGGTATAAACGTTTATAGTTATATGAAAATTTAGCATGTGTATATTTATATACTTAAGCAAAAGAAAGCTTAGCGAGAGGGCACAAGGAGCTGAAGGTTAAAAGAAACTTAAAAATAAAATACAGACGAGCCGCTATTAAAGAAAAATGTATCCACACGCAGTGTCTTTTTTTTTTTTTTTTTTTTAAGCTTTCTAAAATAATGTCTCATCGAACGTCCAGGTGTATACCTTCGGTTTGCTAAGTATAACACACAGGCTGACGGTGCAGCGAATTCGATGAATTTGTCGCTCGCTAACGACGGCGCCTTATTACAGCTTTTGCAGAGGTGCATTTGAGAATAGATATAATATAAGTGTGTGATAACGTACTTGTCGCTTGAGGCTAACGATTTCAGTGTCAATAGCTTGTAGGGCGTTGTTGGCTTGATTCGGCTGACCGGCCAGCACCGCCAGGTCGTCGTGGTTAACGACTAGTCCACGGGGCGGTTTTCGCTTGTTCGAACGACCCGGCATCGAGCTTAGCGGTCTTGCTACACCCGTGCGCCTACAGAACGCAATTTGCTTCTTTTTACATTTCCATTAACGCTTTTCTCGTCGCCCTCTCAGATCCCTTCGAGGGAAATTTTTAGTTTGTACTTTGCTTTTCCTCCAAAGGTGTGAGAGAGTGAGCTTGCAACTTCATATTATAATGCTTCTTTGAAAAAAAAAAACAGTTAAGTTGGACTTGATGGGAGAGTCTTGAGCCACGAAAATTCGTCGCCGAGGAGGAATTCTTTATGCATACTTTCGCTAGAGTGATTTATTTTTTCCTCAAGATAAATATCGTCTTTTTGTAGTACGAGTTGCCCTGAGAAAAAAAGTATTGTAAAAATTCTCAGATAAAAATTATTATAGTTTACAGTAAAATTTTTCAATAATGGAATATAATAAATTTTACTGTATTATAGGATTATTTCCAATACTATCCGGCTTAATTTACTGTATTTATGTTAAATTTTATTGTAGAAGATGGTAATTTTTATCTGAGAGTCCAGCCTGTGATCATGTTCCCAGACAGATAGTATCAGTAATTTTAACAATATTTTTTTCTCAGTGTACAAGATTATTACAAACATTTGAAGTACAATTTTTCTACTACCAGAGAGACCTCATTCAAATTATTAATCCTTATACGGTAACAATAAATTTTACATCACTCAATGTAAGGAGTACTCGAAAATTTTAAGAAACGTAAATTCGATACTGTCGAGTGTCATGAATATCAAAAGTATAAAAGTCATCGCTTGCGTGATGGAATATTTGGCGCTCCGTCGAGGTGCAGAGTCGAGTGCAAAAAATAGGGTGAGAGCGCAAATTTTCGTGACAATTAAGAGCCCCCGCAAAAGGTCCTACTTTTTTCTGCTTTTCTTTCCTTAGTTTCTGCGGAAAACATTAGTTACACTGACCTCCAATGCAGATAGCAGCTATGACACGCGTGTCCTTTGGGCGTAGCACGAACGCTATGACAAGCAACGCCGCAGTTGCTACACGAGCCCTACAACACATAATACCCTTTTTTTAAATGGCTCATTCCCTCCCGCTTAAAATTTTTCAAAAGTGCTTTTTCTTTTCTTTTCACATTGTCTTAATGAAGTTCATTGCAGGCTTGCTTGTTATTTTGAATCAACAAATAACGACCGATGTTATAACGAGCTGGAGGAGACGAACACAATGCTTTCATGAAAATAAGAGCCTCGGATTGATGATCGAGTTTTTGAATACACAGAAATGTGCCTAGCATGGGTTTTACGTGAATTTTGATTGAATGTAAAAAAAATGTTGAAAAACATCCAATTAAGAAATATGTAATTTCGCAACAAATTTTATGAATTCGTAAGAGAGAAAATTTATTGTCTGGGTTGTATGTATTGAATTTTATTATAAAGTGAAGAAAATTTGCACTGAATAGAAGAAAATAGGATGCATTGCAAGCGTTGCAGACATAAAACAATTGTTTTCAATGGTTATTCTAAAAATTTTAATCAGAAAAATTATGATTTTGTTACTAAAAGTTGTTCAATTATCGTACAATTCGATGTATTTTTTTACCATTAGTTCCTTGTTATTTATAAAAATTATAAAATCTAATGGATCGATTATTTTACAATAGATTGTTCTCTGCACTTTATTTTATATTTGGCATTCTGGATGTGGAATATTTACAAATAAAAACATTAGATTATTCTAACAACCAATAACAAAATATAAGAGTGTCATAAAAAAGGAAATCAGGGATGTGCTGCTCAATTAAAAAATTGGGCATAAAAATTTTCAAGCATTTGAAAAATGTAAGGTAAATGGTGCACTGCAAGCAATAGTAATTGCACTTTGTCAATGAGTTGTTTAATGCAATAAACAATTTGTGATAAAGAAAAGCTTCAAGTTTAACTAAGAAGCTTCTCACGAAGATTATCTACTGTTTCTCAAAGATACGTAGTTGCATATAGTGTACAGGGATAAACATAACATAACAAACAACGTATGTATATCGTATGAAAATCAATGTATAAGCATTTCTAAAGAAAGGTCTACACATAATGAATTGAAGTGTTTTCTTTTTGCTGTTTTAAGGTTTAGGTTGAGTACCTGAACCTGAGGAACAATTTCGGAGTCGGATGAGGCCTTGGCCTCGGTGCCTTGGCTTCCTGGCACGGCCTGGTTCTTGCCACGACGAATTCCGCGGTGGATCGTCCATTTCTGGAACGTTCCATATTCAGACGATTTTCATAAACGACAAAATCTCATCATTTTTGACATTATGCGTCTTTGAGCAAAAAAATTTTTTTTCATTAGTTTATTCTTTTGTATGTATTTAAAGATCTAACACTAATAAGTGATTCAGGGAAGATATAGAATTAAAATCATTCAGTGACAAATTTTTAATTTTTAAAAATCTCACTTTATACTTTTATACTGTACAATGGTAATTTTATTGCCCTATTTATTTTTTATATTTTTGAACGATTTCCACTGTAAATCTTCCCAACAATTATTTTTAACATGATATGTACATATAATATATACAACGATGATTGTATGAAAAATGAAAAGAATTTGCGTTGATGATGTTGTCACTTCTAGCGAATGGTTTAAAACATTTTTAATTTCATAATTAAAACTGTTTCTCTTTAACTCCGATTGATTTGTATTTATACAATAATTTCATGCATATCAGTCCTAAATTTTCACGTCCATGACTGTGTGGATACATTTTTTAGAGTTATCCTAATCTTGTAGCAATAAAAGTTTTTTTGAAAAAAGTATAGTAAGTCTTAATATTTTGAACTGAAAAGGTTACCTTAAAGAAAAATGTCTTCTCCTTTAAGAAACTTTTCAAGCAAATTGCAAGAAGAATAATGGCTTATTATTCCTAGTATAATACAGTTCAATGTATTACTAATAGTGATTACTATGTTACTTGTTCGCTAATTTCATTAAAAATAAATTAATAATACATGAGATGAATTAAATAAAAATAATGCAAAGGATGAGTTTAAATACACATACATAATGTATAAATAAAATGCGAAATAAAATATTTCCTCCACATATGCTGCTTACATGCAAAAGCAGTATGATCTGTAAGGCATATAGTGATGTGAAATTATCTTACTTTTTCTTCAGATTCACTGTCTGTATTGGAACCCAGTTCGCTTCCATTTTCACTTCCATTTTCACCCTCTTTGCCTCCACTGGTAAGTTTCCTGGCTTGTCTGTCCATTAAAGATGTTTTAGTCCGGGTTTTCTTCCAACTGTAGTAGTATTTCACAAGGCTGGCGATAGATTTATCTGGAAGCTGAATTACCAAAGTTTTAGATTTTTTTCAATAGATCAATTCAAATTAATTTGATTATTCTTACCATTTGACGTATTCTGTGAAAACTTTTGCCATGGAACTGGAAAGCTTGCTCGAACAAAACTTTATCCTCCACTGTCCATTCATCAGGGAATGGTGTGAAATTTGCAAGATCTAGAACAGCTCGCTCTAAATTATGTTTATGCCAGAACAGCATTCCTAATGCTTGTTCTCCGTTATAACCATACTTTTCCTTAGCCAGGATAATATATTCGTCCACTATAAAATTAAAAAAAAAATTAGTTTATTCTACTTTGAAAAGTTTTAGCAAAAATAATAAAAGAAATATTACATTTGTGATCTGGAATTTCGTTTGTTGGAGACCAAACTAATAATGCCTTCTCAGGACAAGATTCTATTTTGCGCTCTGAAAAATAATAATAAAATTATAGTCTAAAAATTTATACATTCACTCTTCGTACATAAATTAATGATTTCAAGACAATTTGTACCACTGAAAGTTACAGAAAAAAAAAAAAATACTTTTACATTACTCTTACAGCAAGATAACAATAAGTGAAAGATCTTTTTGCAGAAACAAAAATGAAGAAAATTAAAAAACTTTATAAAGCATCTCGCAAACTCACCGTTGACGGGAATAAGCTCCGGAACGATAACCTGGTAGTCCCTACCGACGCGAATCTTCTCCGCGGGAACTGCAACAGAGGAATAAGTGGCCGATATATTAGTCCGATTCAAAAATGAGCGCTCGACCGGAGGTAAAAACGGGAAGAGGAATAAAAAAAAGTGGGTCGTGGCGCGGGTGCAGGTTCGCGCGTCTAGAAATCGATATAAGGGACTTACCTCCGTCTTCCTCGCTGGAGGACTCGGTCTGGCCGTTGGGGCTGGGTCCCCTGGACCTGCGGCCGTTCCTCACGCTCTCGGAATTCCTCTCGGCCAGCACCATGGTGTCTTCCGCGACGTGCAGGGGAGGACGCCTCTCTGGCCGTGGCTGCAAGGGACGTGCGAGGGGGTGGCTTCGGCGACGAGGGGATACTGGGCCTCACCTGGATATAGATGCGCGCCGTGGAGCCGCGGTCCGAGGACTGGGGCAGTGAGTATAAGCAGCGCTCCAAGCGCCGCCGAGGGAGAGAGAGAGAGAGAAGGCCAACGAGAGGCGCGCAGCACCGACACTCGTGCGATCGTAGAATCGCCCCTCCGCGCAGCGGACTCACGGTGTGCGCGGCGTGTGTTGAGTCGAGCCCGCTGGAAGAGGCAATGACGAGGAGAGAGCGAGAGGGGACTGGGGGCGCGCGGCGGCGAGAGACCCACCGACCGCCCACTCGTCGCTCAGCGCCGCTCCAGCTGCCAGCAGCCTGCAGCGTCCCTTTACTTGCAGAGCGCCCCTGACCGTCACCTTACGCCTTCCCCCTCCTGATCACCGAGCCAAAACGACCGCGTTATTTCAATCCCTTATACTCATGCCTTTTCAGTATAATTCCTTTTCACTTCTTTTTTTTTATAATTATTATTCTAATTACTCAGATTCATATATTTTCAGTAGTTTTTTTTTTCGTAAAAGGATTTTAATTTTTAATTAAATTTCCTTACGCACAAAAAATTACGTATGTAGGGGTATTTTACGTATTAATTGCATCGTGTCCGTGCATTGTAATCTCATTACTTACATGCAAATACAATAGACTTTATTCGAGAATAATACTATATAAGAACAGCGTGTAATTGTTTATAATAAAAACGTAGAAACAATACAAAAAATGTATACATAATTAAGTGTACGTTACGATGTTCATTAATACATTGTGAATTGTAAATTAAGTAGATATTTTCTATTCAGAAATATGCCAATTTGTATATAAAAAAAAGTTTAGTAAGCAAATAATGGTTATGATTGTTAGAAAAATAATAATTACTATAATAAAAATGTGCATAATTACCTCGAGTAAATAGTTGAAGCTATACCAATGCTTACGAAGTTAAAGGTCAGATTCTGCAGGAGTGCAGCTATACTATTGTCTTGACGATGCTTTTGTCTGCGATGTATCATTCCAAACTGCATTTCATCGTAATTAAATGCCTCGGTAAACGTAAAATTCGTGCTCGATTGCAGCAAAAAGTCTTATTGTTAAGAAGGAGCTTTACGGAAAAGTATACTAAAATATAACACTGTAGCATCCTAACAGAACTCTAATATCAATATCATGCATTAATTCATCGACTTGGAAACGGAGCGAAAGCAACAATCAGCTGACGGTTTGGACAGCCGTCAATTAGGTCACCAATGGTAACGAGCGTCACTCGAGGACCAGCTGCTGATTGGTCGAGAGCGAAATTTCACCAAGCTCCGCTCTGCTCGCCACATTCGCCATCGCCGCAGCAATCGTAGGTATACTTTACTCTCCGTATATTTTTCATCCGTACGAAAAACCAGCTGAAATCCTATGAAAGCTTCGCGGATCTCTTGACCATTGTCTTCGACGGAATTTTTCGCATTTTCTCTGTCGGAATGGTGCCGCGCGTCTTGGAAAAATTCAGTCGCTCAACCTTTTTTTACATGGGGGATTTGCGGCTGCGAAAGTTCCCGATGAATTCAAGAGCTTGATAGGTATTGCACGTTTGTCGAGGGGGCACGAACGACGTTAGGACGATGTCCTGAGATACTTTAGACTGCCTATGCCGACTTTATCTATGAAATACAGCTTATCAGTATTTTCTTTAAGCAATGAAAACTCATAGTATTAGTAGATTTTGAGGGAGAAAAATTAGCGGGCTTGAAATTTCTCAATTGTTTTATACATATGTAGAAACAATAATGCATGGTTTTATACTAAATGGGCGAAAAATAAATGTTATTAAAAAAAAATTAGGAAATTATGTATAATTTCGAAATATCGATAAAATTAAAGGTGCGCTTTGAAAGCCCTTAGAGCGCCATTAAAAGCGTAGCGTATACGCGACAAAAATATTCGCAGTGCAGCGAAGGCAAACAACTTTCGAAAATTCGCCATTTTAAAAAAATAATTAAAGGTTGCACCGTCGAGATCGAAATTTTCTTCGTCGAGTCTAATCATCTCGGAGTGGTTTCGGCCACGACGTCCCCGCAGTCGGCCTGAAAACTGTCCAAGATAAAAAAAAAAATAAAGCAATTTCCACCTCGGGTATAGCTGTTTCACGCACGCGGATGTGTATGCGTGAAAAAAGAGCAGTGGCAAGCGCGTGACGTCACGGGAACTACGGTCGCACGAGGCGCCGAGCTGAGAGTCTCTCAAAAACGCGCGTCTCCCCCTATCGGCCCTTTTATCGCCATTTCTTTTCCTGCATCTGCATTTCCAATGCGATTCGATCCAATCCTATGATGTCGCAAAGGAAACGCCGAAAATACCCACTTTCAGCGTCACTTCGAGCTTTTAAACTGTTCCCAAGCTATTTTACAGATACAAAGTTACTCCGGGCCGAGAATCGAGATTAACGCGCCGTCGCATACGCAGCGTCATTCGCGTACACGCCAGGGACGTATTATACGTCCCTGACCGTACGGATCCCATCGATACAATAAATGTTTTTCAATGAAAACTGTGCTACTGTAAATTTTCGGCTGCCTCGCGCCGTCCAAATTCCCGGAAACAAAAGACGCGGCCGTCGATTACAGTGAAGTTGCGGTGCAACTCGGTCGCACGCCGAGGCCAGCTGTTCGCGGTACAGTCGAGAACCGAAGTAAACTACGGTGCAGCCGAAGGAACATTTAAAAAATTAGCCTGCTCTCTCGCTCTCTCCCTCTCCTTCGCATATCTCCTTTTCTCCTCTCAATTTCCTGCCGCCGGTGCGAACAAATTAGTAAATGTTGTCGGAGGTCCATCCTTAGGCGTGGCTCGGGGTCAATCCCCGCATCGACTGCATTTTCGGAGCTCGGCACTCCAGAGCCTCCTCTCTATATCGACGTGGGTAAGTGCATCCAGGCACATGGCGCTTCTGCAGTGCGCGTAGTGTTCTCTCGGGGTGGGATCGTGAGCTTATTATTACTATACTCGACTCTCGGCTGCTTTTTGATGTTTACTGCGCAAGCACACGCGCGCTCCCCGAGCATGTGGAGCATCGCGCCGACAGCAGTGCGGCCGTCGTCGGGCGTCCTCCCCCAGTGGCCAGCCCAGTCCCGCTCCCGGTGGGGCCTTCTCCTGGAAAAGCATATGTCCCGCCCCTGGTGACTGGCCGCGCGCAGAGGAGCGCCTCCAGGACGGTTCGAGGAGAAGAGGAGAAGTCGCAGGAATTACGTAACTTCGCTGGGGTTTCGGTGCGACCTTTCACAGGTGGAATTTTCGGTCGAGCGAGGAATGCGCCCGCGGCGAAGGGGCACCGGAGCTGTGGAAGGTTAGGACGAGGAGCGGGAGTCGCGCGGTCGATTCGTTCTCCATCGGCGGGTCCTTGCGGCGCGCTGATAGGTACGAGCCTACCTGCGATCCGGCGGGGATCGCGGATCGTCAGGGGGGCGCCACCGTCCGGGCGAAGTCCCCCGCAGGGCCGCAGCTGGCAGTCGTGGTCAGTCTGGCCGCCCATGCAGTGCTGGACTTGGCCACCGTGTACACCTTCTGCTTGATCCGACGACCAGACGTAATCCAGATCCAGCTGCCATACGGGACGTCCCGACGCTGGGACAGTCCCGCGGGGAGTGAGCTTCGCATCGGCATTTACACGCTTCGGTCTCGTGTCGATTGGGCTCTTTGGCCGTGCGCGCTGTTGTAAAGTTACTATTATAAGTTTTGGGACGTGTTCTTCATATGCTCGCGACGAGCTTCGTCGGTGATAGCTTATCATGAGGCAGGAGAGGGAGAGTGCTGCTGCTTATGTGCTTGGCCTCTGATTTCTCTTGTCAGCGGTGTGCATGCTTGCAGCCTGATTTTTTTGGAGCTTCGCTGATGGTCGCTCAGGCTAAAAGAGTACGTGAGTTGGCTTTGCTTTGTAAGTCGCCTGAAGATATTCCCTTGTTTACTTTTCGTGGATGGTGTACTTGACTGTCTACAGCTTGCATACATTATCATCTTAAGCAATTTGGAAAATCATGCGCAAGCAGATTATCTGTCAAGTTTCTTGGCTTCACTTGGTAACAACTTAATTGCTTTGTCGTACAAAAATTTCAATGATTACACAGTTAAGGCGGCATTTTTAGTTAAAAGCTTATGTAACGACCATAAAAATTTACGACTTATTTGGGAAAATAACATATTTTGTTTTATAATCATTTTCTTTATCTTTTTGTGCTTTGGAATATTCCAGTGGCTTGCTTAAATAGCCAAAGTTTTGGACTGATAGAGCACAGTAGAATACTCTTCAACTTAATAAATTGTTTTTTAAATTTATTTCTCTTATGTAATAGATGTTTGCATGAAGATAAAACTTGATGCCTGGATTTACCACACCATATACTTTAGTCAGAACCATCTTCAGAAATAAAGCAAGCTTTCAACATTCAAAAATGAAGGTTGTAGCATTAATTAGTGGAGGTAAAGACTCCTGCTTCAACATGATGCAGTGTGTAGCTGCTGGTCACGAGATTACTGCATTGGCCAATTTATATCCTGTTGGAAAAGGTATAGTATTAATAGTTAAACATTGATTTTAAAGTAGTTCATAAAATTTCATTTAAATATAAATTCTATTAAAATGAATAAAATTTCAACTACAAAATTAAATGTAAAATAATTGTTAAAAGTTTATTAATAAAAATATGTTTTTATAGATGAATTGGATTCATATATGTTTCAAACTGTTGGCCATCAAGGGGTAGAATACATTGGAGAAGCTATGGGATTACCTTTATACCGGGAACCAACTTTTGGAAAATCAAAAATGCAAGAGAAACATTATCTACCTACAGCTGATGATGAAGTAGAGGATTTATATAGACTTTTGAAGAAAGTCAAGGTATTGCCATTATCTATTTCTTATGTCTATCATAATTGAAATAATAATCATTAACACTTTTATTATTTCAGGACCATGAAGATATTCAAGCTGTAGCTTCTGGTGCTATTTTGAGTGATTATCAAAGAATACGAGTGGAAAATGTGTAATGTGAAAATTTAATTAAAATATGTATGATGATAAAAATTGAAAGCAAAATGTTTCATTTTAATTGTACTCATTTTAGGTGTAGTAGATTAGGCTTAGTTTCATTGTCCTATTTATGGAGGCGGGATCAGGAACAACTATTAAAGGAAATGATTGAGTGCTCTGTAAATGCAGTGATTATAAAAGTTGCTTCGTTAGGCTTAGAACCACGACATTTGGGAAAATCTATCTGTGAAATGCAACCACATCTCGCCAAAATGGTAAGTAAACGTCTCAATGACTGATGAAAGCTTTGAAAGTTCAGCTTGTTGTCTTACATCAATTTTGGATTGGATCCAATATTTTCGACGTTAACTGCAAAACTAAGGGCAACAAGTTATTTTGAAATTATAAGATGAGATTTTAAAAAATACACTGAGAAATTATTTTAAACATAAAATTCACTTAATGTGTATAAAATTCTTACAAAAAATATGTTTCTTTAGAAAGAAAAATATGGTCTAAACGTTTGTGGAGAAGGAGGAGAGTATGAGACATTTACTTTGGATTGCCCTTTGTATATCAAAAGTATTATTGTGTAAGTTTACTACTGGTAACAATAAATTAACATTTTTATCTATAATTAAAATGCAATATTTGTTCAAGTGATGAATACGAAAGTGTGGTGCATTCAAATGATGAAGTAGCACCTGTTGGGTACCTGAACTTCAAAAAAATACATTTGCAAGATAAAAATGTAACATAAAATCCTTAAAAAATTCTATTAAATAAAAGCAACTTTATGGAACTAAACAAATTTATTGATTTTAGAATAATGTAGAAAATCTGTCACTTCACGAAAGACTGAAAAATGTTGCAGTAAAGACTCCTCTTGACTATATTTCCGAAATAGTTGGACCAGATTTACAAGATGGATGTAATTTATCTGACGATGAAAATGATGAACAGGAGAAAGAAAATAAAGACTTACAAATAACAAATACTGGTATGAAGAGCTTGATTGACTCAACAGATTAATTAAGAAAATGAAATAAAGCATTTCTTATTAATCTTTTATTAGGTCAACTGTGTGCACCAAGTCCTATGGAAATAGTATACGAAGAAGAAGATTATCCCGATGTTCCTTGTGTTAACAAAAATCAAACTGGCTGGTACTGGTTTGGTAGTATTGTTGGTAAAAATCCAGAACCAAAGCTTGCCATGGCTGAAGCATTAGATGTTTTAATTGGTATTTAAGAACATCTCTTTTTATTTGTTTATTATATGTTATGAATTATTTTATTATCTACAAATAACTTCAAATACTTCTATTATTACCTTTACATACGATAATTTTCGATTTTTAGATCTAGTCAAGAGAGAAAATTTAGAAGTATCAGATCTTGTTGCAGTGACAATGTTTATAAAAGATTTATCTAGCTACGCAGATATAAATGAAGTTTATGTATCAAAGCTTGCAAAAATTAATCCTCCCGTCAGGGTTTGTACAGAGATTCCTATTAATTTTCACGTTATATTGGATGCATTAGCGTATAAGAAAGTGGAAGAAGACGAAAGAAGCGATAAGAAGGTTCATAAAAGGCACACGATGCACGTTCAGAGCATAAGTAATTGGGCACCAGCCAACATTGGACCTTATTCACAAGCTGTTAGAGTAAGTAAATAATTCACTTGATAAGCTGTTTTATAAATAAACCAATCTTCATTTAAAAGTAACAGATATTCTAAAGCTTTTTCTTTATATATTTTAAATTATTTCCTATTTTGTTAAATAAGAGGATTTTATAAACCAAATTTTTTATAATTAAAAAATTAAATTTTAAATTTAAAATACATAAAAATTTATTAAGTTATCTTGCCTACCATGTTAGACTTTTTAAAGGTAATTTTTTAAAGGTATTAAATAATTATATAATTGTTACAAAGTTTAAAAATAATTTTAATACTTTTTTACCAGAATAATATTCTTTCTAAATTATTCAATATATTCCAAGCAATATAGAAAGATAAGTTATTATCAATTAATATTTATGTTTATGAAGAGAATTAATAACTCTATATTATTAAACAGTCTTACGAAACATTTATTTATATTTAGACTACACTAATAAACTACAATAACTGCTGTTGTGACACCTAATTGTACACTTATAATGACAATCTAAACACAATAACTACTTAAGAGACATCTATACTTGCAATTAAGTTAATATTAAATATATATATATATGTAAATTTTTTAAAGCTATAATTTTGTGTTGGCAAGTATTAATTAAGACATAAATTAATTTCTAATTGACTTATTAGTTTAAAATAAATTTTGTAACAGTAAGCAGGCTTCAAAATTTCTCGAACAACTCAGCTCTCATCTAACATTAAACTTATAAATTCTAAATTTGCTTTTTATCAAAGCCACTCACTATGTTACATCTGAGTACATGAATTTAACTATTTTCAGGTAGGAGACATAATCTCAGTGGCAGGACAGATACCATTCATACCAGGCAACATGAATATCCTAGACTCTAATATTAAAAGGCAGTGTCGATTGACACTAAGGCACATAAATCGCATCGTAAAGGCAATGGACTCGAACACCGAGTTGAGGCACATAGTGCAGGGTATCTGCTTCCTGACACACCCCAGCTTCATTCCTGCAGCTCGTAAAGAGTGGGAGAAGCGGACGAATAATGCGATCGTCGATTATGTTGTTGTCTCGAATCTCCCACGCGGCGCCCAAGTCGAGTGGTGTGTATGGGCGCATCGCGACAACAATAGATTTGAATGTGAGTGCAAATAGATAAGTAACCGTTGGGACGCTCTAATATTAGCCAGACGACGTGCTTTTAATAGACTGCGGCAGTCCCTCTTTATTTTCCTAGACTCGACTAGTGGCTCACTTTTTTCTTTCTCTTTTCCGTGCAGATGAGGAAACCGGCAAGTGCGTCGGCAATTTCAAGGTCGCTATCAGACGAAGGTGGAACTATGAGAACAATGTGTCTGCGATCGTTTGCTACCTGTCGACTGGTAAGATACAATTAGAGTCATTAAGATGTTGGCCAAGTTTTTAAATGAGCAGTGCAACAATCAACAAAATTATTTTAATCGCTTTAATTGTTGTAAATGTATATTTTTCATTGAACTGTCTCTTTAAAAAAAAAATAATTTATGCAGGATCCTCTAACTCAACGGGTAATCTTACGACAGAGACGAATGCATCATCGGCAGATTTGACGCTGTCCGAACTAGTGGAGACGTTCGAGTATTTGCTTTGCAAACTGACCAAGGGCTCGCAGGTCGAATGTCCATCGTGCAATCTGCGAATCTTCTACAAAGTGGGTAGTCTACCGGGACCGAAATTCATTCAAGAAGCATTGAGTCACTTTGCCGATCGCAATCTCGTTACGACCATCATACCCACACGACACCTGCACAACTTCAGTACCTTTCTTTCGGTCTGCGGCATCAGGCACGAGTAATAAACCTGCTCCAGGCCCGAACCTTTCACACTGTCAATTATCGAGAAAGGAAAACGAGCAAAAGTCGCGCACCTGCCGAACGGTACAGGAAGTCGCCCGACGAATATGACGACTCGCTTGAGCGCGACGTTGCTTCGTCGACGAAAGTATTTGATCTTAATCTCAGAGGTAGTGGATTGCATCTTTACATCCAGTTGATGAGAAATATTTTCAATAAATAGATCCTTTAATTGTACTTTTGATATTTTACGTTATTCGAGGTACTTAAAATTCTTTGGTGTTGCTGGTTTCAGCCTTTGATAAGTGATGTACTTGTTCGAGTTTCAATATCTTTTTTAATCATTAAAAAAAAAAAAGATTTAATTTTATGATCTGTTACGTGTTTTTTTTTTTCATTTTGTACAAGAAAATATACATTTAGTACTGAGGTTTCCTTTTTTTTTTTAAATTTAGAATATCTGCTGCGCATGACAATATCTAAATATTTAACGTTATTTTTTTATAGTTAATTTTTACTGTACACGAAGATTTTTTTGATATTTTTTCTGAAAATAATTTCATGTTTATAGAAACGATCCTTAAAAGAGTTTATATGAAGACTAAATTCTGCTTTATGAAAACATTCAATCAAATCTATTAATATCATGTTAATAATTCAATTAGTGATATTGAATTTTTTTTATTTACTAATCGATTAATGATCGTACACATAAATAACTGTAATTATCAAATTTTTAACTGTAAAAAATGATACCCATATTCTTTTAGTAATAATAAAATGTATATTAACCATGGAGTAAAACAGATTTGCCATTATACCATAAGTGAAAATTTAATTGGTAAAAGAGTATTGTAATTCCTTCAAAAATGAAACTATCAAAATTAATAAAGGCGTAGACTACCTGTACGGTTCGGTAATATTAAAACTCGATATTAAAAACCGACGATGCATGTAGATAATATATATCTTTTACATATTTCGCCTAGTCAACGGGTCGAGTGCAATCCTGAAAAGACCGTCCCGTTAAATGGTAAGCGCTCCAAGCGATGTGATCCGTTTATGTATAAATTTGTACACAGTCACACTTTACGCATAAATAAACGCGTACCTAAACATATTGTACAATGGCGCACGCACTTATACATTACACTTTACACTGAATTCGTGCGCCTAATGTACACTCGCAAATACTCACGTAAACGTACACACAAATTAATTATTGCGTTGATCGTCACTCATTTTTGCCCGATATCTTTTTTTTTATCGTTTTCGAATGCTGCAACTCGCGCGGAATGTTCATTGAGTGTTCACTGGCTGATTTGTATAAAATTAGAAGAAGGAACACTTCTAGTTTGGAAATATTCTAAAAAACTCAACGCGATTTTATCTTCAAATGCTCGAGAGCAACGAATTATTAAAGTTTTACAATCGATGATATTCCGTCACATCGACTTACATTTTATTTCCAAAAATAAAAAAAAAAAAATAAATAAACAAATAAATAAATAATGGATATCTAGGTACAACACCACTCTGCTGTATAACAAAAAGTGACCTTGTTGATAAAGCTGCATCTACGACTGTTTTATTTTAAAGAAAAACACTAAGAATTTGTTGATTTTTCGCACTTCGGCCTGCGTTTTCGTGGAATTTTTAAAATTATGAGAGAGAGAGAGAGAGAGAGAGAGAGAGAGAGAGAGAGAGAGAGAGAGAGAGAGAGAAACGGAGAGCGTGAGAGAGTGAAAGAGGCAAAAGATGTGACAATGATTTATGAACAAATTTTTTGAAGAGTTTGTTATTCATCTTTATCATGTACATAATGCAAAATGCTCTTATACATGTAATAAAAACTATCGAATAAGATCGCTTATATACCTCAAAAAAAGAAAAAAAGAAATAAATAAATTTGTTCTTGTTGAATGCGAGAAGATCGTGTAAGAAATAGTCAAAAATTCACTGAGAAGCTTGACTAAGTTATATAAATAATGATGGATAAAAACGATTATAGAGATTATACGATTATGAAAGGCAGATAGTTCTGTTTGTGTGATGCGATTAATAAAAGTACTATACTATAAATGTGTATAAGCTGAAGATATAAACGAACCGTCTATGTTGATATGCAAAGACGAGTAACTAAATTCAGCTATTACAATCGAGAGAGAAATAAAGAAAAATGGTATATATTTTTAAAAAAAAAAAGATGAATACCTTTATTTATACTTTGTCAAAAATTAACTAAATTGATAAATTGATTTTACACGCTCAATTTATTTGAAAGAGAATTATAAGTGAATTTGTTGGTGAGGGGCAATATGAAAGTGAATCGAAGAGTTATATGTTTTTTCATTGTTACTTGTATTTATTGAAACATCTCAAAGTTCCTCAATAAAAAACGCCTAAAATTTACAATTGTTCGTCCACTTAATAAAAAATGAGAGAAAAGACATTGGAAGGTTCATAGGACGATGATCTTTTAACATAAATCGTTAAAGTCTTTTAAACTTACTATTTATCCTACGTATAAGAGTTCTTTTATAATACAGATTACGAGCATATATATACGATTGTACCTTAATGCAGATTCTACAACAATGTTCATAATCTAACAACACACCACAGGTACATCTATGTAGTCGAAAAAATGCTGTGTCACAGGATTCTTCTCCTTTCATCAACACATTTGTGCCTTATGGTAATTACAATGTGTATTGGATTATTAAAAAATCGATGCATTAGTCTGATTATCGCAGTCAACTTTTTCCTTATCATACAGTTTTAAAAGTCCAGGTAAACTACGTTTTAAATGTCTTGGACATTAAAGGTTTCACCAATTGCTGTCGATTTGGAGAACAAAAATCACACAGATAATTTTTCTTATCAATTATCACTCCCTTGGTTTCCACGCAGCCTAAAATAAAATATATTTTTTAGAATCAGTAAAAAAATGAAGTTTAATATCTTATATTTCAATGATAATTAGATGTACAATCAATCATTTCTAATAATAGTTATTAGTGTATATTTACATTGCCATGCAAAATAATGAAAAAAGTATTTTTTTCTTGTAAGTGATTAATGGAAGTTTTATAATTTACACGTATATGACTTAGTGCAAGCTAATAATAGTATTCATTAAAAAATAATTTATTTAGTTAAATAGAATGCAAAAAACAATAATCAATGACAAGTAAGTATTCAAATTATTTTTAAAATATTTTTATTTTACTAGAATATGCAAAATGAATCTTTATTATACGAAACTTTTATAAGTTTGTTAGAATTAAAAGTATTGAACACAGAAAAATACGATTAAGGACCACAGTCTTGTTTATATTTATTTGTATTGCAAAATTTGGAGCTACTTTAGATGTCTAACGATCAATAGTTGAATACTGAAGCAAAGTCAGTAAATGAAGGAGTCGTGAATGAAAAGATTCTTTTACCCAAGTGCAGATATTTGTCACATGCTCCGCAATGTACGAGATTCTGTTCCAAGTCGAGACGTGGGGCGTTATGACAGCGACTGCAGTGCGGACAATAGCGACCTTTTCGCCACAGCCTTGTTAAGGTGAACATGAGTTTAAGGGTTAGTGATTCGAAAGTAAACCATATTGCTTCAGTTAAATTTTCTTCAATCAATTAAATTATAACGCGATGAAATACAACATTGAACATTTAAATGATTTACTTTGCAACTTAAATAAATTTAAAAAATTACAAAATGATATTTTTTCCTGTTTTGTTTTTGAATCAATATGGTAAAACTGTACAAAGATTCTAAGCTATAAGTGTTTAAACAACAATGATAGAAGAAGAGAGCGTAAGCAAACAATTTTTTAATATTGTATTAATAGATTATAAAAAAAATAGTACTAAAAAGCGCTGAGAGATAATTAAAAAGCAGGCGTGAAAGCAAATGATTCATTGTAAATGAAATATTGAATTAAATGATTCAGATAAGTAAGGCATCCTAATGGAAATTATTTACTGAATTAAAATAGTTAATTATGGAACATTTAATTCATTAAAAAATATGATTTAAGCTCCACTACTAATTAAATTTAACAAGCTTCAAATTTAAAAGAGCAGAAAAAAGCATATAAAGTTGTAACGGAGTAAATCTTACTTTGAACACGGTACACAAAATGTTGAAACATATACTCTTGTATTTTTTTCGCCTTTTTTATATTCATGTTGCCATTGTGCTACGCTATTTCTATCAGAGTTAGCTCCTCCAGGCTCTTTAGAACCACAGTTTGCACAAACTGCGCATTCTTGACAGTGCCATCTACCTTGTGGCACCCTTCGCAAACCCACGCAGTAAATATGATACCTAAAAGAAATATTAATTTATTGCTTAGAAAAACAGACGGATTAAAAATGTAACGTGGAAGCCAAATCTTACCCTCTATCACACATATCACAGAAGAGCATTTTGTCCTCATCAGCAGGATCTTGACATTGTGCACATGTTTTACAATCTGTACATTGCCATGCATACGCTCGCATGTGTGGTACCATATCTAACGTTAATTCTATACATGAAGGATGCACTGAAATAGTAGAAATTCAATAATGAAATAAAGCTGCGCATTTTTCTATTCTTTTAAAACATTAGAATTTAATTGTACACGCAACCTAATCAATAATTATTAAAAAAATTGATTGAATTAAATAAAAGTAAAATACCATTTCCATTGCAGGTTCCGCATTGTATAAGCACCTCTGGTCGGTTATTCTTGTTGAGATTGTTGAGGCACATTTTGCACTTGATGTCCGACTGCAGGGCCAGTTCCATGTCGACCTCGTCCATCGTTGACTGCGAGCCTTCGGTATCCTGCGTGCCTTCGCTGGACGACGAGCTGTAAAAATCAGGAAAACAACTTTCTGCAGAACTTTCATGATGTCGAAGTCAATATATGTATTAAATGCTCTCCCCCCTTAAAAAAAAAAACTATTTTTATTCTATATTAAAATTTTTCATGTAGTACGAACCTGGAGTCGTCTGAAGAAGAGTCGCTGTCGCTGTCACTTTGTGAACCTTCAGATTGGCTGTCGAACTTGCGCTCGTTTGGACGCATTGGGCCATAAATTACTGTGTTGAGCGGGAAGTATCTGAAGAAAAAACATTTAATTCAATTTATATACCTCAATTAAAAATTAATTTACAATATTTACAAGTTTACTTCTACAGGGTAGGTATCTCTCTACGGTACAAAAATGTTATCGGCCATTTGATTTATAAAATACTAATTTTTGGTCAATTAAAACATAAACTAAACAGCTTGATGTTGTCAATGAGTTCATTCCTCGTTACTACTTTATATTGCGAAGAAGCAAGTAGAGACCAGTAGTGAATCTCACCTGAGCTCTGCAGGCGTGTACTCCCTGTAGTAGTCTGTGTACTGTCCAGGAATAAGAGCAACAGGATAATTTTTGCCGCGGCGATTGGACTCGGGCTTGAGCGCTCGTTTGGGCACATGAACCGTGAAGGTCTGGAGATCGAGGCTGCACTTTCGGGTATCCTGTCGCGCCTTGTTCAAGCCAGCGTTCCACGAGAGTGCCGATTGCATGGCCATTTCCGCCAGGTCAATGCGGTTACGCTCGGCGTTCGCCGCAGCTGAAAGTTCCTTCTGCTTCTTTGAGTGCTCCCTCGCTGCCTTTTCTCGCATGTGTTTGCGGTACTCCTCGTACTGCTCCGGGAAGTCGCTGCACATTATATCCAGCACCTCGGAGCTCGCTACCGCTGTTAAACCTGTTCATTTTAAAAATAAATCATTGAGTATAAATTGCAGTTTTTGTACGAACTTAATTGCCTTAGGCATAGAAGTTTTTTTTGTACTTTATTAACTTTTTTTTTATAGTTTTTTTTTTATCAAGAGCGAGCTGATGGCCAAACGTTCATTATGTTGTAATAATACGTGTACACAAATACTTTTTTTTAGTACTTTAATAAAAATAAACGCTGGTGACATTTTTAAATTGATAAGTCGGTTGTATTTAACAACAATATAAAGGTTGAAGAAAATAAACAATCTTTAAAATAGACGCGAATTGATGATTAAGTTTAAAAGATTTCTGCGTTCGATTCAGCGACACATTACCATAAATTTTTTATTACAAAAATTACCATAATGTGAAACTATTATATTCTATTCTAATGAATAAAATTTGTAAATTTCCAATTGGTTTAGTAATATTTTTAGCATTTTCAGTATGTACCTTGACTCAAAAAAATTTTTAGTAAATTTTCTTACACATTCTTCTCAGCGTAATGCTTATTACTATGCGAAAATAAATCTAAAAACTCACCCATATCGCACATGGACTCACTGACAAGACCATTTTCTCTGAGGTAATTCCGCTCTTCCATGTCGACCATGCGTCTCTTGAGGTCCGGATACTTGCGCTTAAAGCTCTTAACACCGAGGTATTGAGAGATCTGCTCCTGAATCATGAACGTCTCGCCGCGGCCGGTCGCCGGGCGCTCCTCCTTACGGTCGAGGGGCCACTCGTACTCAGCGATTTTGTCGACGGTGAACGGTCCCTCGTCCGGGTCAAAGTTTATCTCCATACGGCGGTTCTTCACTTTCACTTTCTCGGACTCTGTCGTCGCTGTGCTGCCCTGCGACTCCTCGTTCGCCAACTGCTCCGGCGCACCTGCAAACAGAGCCATCCTTCAGTGGCGGAGAGACACGCGCCACCCCGGAGGCTATTTACAAGAGGACCCACGACGAGCCCAAGCGCGCCGCACCGAAAAACCGGCTATTTTTAGAGTAGACGCCGTTGGATCTACACCAACGCGTCGCTTTTCAGAAGCTCTTCACGAGTCGCCCGATATTAATTTCTTATCCTTATTATTCTTTCACTTCCGAAAATTTGATTAGCTTGTTGCTCTTGATAATATAGCCGGGAGAAGCAAAGTACGCATTAGGCAGCTTTAAAACCTTAAAACAATTTGAATTTAACGTAAATAACAGTAAAACGAATTTTAATCGTATGTAATTCTCTATAATAATTAAAATAAGGATTAAAATTCATGAGGTTCTTTTAGCCTCTTTGATATTAAAGAAAAGTAGCACCTCTTCATTCATTGCATTTTAAAGTTGATTAGTGCAAGTTCATTTGGAAATTGTGAATGTCAAACAGAGCTTCAAGTGTTACCGTGTTCATAAGGATCGTTACCGGGCACGTTCATGTTCCTAGCAGGGGTCTGAGATCTAGAACACGACTCGGCGCTCATCCTGGTCTCCTCGTCCATGACGGTGAGGGTGGAAATAGCTTCAGCGGGCAGTTTTTTTACGCTGGGCGCTAGCCAGTTCTGGTGCTCCTTGCCGGCCTCGGATTGCTGTTTCGCTTCTTCCGGTGTCACCAATGCCATGTCGACTTCGAGCGGTTTATCCGCCGTTTCTAGGGCTGCAATTTTCGGCACTTCCGGTGGCAGCTTACCAGATTCTGCAATCGGCACACTCTTGCCCATTAATCCAGGCATCTCGAAAGTAACCGGTTCTTCAGATTCGCAAACTAGTGAGGATTCTTGCTTCTGTAAAATGAAAGCAAAATTAAAGTATTATTGTTTTAATGTACTTTGTATATATAGTTTCAAAAATTATGCACAAATGATAATCGCACGTTTTCTCGGTAATAAAATATTTTTCAGACTATAAAATAATCAAAAGTGATTACAGTGACTATCAATAGTTACTTCACAATTTTTTAATTAAAAATATAAATTATTGTAAAAGACAGATAACTAGAATAATTTTTAGTATGTATAGTTTTGTAAGACAATGTACTTGGTATTTAATAAAAGACAATTTACGAATAAAGTTTGATGGTCTTCAGTGGAGAAATCAATAGATAATTATGCTAACTGTCCTTTGTACACAACGATGCGCGATCTCAGAATTTAATAAAAAGATCGGGTTGGATTAAATACTTGTAAGATGAACTGATTGTATATTATTCCAGATTTGAAATACTTGATGAAAGTAAAGTGTAAAATTTATCAATTAGCAGTGTGTTATATTAAAAGAACAAGTAAACAGTTTCAAGCCCGTTCCAACGGTATGAAACTATCAGCTGTTCTTCTCGGCGGGCGTGTACAACTATAACTGAAGCGCTGCGATTGGCTGTTCGAACCATTGGGCCTTCTTTTTCCGTTACAGGTACTTCAGTACCTTTTTGTCCCCACTTTAGTTTCAGTGTTTATTTGTAGAATTATTTTCAAATTGAAGTTGTTAATTATTTAACGTTACAAGTTACATTTACTTATCCGTCTGCATTTTTATGAAAAGTTTAAAAATATCCGTTCAGTAATGTAAAATATTGTAAAATATTATTAAACTTATTTTAAGGCAGATAACTTTTAATATGTTTAAAATATTTTCATTTGATGAACAATAATTGCCATTATAATTAAATAAAAATTAATGGGTTTAGTATTAATTGACATCCTCGTGATTTTGCATAAATATCCTTACAAGATGTTATGAATGAAAGAGTAAACTTATTAAAATAATAATCAATATAAAATAATAAATTACCTGAAGGGGCAAATCGACTTCTTTATTTTCAGCGAGATTTGGTATCTTCGTGATGTTTAGTATTTCGATCTCTGCCTGTTTTTCAGCTACTCGTTTCAACGTTGGCTGATTCAAAGCCTTGAAAAGCTCTGGTGAGTTACTAAGATTGCTGGTAGCGTCAAGAGGAAGCTTTTCGAGGGTGATTATGGCCGTCGTTGCGTTTTCAATAGCTGTTAAATCCTGCTCAATGCGTGCTTTTTTCATCGGAATATCCACTGATTCGTTCTTTCTTTTTCCTCGACCTAAGGTGAATAACCATTGCAAATATATTTTGAATAAAACTCATTTTATGTAAATTATAAATTTAATTCGTACTCTTTCAACTTGTACTTATATTTTTTTGTCAATTAACATTTAAAACAAATATTTGAATACATCTATTTTTTAAAATGCTTATTTTAAGTATTATGTCCAATCAATTTAATTTTGTAGATTCGAAAAAAATAGAAATGGTCTTAAAAATCGCAAGTCTTGCATACAAAAAATTAAAGAAATTTTCCTGATAAAATCCTTCAACATTTTACATTTTACAAGGGCCTTCTTTAATTATGTTGAAAATGTATGAATTAGTGTATCCGATATTATTGCTTAAAACAAAAGAAAGAAAATGTACCTCGTCCACGACCTCTTTTAGGAGGAGCGTAGCTTTTCTGACTCCTGCAGGTTCGTCTGGGCCTTTCGCTACCCTCGCCGGGAGTGGCTTGCGCCATTGGGAGAGATTCTACTGTTTGCACAAGCGATTGATGGGACGTGGCTTGAATTGGGTGCATTTGCTGGGGGATCGTAGGCATCAATGGTGGATGATCAAGACTGAGAGGGTCGCTTTGTGGTTCGAGATCGGCGAAGCCGGACATTGTAGTGGCGACAGCGCCTATGCCACCGGCGTTGCGCCGTGGCCTGCCGCGCTTCTTCGGTGCCTTGGTTGACTTGATTGACGGAACTTCGTCGATGATCATTACATCCTGGCTCGAATTCGAGTTTTCGTTGACAATAATCAATTCCGGTTGTGGCTCAATTATCTCGCAGTCAGAGTTCAGCGGCGACGACGCAGAGGCTTCACTGTGAACGTTCAAGGCATTCTTCAGTCGCTCACCCATTAGTGTATCGCCGGATGACAAGGAGCAGATCTGAAAATTATTAAATCGTTTATTATGCAGTTATTTAGGTTTTCGATCATTTTTATAAATAATCTATTTTTATAAATAAACGAACCTGGGTTATGCTAATTTCTTGATTAATAACATTCATCTGCTGTTGACTAATATTGGCATTTTTAGACTCCAGCAACAGTTTTTGTTGTTGCTGCTGTTCCTTTTTAGCGATGGAAGCAATAGGCTGAATTGTGACGTCAGGTAGCATCTGTTTGAGATTAGCTTCCATTTTTGCCTTTTTGGTCTCGATAGGAGCAATCGTTATTTCTTTGCGTTTATTGTGCAAGTCCATCATCGTATTCTCAATCGTTTGGCTTTTTATGGGTTCAATTGTTACGTCCGAGTGACTTTTCTTTATAGTTTTTAACGTCGTATCATGGAATTGCAAATCCTTATCTTTGTGCTTAAATGTCATTTTTAACGGATCCTGATGAAGATCGTTAGTCGTTATTATTGTCGGATGACCTGTTTTAGACAATTTAATTTTCATTTCTAAATGGGAGTCGTCCTTGGATTTCATTTGACCCGCCAGTCTGAAAATAGATTAAAATTTTGATTTTTCATCATCTCAAGTCAATGTTATTATCAGTAATTTTTCATTTGAATCATACTAACCCATGATCCTTATATTTTAAATGCCTGCTCCTGCCTATATGCACGTCCTCAGCTTCTTTAGATAGTTCAGAATGAATAATAGAAGGATCGCCGGTTTTGGAAATTTTGATCTTCATACCAATGGGCTGCTCAGTTTTCTTAACCGGATCGTACTGAGGCGAGTTATCGCGCTTGGTGTGCACTACAGAGGCGTCGCCACTCTTCGACAGCTTGATCTTCATTTTGGAAAGTTCCTCCTCGGCCTCCGGTCTAGGCTCGTCGACCATTTCCGACGGTATAATTGAGGCACTTCCACCTTTCGTTTTGGCCAGCTTAATTTTAACACCGATCGGTGAGTCTGTACGTTTCGGCTCATCTATTGCCTCGAGTAACTCTGAAGGCTCAGTCGCTATCACCGCACCGTCGCCTGACTTCGATAGCTTGATCTTTACTCCGATCGGCGACTCCGTTCGCCTTCCTCCCTCTTGCATCTCCTCCAGTACTCTATCTTTAACTTCAGCACCTTGGCCCTTACTCTCTTGTATTATTGACGCATCGCCTGTTTTCGATAGTTTTATTTTCATTCCAATTGAAGGAGAATCTTGTTTTTTCATTGATGACTCCTGTAAGTATAAAAAAAAAGTTAACTTAATTTGAATTCGTCCATTTACATTGGCATACGATTTTTCTTTAAATAATATTTACCTGAGTAATTTCTTTAGAACTACTGTCCTGCTGTACAATAGAGGCATCTCCACTTTTGGACAGTTTAATCTTCATGCCAATTGAAGCCTCTGGTTTTCTGGTATCATCCGACTTGAGCAATATTTTTTCCTTTGTCTCATCCTTCTGTGTTTCTTCAAAAGCTGAGGAATCACTTTTAGTAAGTTTGATCTTCATACCCAAGGGTGAGAGACTGGAGGTGTTATCGGTGTGCCATTCATCGTGACCTTCGTTCGGAATGATAGAAGGATGACCGCTTTTTGATAGCTTCAGTTTGATTTTGCCGAGTTTATGACCTGGACTATCCTCAGGATTAGGTGAATTCGCAGCTGAACGGATTTTCGGACTTTTAGGTGAACGTGGCTCTCCGCATTCTGCAATAGCTGACTTGGCAATTTTCAAAATTATCCGAGGTGATCCTACATTTTCGAATTCTGTACATGGCTGCTGCTGTTGCTGTTGCTTTTCCGTTTCTTTTTTCGGTGTTGCAGTGATCTTTGGTTCATTAGCAGAGTGCCTTTCAGGCGATTCGAGCCTCTGTTTTGAATCTTGCTGTACCTGCAAATTCACAGATGACTCACTTTGCTGAGGTTCCTCTTCATTATCTTTCATTGGCAAATCTTCAGTTTCTGTTGTTTGAGGTATCTAAAAATAAAAATATGTAAGTAAACTACCAAATTTAGTGATCATAATAAACCATAAATTGTGCACTGGAATAAAAGGAGTGACTAAATTATAATTTTTGTATACTGTATTGAATGATTATTAAAAATGAAAGCTGTTACCTGTAATGTATCTGCAGATGGAATTTCTGGCTCAACATTTAATTGATCATCATAAGTCATTACAGTATCTGCATCTGGCAAGGCACTTGTTCCCATTGCATCCATATTATCTAAATTACTAGACTCCTGAGCAGAGACTTTGTGCTGCTGCTCCATTTTTAACTTCTCTTTTCGTTCACTTTCTAGCTTGGCAGCCTCAGATATAATTTCAGCTTCAGATATTGCTATGGGATCCAGAGTAGCCTCTGGCATATCAGACACTAATTCAGATGCGTTATCACATTCGCCATCTTCTACAGAAACAAATACACTAGAACTTTCCTCATTAGCGCACAAATCTTTGACCAATTTAGAAGCTTCAATTGCTTGCTCTTCAGACTCTTGTAGAAATTTGACAGCATTTTCTATTTCCGAAATTTCAGACAATGCTTCAACTGCACCATCTTCATTATCAGCATTATTATCATATGTAGCTTTCATATCGCCTTCTGCTGATTCATTTTCTATTGATTGCTCATTGCCCTCTAAATCTAAACTCATTTTCACCTTTTCTATGTTTTCATCTACTGCATCATCTTTTGCACCATCATCATTCTGATCGCTAATAAATAGTGGTTCATTGCACTTTGTAATATCGTCTAAAGCATCAGCATTGCTTTCCTCTGAATTTTCTGGTATAAAACATTCATTTGAATCACTTTCTATTTCACCACTTTGTGAACGTTTTGGAGACTGACTAGATTCTTCAAGCATCAAAGATAAATTTTCTTCTTTTTTAGCAATCTCTGAAACTTGTTGCATTTCTTTTTCAGGAGTTGAACTTTCTTCTTCTTCAGCAGGCTCTAAAACTTGTTCTGTTTCTTGTATAGGAGCTAAATTCATTTCTCCTTCAGCAAGGCCTGAGACTGATTCTATTGCTTGTAAAGGAGTAGGAGTTGAACTTTCTTCGTTTTCAGAAGACTCTGAGACTTGTTCTATTTCTTGTACAGGAGTATTCACTTCTTCTTCAGCAAACTCTGAACCTGTCTGTATTTTTTGTTCAGGAGTGGAATTTTCTTCTTTTTCACCTGGCTTTGTATTTTGATCTATTTCTTTTATAGGAATTAAATTTTCTGGTTTTTCAGGCTCTGAGTCTTGTTCCATTTTTCGTTCAGGAGTTAAATATTCTTTTTCATCTGATTCTGAATTTTGATCTATTTCTTTTTCAGAAATTAAATTTACGTCTACTTCAGTAGATTCTGGAACTTCATCTATTTTCTGTTCAAGAGTTACCGCTTCTAGCTCCAGAGGGTTAAATGTAGCTAAAGGATCTAAAGATTGCTCTTCCATTGATTCAGTTATTATATCTTGAGGATTTAATGCCTCTGAATTGTCAATATTTTCTTCTGTATCTAATAATGGTAGATTCAAATCCAAATCTACATTATTTTCTATTTCATTTGCATCAGTTGTGCACTGTTGTACATGTTGATCACAGTTTGTACCATCATCAACCTTTTGGTTTAAACCTAAGATTTCGTTGAAATCTGGCTCTTCAGTTTCCATTGTTTCTTGAGTTTCTACAATTTCATTGGTATTGTCAATTAATTCATCTAGAGTATTAACTAAATTCATCTGCTCTTCATGCAAATCTTCAACAATTGGTGAGCTATTACCATCAGGATCTAAAGATAAATGAAATTCCACCTGATCTTCTATTTCTTCCTCACTGATAGGATTTACCTTGACTTCAACTGTTTCTTCTTGAATATGCGCCTTTACTTCTTCAGATTCATTTGCAGCTTCTTCAATGTTTTCTTTTATCTCAACAACTGTTACTGTATCAGATTTTTGTAATGGTTCTGTTTCATTTAATTCTAATGTTTTGCTTACGTCTTCAGGTGTCTCAATTTTATTTGGTACCATACTGTTAGAATCAAGTTCTTCCTTTGATTCTAAATTATCTTCAATTTTACTGTTGTTTTCTATCTGAATGTCTACATTTTCTGATTCAAATAAATTTTCTTCTGTTAAGTTGTCCTCCACATTCATTTTTTCACTGTTTTCTTTGGATTCTTCATCAAAAGCAGATTCAGAACTGCATAGCTCTTTAGATGAATTTTTATTGTCATTTAAATTTTTTGTTTCACTATTAACATTATTTTCAAGATCAGAATTTTCTATTTCTTGTTCATCATTTTTTTTGTGTAAAATTATATCTTGACTGTCTATATTTTCTTGTTCTTGTATACATTCCGAAAATATACCCTCAGATTCTGTGTTTAGCAAATTTTCAACATTTTCAACAATTTCAGATGTTTCTAAACTGCTAGTATCTTTTACTTTTTCATCATTGTAATCTGAAGATTCTGTAATAGCAACTTTTTCTATTTCTGGGGTAGTTTCCATAATTGCTTCTGGTAAAATTGATTTGTCTTCTAAAATTTTGCAATTTTCAATAATTTCGTTACTTTGAGAAGCTATTTCCTCTTTAAATATGGATTTCTGATTATCCTGTTCAGTACCTGCTGTTTTTTCTTCTGCGACACTTGAATCTATACGTTCTGGATGCAAAGTATCATCCTCTATTTGTGAAGATTTGGTTTCTTTTTGTTTATCGAATTCAGTCACATTTGTCACTTTAACTTCTTCCATTGATTCTTGTTTACTATTAATTTCAGTTTCTGAAAGAGTAACTTTGCTATCTTCCTTATTGTCTAATAAATCATCAGCCTCTGCAGAACCACTAGGTATTTTTTGAATTAAAAAGTCTACTACAGCACTATTTGATATGTCTGCCTCAGTTTTTGTTATTTCTTCTTGATCTTCATCATAATTCTCCACTGATTCTATTTGTTTATTTTTGTCATTATTTTCTATAAAATCAAGAGGGTCTCCTAATAAATTAGTATCATCATTTAAATTTTCTTGTTCAACAACTTCCATTGGAGTTTCTGATACCTCATTTTCTTGTAATAATGGATCTACTGTTAAAATTTCCTCTATTTTACTTTCTTTTGATGGTTCATCTGCAATCGTTAAAGTTTCCTCTGTTGCTTCATTTTCAAAAGATTCTTCTGCTCCATTTTCTTTTGATAGTACATCGACAATGTTATTTATTTTATTTTCAGGCAAATTTGATACCTTAACCAAGTCCAGCTGATCCTTGCTCTCAATTACATTCTGTTCTGTGGTACTTTGGATATCTTCAACATCCAATTTATCATTATTTTCATCTAAAGGATCATTTAGTACAACCTCAGTTTCTTCTGGATCTGTTTGCAAAACTTGATTAGTATCTTTTATTATATTAATATCTTCTTGATATCTGCTATCAATATTTTCTTCTATTCTATTGTCCAGTACTTTCTCTATTTCTGACACGGATTCGATTTTTAATTGAGATTCATGTTCATCAGCAATTGTTAAAGAAACTTTTTTACTTTCATCGTTTTGATTTGTAGTTTCTGACTCTGTCAATTCCAAGCTTTTTGTTTCCTTATTTGTGCTTTCAGTGTCTGATGAAGGTTCTGAAATAAAAATAAGTTTTAATAATTAGTAATATATACAAACAAATAAACAAATAAATAAATAAATAAGTAAAATAAAATGTTGTTTACCTTTTAATTCTTCTTGCAAACTAATTTCAGAACCAGCGGAAATATATTTCTCTAATTCTCCAGAACTATCTAAAATATCCTTCATACCTAAGTTATCATCAGATTCACATTTACTATCTGCAGATTCGTAATGTAAATTGGTTGAAAATGATAGGTCATCTGAATCCAATTTGAACTCTTCATCATCATCTGTTTTTTGACTGCCATCCTTAGTATCCGTAATAATTTTAGACAAAGCGTCGATCTCACTTTCTAAAGTAGATTCCGCTCCTGTCTCAGATTGCATGGCAATGATATCGTTAACATCCATGGCACTCATAATTATTCACAGCTATCCACAGTTGAATATCTTATACCTATCAGTTTGCAGGTAATAGTACGTTCTGTTTTAAAACTATATATCTTTTCTACTCTTTCACTCTTCCTTTACTAAAGTATGAATGAGTTTGTTCAAGAAGTTTGGACATGAGGCCTTGCTTCATGACTTATTAGACTCGATACCGAAGACATTCCGGTAAATGAGCAACGAATTTTTCGGCGCGTCCCCATAATCCCGTTCTCGAAAGAGTAAAATTTATTTATTTTAACTTTAGCACATAACCAACACCATCCGTCGCCTTCTGCCTTTTCAATTTTACTACCTCCCGACACGTAGCCGGAAATGCACGATACTATTGAGGATCGATTTGACAAATTTTTCAAGTGGTGTACCGCTAAAAAACCGTTGGAAAATCCATTTGTTCACCAAATTCAACTATTCAACTAGTTAAAAAATACTGACGCCAAACGATCTCTGAAAACGTCGTTCGACTAGTGCGTAACTATATAGCTATAGTTGTGTGCATTGCTGCGGTGCACGGGCAGCGCCTTATTTGCGCTGTTGCCACATCGAAGCGATCTTCCTGGAATGTTTAGGTTAGGATTTTAGCGCGCCTTTTTTAAATTTTCATATAATAGAATATTATTATATTTTTTTACAACATAGTCAGTTATCATTTAATTTTTACACCAATTTTTATATTTAGGGAATGAATATTTATAAATTGAAATAAAACTCAAATATAACAAATTTTCCATTAGAAATTATTTATAAAAAATTTTTAATGTACATTATAATGTTATACAAAGTATTTTTTACAGATTTAACATTAAATAAACAACAATCATTTCCTTTAAATAGAAAATCTATTTAATACGTTTATGGATGTTTTGTGTATTTCGTTTTATTGACTTTATTAAACTATTAAGTTCTGCTGCAACTTTGGGCTTTGTATCTTTCTTTTCTTCAGTTGATGACTTTTGAAGAATATCCTAAAATAAAAAAATTTATTTATTAATACTATTCTACAGTAAGGTGTACAACTTGTATGTTTCTTAGACACGAATCTATTGAATCACAAATGAAAATTTTTTAATGACTAGATAATACTTACAGTTTCGATATCATTTTCATTTCTTCTCTTGAGTTTTTCATGGATGAGTGCTTCAGTACCTTTAGTCTTACGGTAATGAGGATCTGCTGGATCAATATTATAATGATGGGATGTAAACAATGCATTAAATCTAGGATCTTGAACGTCGACTTCGAACTCATCTTTACTTGCTTCTTCCTTCATCTCTTTCTTCTTTTTACTTAAACGTTTTTTCTTAGATTTAGTTAAAGACTCAGCTTCTTCTATTCGTTTCATGCTGAAGTGTCGTTTATTACTTTCATCATTTTCATCCATTAACAAAAGTTCTAACTCAGCTTGACGTCTTTTCTTTTCTTCTTCGTCTGCAGAATCAAGATCACTGTCCTTTGTTGGCTTCTTTCGTTTCGTTGATTTTGGTTTTGTATCTTTCAGCTCCTCTGCAAAATATGGATCATTCATGTCTATACCTGAGGGTATAGAATCTTCAGTGTCAGAATTTTCCTCATCCTCTTGTGTTGGATTTTTCTTTTGTTCTCTCTTTGCTATTTTTTTGGCTTTACGTTTCTCCAAATACTGTTCAAATGGAGTTAAGTTTTCATTTTGTTTCATTTTTTCTTTCACTAATTTTTCAGTCTTTTCCTTAGTTCCCAAACCCCACGTAAATTCTAGTTGAACTTCTTTACTTTTTTTCTCTTCTTCTGCTTGTTCTATAGATTTTAACAATGATTTATATTTATCTATGGGATTTTCATTTGCATCTGACTCATCAATTCCTGCTAACTGCTTTTTAACTTCATCTTCAGATTCATCTTCACTAGTTCCACTAGCTAAATAAGCTTGAATATCATTTTTATCTATGTCATCAATATTTCCCGAGTTTATTTTCTGGGAAAATTCTTGTCTACCTGGATCAGTTTCATCCCAAGTTAAATCAACTTTAACCTGTTGCAAAGCAGTAGTGGTAAATAGCCTAGGCTTATACTTTGTCAAATCTGGCAATTGACTACAGACTTCCTTGGGTTCTTGGTCAAATGTCATATCATCGGGAATGAATCTCAAATCAAGCTTAGTGGATGATGACTCATATTCAAGTCCATCACATTCAGTATAAACTTTATTTGCTGTGTTAGCAGAATCAAAAACTATAACTGCATAATAGTATTTCAGACGATTTAGTTGATACTGCCTTAACTTTTCCATGTGATAATTGGAACCTTCTTCATTGTCCTCCTCACTATTTTCAAGCTCATCTTCATCATTTACTTTTTTTAATTCTACTAATTCAATGGGACCTTTCACTTCCTCTTCTTGCATTCGCTGTAGTCCAAATTCTGATGGATATATTGTAACACTATGAATTAAGCCTCCAGTAGGTAAAAATGAATTAAAGAGAACTATAAGATCTGCTGCTCTTATTCTATCCCAATCCATATTACAAGCAGCAAGACGAGCAGTTACCTCCTCTGTGGTTTCAGCCTCTTTATCTAATTCTCCCCAATTATGCTCAATTTCTTCTTCATCATCTTCATACTCAGAACTTTCTTCCTCCGATGAACTATCAGACAATAAAACTCCTTCTCCTCTAGCATAATCAATTGTTAAATCACGTAGTTTCTTTTTTACATTATCATCGAGTTTATTTTCATTATTTCTTCTAACATTCAATTGCTTTTCATTCTCTTGCAACTCATTTTCTTCTTTATCTGTATTATCATTTTCAGAACTTCCGCTTTCGACAGGCTGCTTCACTAGAAGCAAACTACCATTGCTGGAAAAGTTCTCATCACTTTCATCATCTTTATTTTTTACTCCATTGGTAATGTTATCTCTTTTTTTCTTATTCTTGTCTACATTTTTCTTAGACTTCTGTTTTTTTTTCTCTTCGGCGGGTTTGTGAGAATCTGCATGTTCGTTTGATGAATCTTCCTCGCTACTTGAAATGTCATAGTATTTCCTTAAATTTTCTACAGACGTTTGATTCACAGGTCTCCCTCTCTTATCAACTGTGTACTTGACAGTGAAGTTTTTGTCTTTGAACATAGACTGGAAACGTTTATCTATTTTCACTTTACGTTCACTTTTAGGTATCCTTCTGAATTTCGGATCTTTTGCTATATGTGCAAAGCGCTTATCTTTTAACATTTCCTCCATGATTTTACCGATTGTCCTAGCAATTAAAGAATAATAAATTATAGTAATAAAGTTTATATATTATTTTGATAATAGAAAATATTTAAAATTTAGTTTAGAGGTTATCATTTTCAGTATCAACTTTTAACGTAAACATAAAAAATTTTAATAAACACTTTGTAAGTACAATACCTTTTGTTTCACACAAAATACGTGGATTAAATCCAAATATTAATGATAAATTATTTAAGTAAAGGGTACTAAATCAACAAATACATATATGACTATTTATATGATTACCGGAGTTCCATGTGGACGATCCACATGGACATGAGTTTTGGCTGAACTGACAATCGGCAAGCAAAGTACGGCAACGTCGCTCTTTTGGCGCGATGCGCAAATATTTTGTTTTTGTCAACAAATATAAAAACACCTAAAATATACTTTCGAGTTTTAAAATATCATTAATTAAGATTATTAATTAAGAAGCGGTTATTATTGAAACAGTATTTTTTAAATTTACGATATTTACTGTTTACTGTTAAATATACATAATTTTATAACTAAATATAGGATTGTTTAATTTTTTATAAACCTAAATAATGTAAAGAGAGTTCAGAATAATCAGTAAAAGTTTATTAATTAATTAATCATTAAAGTTTTTCTATTCTACGGAAGTTGATTTTACTCAATTTTTTAGTAGATCTTTAAACTTCACTCTCTAAATTTTAAACAGCGATAAGTGAGAAAATGTGAAGGTGTTCTCTTCATTACAATCGAGTAATTACCGTAACATATTTAAAGTCAATTTTTTTGAAAGATATATAACACTGATATTTACAAATCGCTTATTTTAAATAAAAAAAAATTCTAAAGGAGCTATTTCATTATTTTCAGTTCGGATATATAATAAAATCATCCGCTGCAGAAATTAAGTGACAAGGCGAAAAGCGCATTAATCGAGAGAGAATATGAAGCGATCGAAAAGTTTGTTGAAACGACTAGGAATCAGGAAGAAAAAGACAAGGTCAACGCACATATGTCACCTGCACAAAGGCTCGAACAGTAACCTACCGCGGCTACCACCGAACGCCCGGTGGCAGGCGCGGCTCAAGCGCCGACTGCAAAAAGTACTGCTGGTCTGGCCCGATCATCCCTCCACAGGGCTCTTCTTGCGCAGTATGGCCGCGATCGCCTTTGAAAAACGCCGGCACGGCATATCGAACTACTGGTGGATCATTCATCCCTGCAGTCGCCTACGGTAAGTAACCCGGTTTAAAATATATATATATAGGAACGTTGATTTCAACATCAACGTTGATTTTCAATGTTCAACATTGATTTTCAACGTTCTTTTCAAACGTTCCTATTTTTAACCGGGAAATCCCTGCAGAAAATGTCCTAAAAAAAAAAAAAAAATAAACTGAAACCTAAATATACACACTGACGGAATAATATACAACAAAAATTTCTTTTCAGATTCATTTGGAACGCTATTATGTTCTTTATTTTTTTCTACATGTTCTTCATGATTCCCCATATGTTAAGTTTTAATCGCATGCGCGTTGGGAAAAATGAAAGTGAAGAAGTGTTCGACATAATCGCGGAATCGTCACAGTTCCTGAATCCAGGCTACGGAGTCTGTTTGATAGACATTATAGTGAACTTTCTTACGGGATACATTGGTCAAGATAATCACGAAATATTGCTCGAGCCTTACCTAATTTTTAAGTACTTTACATTTCATTGCTTACTGCTTTTTAACTTTTTTTTATAACTTTAGATTTAATTGTAAATTTTTTTTAACAAGATCAATTATTATACGATTAATTTTTTATTATATAAAAATATTTGTTTCGAAAATTCCTCCTTAAATGCAAAAATAATGGGTAGCCCCGAGCTAAAAGTACAATTAACATATTTTCAATAATTATTGCAGGAGTTATTTGAAAAGTTTCTTCTTCATAGACTTATTCTCTTCTGTTCCCTATACATGGTTCTTAAAAGATCACGTGGGAAGTCCAGATGCAGATGATCAGCTTTTTCTCGTATTCCTCGAGCTCATACCTCTTCTCAAGTTGTTGCGCTTGAAAACGATGCGCTTTTACTTGCAAGACATCATTTTTGTGCGTTTTATTAAAATCGAACCGTGTATTTCTAATTTTCACGTTTTTATTAAAAAGTAATTGTAGAATGTTTTATTTACTTGTCTTTTAGATCTGCGGAACATCCCGGCTTCGCGAGCACGTGATATGGCTTATTATACTGACACTTTTGATATTCCACTGGTCAGCGTGCTTTACTTACATTTTTCCAATTATGTACGCTTACGTCAACAGAACTATCGATTTAACGGTATAACTTATGATTTTGCATCAAATAATACATATTGTATTAAAAAAATTCAATTTATTTTATTTCGAATTTTTTTTTCTTTTTTTTTGTGAAATGTACTGTATAACATTTCTGTGTCTTACAAATAAAATTAATAAGCTTTTGTAGAAAAAAAAAACAATTTATTGAAAACAATGGCTATTCTGAATTCGATACAATGATATTTAAAATAAATGAATTATTAATAAAAATAAATGAAAAAAAGGACACTATATGTTAAATTTAAAGTAAATAGATAAACCGTCGGTTTTTTTTCAGGAGGCACAAGGATATTTATTTAGAACACGGTTATACAATGAATCTCGCTTGTTCATATACCTTTCGAGCTTGCATATGGGTGGCGGTAATCTTTGCACCTACACGATTTATAAGGAACTCGAATTCACCGAATGGCCCGACAAAATTTCTCGGTGCATTTTACTTGCATGCGGTATGGTGTATTTTCTTTATTTTACAGGTAGAAAACCATTTATTTTACAAATTTTGTTTTCAGTTTTGGGAGAATGGAATCAACTATATAATTTTTGTAATTTCTAGTAATGGTACTGCAGCTGGTAAGTTCCTCGGCTGAACCTGAATTGAAGTACCAGGCCATAATGCACGGCGTTAAGGATTACATAATAAAAAAGAAATTATCCAAAGAATTAAAAGAGAGGCTGCTACATTTTTATGAGCACCGATTTCAAGGCAGTCTGTTCAAAGAACAAGCCATTACTTCAACTCTTTCGAGTAAAATTTCAATTAAATTATATTACTTAATTTTAAAAATCAATCAATTTAATAAAAAAATAAGTATTTTAGTTCAAGAGTTATACATTTTATAATTTATTCATTTTTTTTATATTTTGCGTAAATTCAAAAATTGCGAAGTGAATGATGAGGATTTATTTTACTTTTACGGGTTTCTTTTAAATTTTCTTTTAAGAAGGAAAAGATTGATTTTTTGACACACCTTTGTTTTTTTTTTTCACTTTGCAGAACATTTGAGACACGAAATAGTTCAGCACAGCAGCAGAATACTGTTAGAAAAGACAATTATTCTCACCAATATACCTCGAGCCTTGCGCAGCAGCATCATCAGTTCGTCAGATTTATTATTTAATTAAAGAATTTATTTTTAACCAAGGATACTACATAATTTTTTTTTTAATTTCAGCAGAATACATAAACTTTTTATTTAATCGTTTCAGGTGCACTGAGGCAGGAAATTTTTTTGCAAGGCGACATCATTTATAAGTGCGACATGGAAGGGACGACGATGTATTTCATCATAACCGGCACAGTCGCGATAATCACCTGCTCCGGAAAGGAGGTGAGCTTTCCTGTATATCTGAAAATGTGAAAATTCACTTAGAAAATGTGAATAGTAACATTTTGTATGTAAAAATTCATTCACATATTGAATCAGTGGACGACATTTGAGATTTCACATTTTGCAAGAGAATTTTACATTTTCAAATTTAGCATGACAACAATCTGCGCTTCTCATTTCGTAGGTCTGTCACGTGTACGACGGCGATTACTTCGGCGAATTGGCACTGATACAATACGACCACAAGCGAATCGTGACGGCGATCGCGCTGGAGGTGTGCGAGGTCCTGCGCCTCGATCTTCGCGACTTCAATCGGCTGGTGCTCAAGACGGAGGTGTACAATCGCCTGGAGCACAGGGCGCAGGAGCGTATGCGAGAAATCGACAGAATCGAGGGGAACGTGGAGGAGTTCCCGGCGTACGAGAGCAACCAGGGTGAGGAGGACGAGTCGGAGGCGCAGAAGGGAGAGGAAGAGCAGGAGGACGAGGAGGAGGATGAGATGAAGATCAATCGTTTTCATGCTATTGAAGATGATGATTATTCTGATTGAACTGTAAAAAAAATGTGCAGTATGATCGATTGATAAATTTAATTTGATTATTTTTTTCTCATATTGTATTTGTTCAAAGTAGCATTTCTATCTTCCATTGTGAGGGCGTTTCACCCGTATATTTTAAATTGCGATATACCACATAAATATTTGTTAAGTAATTCGAATTAAGTAATATATAATAACTTGATAATTATGATTAATAGTTACTTAATTTATTATGTGTATAATTTATAAAATAATATATATATATTTTTGTAGATTAAGAAGCCTACCGTGGAATAATTATTGCGGCTGATTATTTAATACAATTAACTTATCGTTCAAAGGCACACAATATGTTAATTGTGCAAGCAACGGTTTGGATGGTGGTTGAGCCTCATTTCGAGCGATCAGGACAGTTATTGCTTATGGGATTTTCTACACCTAATAAAAGGAGCGGGAAGTGTGGATTAACAGATTTTGGGACCACCCAATCTTAGGATAATCCGATGATTTCGGGCATCTAATTTTAGTACTTCTTACAATTACTTCATAAATAATTACTCCGAATCGGGTTACTACTAATCGGCATTTTATCATTTGGATTTAACTGCAGGTACTCCCAGGCCAACAGGCATTACCCTGGGTGAATGCGGAGTGGTACGGAATAGGGAATTTTAGTGGTATATAAAGAAATGTAAATAAATTTTTTGATGACTACGTGTCGGAAAGTATGAAAGGGTAGCGTAGAAAGTAATAAAAATATGTTTTTCTTTTAATGAATGTGTAATTTGTCTGATAAAATTTATATCACCCGTCAGTTAAGATTATAAAGCTTAAGATCGAGATTAAAAGTTAAAATTACATCGCCGAGAGATTGTTAGGGCGTTTAGTATAGGTGTACAGGCTTTACAGAGTCATCATGCTTTCACTGAAGATATTTACAATTTTATGTTTCTCGGTTTTGGTAATTTCGTCGCATGGTAAGTATTTTCAATTGTAAAAACATTTAAAATAATTTTTTTTTTATAAAATTTTAATTTACTTACTTGATAATCTTATTTGAATAAATTAGATCATTATATATTTACGGAAACCTACCTATTTTCGCTACTTTTGAAAATTTTTTTCGATTAATTAATAATCAAAACATATAATAAAGATACATATAATAAATATAATAATAATAAATATAATAAAGATAAATAATAATTTTAACGATTTTCTTTATAGGAAAATCGGGCTTTGGTCCAGGCGAACAAGAATGGGGATACGTGGCAGTTCGGCCAAAGGCTCACATATTTTGGTGGTTGTATTATACGACAGCTGAAGTAAATTCGAAATTCGAACAAAAACCACTGATCATTTGGATTCAAGGTGGTCCGGGCGTTTCCGGTACTGGTTTCGGTAATTTTGAGGAATTGGGTCCCCTCAATTCCCAAATGAAACCTAGAAATTACACTTGGGTACGATTACAAAATAATATTTTAATTAATAATTTTTTATTTAAAATAATTGTTTAAAAAAAAATGTTAAATATTCGAACCGTGAAAAATTATAGGTCAAAGATTACAATGTTATGTTCGTCGATAACCCAGTAGGCACTGGTTTCAGTTACGTGGAGTCTCCTGAACTGTACTGCAAGGATAATAAACAAATCGTGTCGGATTTAATGTATTTTATTCGAATATTTTACACAAAGTACCCGAAATTTACAAAGACACCAACTTACATACTGGCTGAATCTTACGGTGGGAAAATGACTGTTGAATTTGCCTACGAGTGGCTTCTGGTAAGAATGGGTACAGAGGAATTAGAACAAAGAATTTTTGGCTCTAGTTTTTTGTAAGGTTTTCGAAAAATCATTGAATCTTATATTAATTTTGCAGAAACAAAAGTCTGGTGTCCTTAAAACCAATCTTCGTGGTATAGGCTTAGTAGACTCCTTGATCTCGTCGAATGACATGTACAAATCTTTGGCGCCGTATTTGTACCATCTCGTACGTATATATTTCTATAATATATCTTTATATTTTTTTTCGAACAAAAGCAATTTGAATGAATTAATTGAAACGGAAATTATATAACTTTTTTATGAAGAAAAACAATTGCATTCGAATAGTTAGATAGTTTAACGGTTTTTTTTTTTAGAATTGGATAATTCTGAATTTATTTTTCAGGGAATGATCGAGAGGAAAGGTTACGATAAGCTCGATAAGTTGGCAGATGAGTTTATCAAAGTCAGCGAATCTGGCGACTGGCCGAAGGCTATCCAAATTACAGGAGCTATTGAAAAAATGATGCAAAATTTGACTTATCACGTAGATCGCTTGAACGTTCTTAAAAAAGTTAAACCTATATATGGTCCCGGTAAGATTGGTATTATTTTCAATACCTGCGGCCTTATATTTAATTAAACATTTTATTAACTTCGATTTTTTACAATAATCAGTCGATTGACTATTTCAATTGATTACCAGGTCTAAAATAATCACGTGATTATTTTAGACTGGGTAGCAAATAGCTCTTAAATTTAAGTAAAGTTATTTTTTTATATTGATAAGTTTTAATCATTTCAGAATCTGGCCAAGGTGATGAATTATATTCGGATGATTTGAAAAATGTAATGAAATTGGTAAAGAAAACATTAGGACTACAGAGTAATTGGTCGAGTCAAGAACGTCAAGTTAACCAGGCTTTAAGTGAAGATAGTCGGAAATCTGTTGTTCATTACGGTAATTTAGCTAAATCATATTTTTAAAATCGTTTCATAAAACCATACATTTGTTTTGAAAAACAAAAGGATTTTAATAAAAAATGTTAAAACTTTAACATTAATTATTTTCTTTGAGTAAAATAAATAAACAAGAATAATACCAGGAACAATAAATTTATTAAATTGTTTCTTTTCTAGTTGAAAAGTTGTTAAACGAAACGGACATTAAAGTGTTTGTTTTCAATGGTCAACTCGATGTCATTATAAATACACCAGGTATGGTAACATTTTATTAAATCAAAATTACGGTTAATCGATATAAAATGAATTAATTGCAATGAAAATTAAAAGGAACTCTTGCTTGGATTGAAAAACTTAATTGGAGTCATTCACAAGACTGGGCAAATGCTACTAGATGGCCACTAGTGGTAAACAATATAATTGAAGGATATTATAAAGGATATGGCAAATTCAAATTCTACTGGGTTAACAGATCCGGTCATATGGTAAGTTTCTATCCACATTTAATGTAACGAATAATGTAACATTTTATTAACGAAAAACAAATTTACATTTATAGATACCTGCTGAGAATCCCGTAGCTATGGCACCAATATTAGAAGATTTAATATACAACTGAAAAAATTAATTTTTTCAGGTTTTGTAACACGTCCTGCGACTCATTGTTCTATAAAATCATTGTAATTTAAGTGTTTTTGAATAGAAATAGACACCGTCACTGATGTTGAATGTTTTTAAATTGTAGTTTATTTAAATAAGAATGTTATTTTAATAACTACTTTGTAATAAACATACAAATTCTTTTTCAAGATATGAAAATTTTTAATTTCTTGCACAAACACACAACAGCGTGATTATAACTAATTATTAAGACCAGTGCAAAGGCGCGCGTTTAAAAAGTCAAATAGTTATAAAACATTACGAGGGCGCCGTGATCTCAACAATACATAGCATAACCGTACACGTTTTTGTAACGTAATTTCCTGGTTAGATGCAATAATTAACCAGAATAACCTCATATACCACTTAAAAGAGATAACTAAAGTGCGAGGATTAAAAATCGTTATCAAAGAAGATCGTTCACAAATACTCAGCCTAATTCCTATACTACGGTAATCGAATTTTTTCTCTTTGGCGATTAAAAATTGTGAATAATTTCCTATTCACGATAAAGTAATTGTGGATAACCTCCAAGATCGCTGCTAATCTTATACTAATAAAAACTATTTATGAGTCATACGAAACGCAAAAACATAATGGAACAGGTCAGGATAGAGTCTAGGTTGGAGGATGGCATTCATAAGGTAAGCAATGAGCCGCAGGCGGGGATAAATCGCGACATATTGTACATAAACAAAAAAAATCAGACTGAGCCGATCATCGAGCACAACTGCGAGGTACCGGAGGAGGAGGATTTGTTCATGAAATTGCATCCTGGGAAGGACGTATTCTCTCGCTTCACTCGTTGGGTCACGCGGAAACGTATCATGTCCACCGATCACTTCTACGCTAAGACCTGCTTGAAAAGCTCCACGGCAATCAGGAACGAAATCAGCGATCACTTGGAGAACTTTCCTTACATGATACATCCTTTCAGTCCTATCAAGTAATTATTTTATTCGTTGTTTATTATTTCGTTAAATGAAATAGTATTTTATTTTATTAAATGCGAATAAGACAAATGACTCGAAAATTACTTCTCTAAGATGAGTTCACTATTACACTGACAATGAGATAAAAGTGTAAAAATTACTATCTGCCTGGAAACGTGACCACATAGATCTTTACGATACACACAATAATAATTAAAAAATTTTCTATGCATGATACAATAAAGAAAAAAAAAAATAACGAGAGGATAAAATAAATTTCAGCAATGCTTGGAGCATGGTGATGACGTGCTTCACTGTGTTCATGCTGATAAGTACTCCGATGTTGAACGCGTACTTCTACGAGAGGCACTGGCACACTTTGCCGGTTCTAGTGTCCATCGATTTGGTCATGTTGTTCGACGTACTGCTGCACTTCTTCACTGGTTGCTTCGATCAAGACACCAAAATCGTCCTACTAGATCCCGTCGTCGTAGGAACGTAAGTCCCGACCAATTCATTTTCGAGGAAATTCTCATTAGCGAAATCTATGCTGCTCAATACTACGAAAATCGCTTTGAAATTAAATTGCAAAGACGCTTGAAAAAGGGAATATCTAAGATTAAGCTCGAAGAAGGGTCTATCTGAAATTTATCTGTGAAATATGGTTTGATGAAGGGTATTAGAAACAATGTTTGATAAAAAATTTTATTATTCAAAGCAACGAGTTCGTCTTTATTATCTGCTACCATTTCGCAGGAGATATTTGAAGGGCTGGTTCTGGATGGATCTAGCATCGGCCTTACCAGCAGAATTTATCGATTACATGACGCATGGTAGAGATCACGAGACTTGGTGGTGTTCACTCTTCAACTTCCTGAAGATATTCAGGATGAGGAATTTATTGGGCTACATCGCCCAGTTTCGAAAAGTGAGCTACATATATAGAGCCAGTAGTAGTATCAGTTTGTTTATTTTTTTAATTTGAAAAATTCAGCAGTGAACATATTTCAGGCTTATCACATTTCTTTTCAAAAAATCAAACTGGTGGAGCTGGCAGGCATGGTGTTGCTTAGCATGCATTGGGCCGCGTGTATCGTGTTTTACGTGCCCATAGTCATTTCAGAGTTCAACGACGATCCAATCAGGAATCTGTTGCGCGAGCTGTTAGTAGTAACAATTTTACTTTTAAGTGAATAATGTGTTTAACCATGAATTTTGAGCATTTATATTTATTTTATTTTATTTTTTGCTAATGTATATTTCAGTTTGGACAAATATTGTAGTAAGAAAAAACTTGAACTACGCTATTTGAATAGTGTTCACTAATTTAATTATTGTCTTAATTATCATAATAAATTAGTATTACGTTAAGATATAGGTGAAGTTTAAAAAATTCTTTCCGCTTATAAACTAATGCTTTTTTTTATTTAGAGAAATTGATAAAAGCCCGTGGGTAAAGGCCTTGGCGAACCGAACAATATTTTCTGGATATCTTGGATCATTGAATCGCGCCACCATATCTTTGATCAGCGCTTCCCATTACTTAAACGTTGCTACCAGAGAAGACATGATATTGAATTTCTTATTAGCGGTTTGGGGTAAACTCGGATATATTTACATACTGTGTATGTATTCCCCTTGAATCACACCATTTTATTTATAATATAATAATTGTCGTAAAGTAAAATAAAAACATTAAATTTTAACGTTTTTTTAACAATTTTTTTATAAATACGTGCGTGCAAATTGTTCGATTCTGTTAAAACACATTAAGCTTATAGAAATAATTCCTTTCAATATTTTTATAATATGTTATAATAAAATTATAATATATATTACAAAAAAAAAATCTTTAGCTCAATTTCTATTGCTCATGACGACCTTCCATTCGTCTAATAAGGAGCGCTTGAGGCAACTCAAGCAGTTAAAGGAGTACATGCAATATAAAGAACTACCCCTAGAAACACAAAAGAGGCTGATGGTGTATTACAATTATTGGCATAAAAAAAACTTCAATCGGGATATACATATGTTTGCACAAGTGTCGGAACCCTTAAGAGAAGTAATTACACATTTACTTATAGTCATAAGTTCACTATATACCAACTGCTTGTATATGAAAAATGAGTTTTGTGCAATTCATGAGCTTTATTTTATGAAAATAAACTTTTTTTAGGAATTAATTTTACACAATTACATGCGGTTATTAGAAACTGTTGATCTGTTCAAAATGTTGCCTCAAGAAGCGATCGTGCAACTAGCCAATGCTATAAAAATCGAAATTTATCTACTCAATGATATGATTGTCAGGTCTGGCACTAAGGGAGAAAATTTATACTTCATTGGCTCGGGCACTGTTGCTGTGTATACCAGCCTGGGAAAAGAAGTAATAATTCACCTTTTATATCTTACTCTTAATTAATTATCATACTGAATTTCACATTATATAGTGTTCCATATTATTTTACAGCGAGAAAATATCGTTTCAGCTAAAAATCGCTAAAATTTTCGTTTCATAATATTTTTACTAAACTTTTTACTATACTTTCTAGTTAAAATTGATTATTAATTAGAAAAACATTAATCACAGGAAATGTTTAATTGGTAACGGTTAAAAAGTAGTACGTTACTCTTAAATTTAGTTAGCTCGCACTTTTTTTGCATAAAAACATCGACTGATTTCTTACGTTGAGAAAAAAATAAATGATTCGTCATAAAAATTCTTAAATAAATAAATCAACAGGTCTGTCACTTGGAGGACGGCTCGTACTTCGGTGAAATAGCCCTGGTGATGGAGAACGAGCACCGCATAGCGAACGTCGTGGCGATCGAGACTTGCGAACTGTTGAAGGTACCACGCGAGGCTTTTCAGAATGTCATTGCGCCCTACCCGAATTTGATGTCTCGCCTGCAGATGGTCGCTGCCGAGCGACTGGAAAAGACCCTACTGCTCGACGAAATCTACCGACTAGAGGACCCGAATCCTAATTACATCAACATCAGCAATATCAAAGGAAAGAGACGAGAATGAAGGATATTCATTTTTTGTACTCTTTTATATTTAGTTCGTGTACCGATGTGTTATTGTTAATTATTATATAAAAAAGGTGTTATTTTAGATGTATTGTTTGTTAAATAAATGCCAGTTTGTCCGGCGACTTTATAAAATAAAAATAATAAAAAAAGCTAACGATTCAGACTTTTTATAAATAATACATTTTAACTTACAACGACTTCAATTATGATTTTAAAATATTACTTTCTTATTTAAATTTATTTAAAAATTTAAAAATTACTTTTTAATTCATTCATTTTAATTCATTCATGCATAATATATAACACTTAACTTATATATAAAATGCGCGCCTAAAAAATTGAAAAATCGAAGTATAATACCACGAGGGCGCCACGGTACGGACCTCCATGCAGCTGGCGCGCCTGAGGCGAACAAAGTGTTTTCACTCTGACTCATACACACTAGTCGCGACTCACGCGTCGGTAATAGTAGTGTACAATAGTTGTGCAAAATATGGCGAGTTGTCGTCGCACAGTGCCTTCCTCTTCCTCGTCGTGCTCGTGTTCACGCTGATTATATCGTACCCAATCGCTCGTTAATCTGCGTTTCTCCTCTCCCCAGTCACCTGACGACCGAGTCGAACTCCGGAGAGTAACGCGCAGGAGCAGCGTTTGGCTGCGTGCACCGTCGAGGTTCGCCAAGAAAGGTCCCCCTGTCCATCGAAGTTGAACGAGCGACGGCCACACACACAGCACGAGGATGAGCTTCTTCACGAAAGTCTTCGGCGGGAAGAAGGAGGCGGCCGCACCGACCCCCGCCGAGGCCATACAGAAGCTCCGCGAGACCGAGGAGATGCTGATCAAGAAGCAGGACTTCTTGGAATCTAAAATCGATCAGGAGATAATGACCGCACGCAAGAACGGCACCAAGAACAGGCGAGGTACCTACAAACCTTGATCGTGACGTTGGCTTACTGCTTACTTCCGATATACTCCCCCGCAGAAGTGCGCCGGACTAATCAGCTGTCACTACTGACGTTTTCATTTATGTCATTCTTTTTTTATTTTTATTTTATAAACGCATGTTTTCTTTTCAGAAAGAGTATTTTTGTTAGTTGATTTCTTTAGGGTTACTGTTTCTTACATTGTTGTAATTACTGTCTTCATCTCAGTCTTGATTTATCTATAATTTTGTTTAATCTTCCTGATAAACGGTTGTTGCTGCCGATGAATCATCATGATTGTGTAGTATAGGGCTTGCTTTAAATTTAGTCTTTTGACACCTAATCATAAATGTATATAATAGAAATAATCAATTTTTTGATTATTACTTTGAAAAAATAATTCTGTATTGAAATAATGAAGCAAGTATTTATATGAAATATTTACAGTTTTGCTTGTATTTAATACTTTCTAAGGATTTGTTTGTAAGTGTCGTAATAACAAATTATAATTATGTAATATAATGGAAACAATCACAATTAAATTCTGATCTATTTGTTTAAAGTTGAGAAGATACATACATAATACAAAAGATAGAGGCTATATACCTTATTAAATCAGCATTTTATCATTACATTTGCTGTTACGAAAAAAGCATTAAAAATAACCTTATTAAAATTTAATTCAGTATTTTTGATAATTTATAAATTTTTATTTTATTACAGCTGCTATTCAAGCTTTGAAAAGAAAAAAACGATATGAAAAACAACTACAACAAATTGATGGTACATTATCCACAATTGAAATGCAAAGAGAGGCACTGGAAAGTGCTAATACAAATACTGCTGTTCTTACCACTATGAAGAATGCAGCAGATGCCATGAAGGCTGCTCATCAACACATGTAAGAAATTAATTTTAATTTAAATATCCATATAATGTTTGAATTGAATGTTATGATTTTAAATTTTAGGGATGTCGACCAAGTTCATGACATGATGGATGACATTGCTGAACAACAAGATGTTGCTAGGGAAATTTCAGATGCAATTTCCAATCCAGTAGCATTTGGACAGGATATCGATGAAGATGAATTAGAAAAAGAATTAGAGGAGCTTGAACAAGAAGAATTAGATAAGGAATTATTGGGTATCAAAACAACACCTGTACCTACTTTACCAAATGTACCAGAACAAACACCAGGTAATCAATTACTTTCTTGTCTAAACTATAATTTAATCAGTTGTTTGTAATGTTTTAAATTCCTTAATACTATCTTTTACAGTCAAACCCACAAACAAAGAGGAAGATGATGATTTGAAAGAATTGGAGCAATGGGCATCGTAAAAATAAAGTAATACCATTATATTTACAATACAAGAAAGAAATGATGAAGATAATATGTTTTTGGACAGAAAAAGTTATCGAGGTCGTTTGATCATTCATCAGCTAATCGCTTAGGCTCTAAATGAGTAAAAATATTTACTTAATGTAAAATAAATGCGAATATTCAAATCTTTAAGATAGAGTGATCAAATGATGGTTCATCAAATGATGGTTTTAAAAAGTACCTATTCAATTTATGGAATGTTTATGATTGCAGCTTTTCGAATTTAAATGTTATCAGACATATTAAAGTCAAGCTTTGAACAGACACAAAGTAGTCAAACCACTAACTTATGGGACTATAAACAAGTAGAGAGGACATTTGTGATATTCTAATTACTGAATATGTCCTGAATATTTTTAAAACGTAAAAAAAGTGGTGCACACAGTTAAAAACGTGTCTGTTACAAATTATAAAATCTGCTGCAAATAACATGCTCAGTACGAATTGTGTTAATTAAGTGCTAAAAGCAAATTTTTTGAATATGGTGAAATAACGGATAATGTCTCTGGTCAAGAAAAAAAATCACAAAATACACGTGATTGCTTTTAAGCTTTGTTGTCACATTAATGTACATAGTCATTAATATTTTGAGCAAGTAGATAAAGTTTTTATCGAGAATTTTCTGAACTTTGTATAACCACATTTGCTATAAATAAATTTAAAAAATACAGTCTTATTTGGTAAATTACATTCTTAATACTTGACGCAATTACTATATATATATATTTTAATATAACGCAACATCATTGTTAATAAAAAAATTAAATGTTTCTTTGTGGTTCAATACATACCAGAAGTATAGATTGCTTATAGTTAAGTTTCTTCGTTTATAGATTACTTTCTACTTAAAGCATTCAAAAAATGAATTAAAATCTTGTGTTATAAATTTAAGGATTTAAAACACATTGCTTTTTCAGCATAATATGCATAGTAAGCTCGTACAATACTTCTTCCTGGAACGTGATTAGGTTATTTAAGTTTTATTTCATAATTTTGTACAGTTTAAAGTGAAATAAATATAAGTTGATCAATTCTGTTGTTTTTTACTCAACACAAAACTAATCATCAAATTTTAGTGTATTTGGGAAAAAATCAGAGTATTTGAAAGTTTATGTTTTAAAGACCAGTAGACTTTATTGTACAAAAATGACATAAAGTAGCTTTGGACAATTTTTATAAAATCTTTTTCAAATAAGCTGTTAACAAATAAAAAATTTAAGTTTCATGTATATGTTAAATGTATTAAATATATTTACTAGCAAAAAGTTTACAATTATTAGCCTAATTTGCAGATTTATTTTTGCTGCTAACAAATACTTTGTATGTGTTGATACAAAATTTGAATATTATACAAGTCAATTGCATTTTATTAAATAAATTACTTTGTTAAAAAAAAACAAATATTAATGATGTTATTAAAAACTTATATTACGTTATAAAAAAAAAATTAAATTGCAAACTACTTCGGTGAATTTATAATTTTCTACCACTTGCACTAGTGGGATACATAATTATATGCGATCTGTACTAATGGGACACGTCACTTTTATAAGTAACCGGAGTTGGTATGTATTTCGTACTTTTATTGGTTGTCATAGGCAGTGGGTGAATGTGAGGTGTTACGGGAAATCGATGCCCTGCGATGTCGATTTCGTAAACAGCTGACGAATCCATAATGAATTCATTAGTCACAGTTTTTCTTTCGGTCTGAGTATGACTGTAGCCTGGGTGTCCGATGAAACCAAGACATGTCAGCTTCTTTATGTTGAATCCATATCTGAAATTTTTATTTAATGTAAATTTATATAATTCTCAGGCGACTTTACATCTACTAGTTTCAGTATATCTACCCAGCGGAAGTGACAGTTCCGACAAACTCTCCATTGCGATAAAGTGGTTCTCCTCCCCACGCCCACACATCTTTATTGAGATCCAGATTATTTACAACAAACAGTACCAGTCTCTTCGTTACGCCTCGTTCTTTTTGGTGTTGCAACGCAAATTTTCCAATGAAGTAGTCTTTCTGAATGTCAAAGAAAAGATTCATTTGGTAAATACAAATTTTCACCTAGTTTTTTAATAAACTATAAAATCAAGTTTTATCTTATATAGTATCAAAATGTCAATTCTGATTCTTCAGACCACATGCAAATTGAAGCTTTTTAAATAGTAAGCTTTTTCACCATTAGCTACTTCCGATTATATCTGTGTGAATTTGTTTACATTTCTTTTTGTATTTTTTATATATTTACTCACATCTAAATTAATGCAATATCCGCTACCAGCTTCATACGGAGTGACGAAAGGCGTGAGCTCCTCAGCCCAGAAAGGGATGAAGCGCTCGATTCGCATGAACCTCTGCGTCAATACTCCGACGTCGTGAACGCCGTAATCACGACCAACGTCCATTAAATTCGCGTATACGTGTAGTGCATACTCCGACGGGATGTACAGACAATAGCCCGGTTCTCCAGTATGAGTAAACGCCATTACCATCACGTCCGATGCGTAGCCTATGTTGCACGACTGCAAAACATTCAGTGAAGAAAAATTTTGTTAAATTTTTTACACAAATTTTAATGGTAGAAAATACGTACTTTGTAAGTGAAAGAAGATAGTTTCAAATCTGAATTTGATATCTCAGAAAGTAATTGACTAGCTTTTGGTCCAATCACATTTACTACTGTGTATTTGGAAGTAACGTCGTTCAATCCTACTGAATGGTCAGCCGGCAAATGTCTGAAATTTATTTATTGCTTTAGAATTTGTAAAAAAAAATAACGTTTTCCTATAGATCAAAATTTGATAAATACTACCGTGACATCCATTGATAAATTCGTGTTTGTTGCAAGGTGGGAGATACGACAAAATAGCTGTTTTCGGCTTGGCGGACGATCATGCAATCATTTTCGTAGCCGCCTCTTTCATTTTGCATTCCTGTATGAGTTATGCCTCCTACGGCTAAATTGGTGTCACTGGAGCACAATTTTTGCAAATAATCAACCACTTCGAGACCAACTGACTGCAACGTAAATTAATTATTAGTTGAAGTAACTTAAAAAATATAATACGAGCAAACAATGTGAAGCTAAACAAATGTGATAAACCTTTATTTCTATTTTTGAAAAAGAACTCATATCAATAATGCCAACACCTTCTCGGCAGGCCTGAAACTCTTCCTTCATGAAGTCAAAAAATTTTGGTTTGTAAAAGCTTCCAGGCGGCATGACGGGCTTCTTTTGGCCTCCTAAATGTCACAGCAAAAATAAAGTTATTTAAAATTGTTCTTTCAAATTGTCAAAGAAATCATAAAAAATTGCAATATTTTACTTCGGTACGTGCTGTCAAAGTAAAGTGGTCTTTCATAAGCCATTTTAATGCCGAATATAGCGCCGCGTTCTTCTAAAACGGAGTACAAAGGTGAGCACCGGAGCTTGCGAGCGTACTTATACTCGCACTGATGAGGATAAAGAATCGCGTAGTTACGTCCGACTACTTCTCGAACTCTTTGCTGCAGGTACTGTTTATTTGTATGTAAATCCATAAATCGTTGCACATTGAAGGGTAAAAGCTCTTGGGTCGATTCGCTGTGAATCAACCACTCCGCCACTTCTTTGCCAATTCCTCCAGCACCTTTCAAACGAAAATGTTTCTTATCGATTATTGTTTTCATTTTTAGATTTCTGCAATTTATTACCTTGCAAAGAATTTCCATTCATGCCAACAGCTACATAGTAGTTTTTAACATCAGAGCTTTCCCCTAATATCCATCTGCCATCAGGAGTAAAGTTGTCGGGACAATTATAGACAAATGGTTCCTTTACTTCACTTAGAATAGGCATCCTATGTACAATTTTATCCCAAAGAGGTTTCCAATGATAAGGATCAACTTTTACATGTTTCTTCCAATTAGTTGCGGGAACATTACTACCTTCAAAAGCAGGTTTAGCTTCAGGCTCAAACCAACCAGCCAAAATACCACCTGTAAATTATTTCACAACATTTATTTTTTTTACCAGTTGTAACAAATAGATGAAAATTTTCTAATTGACAGAAACTTAAATTTAAATCACCTTGCCATTCTCTCATGTAAGAATATGAATCAAAATCTCTGACGCATGGCAAGTTTAAAGTAGTCTCTAAGGATTTTGGAGCTGCAATGGCATAATAATGTTCTGCTGGGTAAGCAGGTATTTTCACAGGTGGATTACACCGAAGTCCAAGATCTCTAGCCCACTATAAAAAAAGAAAAATATTTTGATTATAAAATACAATAAATTTTTTTTCATCAGGTAGTAAACATTTCATACCATTCCAGCACAATTTACAAAATATTCACAATTGACTACTCCTTTATTAGTTTTGACTCTTTTTACTGCTCCTTTCTCAGTAAATACTTGCTCTACTTTGCAGTGTTCAATATATCGTGCACCACCTTGTTTTGCCAAAGTAGATAGGACTCCACATATTGCATTAGAATCAGCAACTGCATCTTCTGGTATCCAAATAGCTCCTTCAATGTCATCAACGTGCAAAAATGGATGCATCCTCCTAAGTTCTTCCTTGCCTAAAATCTAAAATATAATTAAAACAATCTTTATATTTTTCTTATTATTTGTAACTAAAAATGTAAGTAATAAAACCATCACCTGACAATGCAAACCCGTAGGCACATTGTAAGCCATTCTCCTTTTGAGAGCAACCATTCTATCTTTGGTTTGAGCTAAATTGATGCTTCCACACTGTCTTAGACCAATATCATAGCCCATCTCCTGCAATTGTCTATACAATTTAATACTGTAAGATATAAGATTACGATGGGCTATGGGCTTAAATAAGCCAAGTGTTCCTGAGCCAAAATGAGAAGAACCAGCACCGATGTTGTCTTGCTCCAAAACCAGGACATCGCTGTAACCCTTGATAACTAAATGATATGCTACCGAATTGGCCACCGTACCTGCTCCAGCAATAACAATTTGAGATTCAGATGGTAAAAATGTCGTTGCATCATCAGTAGATTCATAATTATTGTATGGGATTTGCCTGTTTATCAAGCCACTGTGTATTTGTTTCTTGTCTTTGTAGGTTACAGCTACACAAGGTAATCGGAATTTAAACAACTTTAATAAATTATTTGCTGTATTGAAACATTTAGTGTAACAATGACGTTGCATCAAATAGATTGATCGTTTCGAATACTGCTATCCTTCGTGTTTGCCGGCGCTGCACTATTACAGTGTTATTTTTAAATTCTTTTTCTCGTTCTTTTTTACAATTATTTTATTAGTATAGAATACTTGAGAACTTGCTGAAAATTTCGTAAAAAGCTTCCATTTCAGTATATTGTTCTATTTCTATAAGCCGTCTATTTCTAAGATCAGCTGTTACGCAATTGACTATATGCGGTTTATCGTTTATATATTATACTTTACACCGCGTCTTCTGCTCTTTTTGGCGTCACATTCAAAAGCGCATCTAATGTGATACATACTACTTCTTATTACTACTAGAGATAAGTATGTAAATAATGTTAAAAAATATTTGAAAGGATTGTTACATGTAAAAAATAAAAAATATTTCGTTTTTAAAGAAAATGCACTTTTCCTTAATTTCTTGTATATAACAGTTTAAAAAATTATTATATTTAGTTTAATTTCAGCTCTGTACTATAAAATTACTCACGTTGTATACATAGTTCTATATATTATCATGCAATTACCTATACAATATCATGACAAGTCTTTCATCTGTTTCCATAAAAAACATGGAAATTATACCGAATGTTTCTTGAATAGTCGCTGTCAAAGGGAAGGGGCATGTGTACTTTTATAAAAATTATTGTGTAAAACAGCATGAGCTTTCAAATATACAGCGCTATATGGCCGTATATTTTAAGATGGTACGCTTTGAAAATGCTGTGGATATTTCTCTTCGTCGTAGTTTTTATATCAACCTTCCTCATGATTATGGTAACCTCTATTTATTCTATTATTATTAAATATATATTGACCATAGTAATCGTCAGAGACAGTGCATTTAAATCGATTGACTAAACGAAATTTAAAAATTTTATATTTTATATTAAATTAAAAATATACGGTTGTTTCAAAATTTTATAACCGGTGTTTTTCTTTTCAGTTCAAGAGCCGAAAGGAAGTTTTGAAAAAATCTGTAAGCAATGAGTATTTATTATTTCAAGTACTTTGTTGATCATTGTATATTTTTCACACATTAATTCTTTTCTAGGTTTTAGTACCAAATGAGGTTAGTTATTGGATCAATATTTACGTTTTTTTTTTAAGAATTCAAAACAATGATACTTTTTTAACTTAAAAAAATAAATATGTAGTCATCTGAATCTTACAACATTCACACAAAAATTAAGGATCTCAAACAAGATTTAAAAAACAAGGAAGCAAAAGTACGTGAGATTAAATGACAGGCAAAAATTAGCCAGTTCTTAAAATATTTGCTGCAAAAATTAATAAACAGTAATTTAATTAATGAACGCATTTAAAAAGTTAACTTTTTCATCGCAGCATTCGAAAAAATCAAAATCCGTTAGAACGACTCTGCTTACTACAAATAAAACTCTGCCATTGCAAAATCTACAAAAAAAATTAATAAAAGAGCTAAAAAAAGACGTAAATAAGACAGAAAAAGAGGTAAAAAAATTACTGTTTGTTAATAGTGCAAAATGCAAGAATATTAAACAAAATTACCTAAATTACAAGAAAATTTTATTTTTCAGTTGATGGAATTAGAGAGCGAGATAAGATTGTTGTCGAAGAGACGAGAAGGCATTAAGTTCGACATGTCAAAAGTATTCACCGACGCTTTCAACAATTTACGTTTGCTTCAGAAATTTTATTAAGAGTTATATACACATTTTTTGTATTTTTGTTTCAGCAACAACAAGAATACAACCAGTGCATGAAGCTTTTCCTTAACGATTGAATTGTTATTATTTTTATCTCATTTTTAAAATTTAATCTCCGCTGATTATAACGAAATAAATAGAAATATAATCTTTTTTTTTAGTACAAATTAGGATGTCTTTTGATGACGATTTTCGAAGAATCCAGTTGCACAGTATCACCCAGTGTAACTTTGTAAGATTTTTTTATTATGACTGTTATTACTTTACATAATCATTTTAGTAATAAAAACTAATTTTTTTAATCCAAATCTACTAGTAGTTATTAAAAATAATATTTCCTTATACTAGTCATTGTAAATAAATTAAATCAAATTTGTTTAAAAATCAAAAGTTTATTAGTCACACAAGTTTTGTTAAAATGTAATACAATACAAAAGTAATCGAGTATCGACAATCATTTACAATAAATAAAACTGATAAAATTCCAAATGAATAATGGTACGCTATTTCTAGTTTCACTTGGTAAATACAAATTGATTCAATGCTTTTGTGAAAATATCTTAAAATTTTGTTTGGATATTTTCTAATATTTGTACAATCATTTCATTTGCCACTTTTTATGACAAAAAATTCAAGTCAACAACAATGAAGTACGTTTCGAGATCAATAGATCAGTAGATGTAATTTTTGACTTTGAAATTCCCTTACATTTGATTCGTTAAAAACTCGGAATTCTGGAAACAATTTTTTTTTTTAAATTGAAGCAATAAATTTTTTAAAATATTGAAGAAAAGATGGAAGAAATTTTTTTTACAATTGATTGGTGAAAAATAATAAAACCAAAATAGCCAGTCTCAACGCCAGTAAAGTTTTACACTACATATTTGATTATAAATACATTGTTTAATTAATTTTTTGTATTTCCGGCATAACGACTTATATCCATATGATTTTAAATTAAGAAATCATTAGATTTTTCATTTTATAGTGATGTATTTGTTCCTCAAACATCAACATATTGCTTATATTGATGATTTTTAGGCCAGAAATCGACAAATGTGATTTAACTCCAAAATTCCCGTAGAATATCGACTTAACTGGACCGCGTTTACGTTAAAAATTTTTTTTTAAATTATTGTTTATTATTCCTTTTGAGTATTATAATCTTCTTGCAGTAAAACCTTCGAACGTTCGAGATATTACTTGATTATACGGTACTTATTTATAATTATTGTTCAATTATTTTGTCATGCCGGAGAGTCACAGAGAGATAAAAAAATTTGGATTTTGCAACAAATTCGATCGTTATCATTATTCTTTCAAAATACAGTTGTCACCGTCTAAATCAGAATACCTGATAAGTAAAAAAAAAAATCTTTTTCTCAATTTATAACTCTTCAACTTATAAAATAACTTTAGAGCACTGTCACACCATCAGAGCTTAAAATATAATCACTATACATCGCATGTACAACACAAAAATCATCAGGTCAAGACTGGCACAATTAAGATAATAAAAAAGGGATATATACTCTCGTATATCGCGAAGAAGCGATCGCCCGAATGAACCTTAAAAAAACAAAAAAAAAGTAAATCGCACGGTCGTCGAAACGGACTTGCACATCGGCGTCCCGGTGGTCACGGGGGAAGAGGAGAAGCAGAGCACCGGACTCGCTCACAGCTCGGTGTGCTTCGTGGGGAACTTCTTGAGCACGGCGTTGTAGAGATTGTAGAAGGCGTAGGCGCTGACGCCGATGATGACGAAAAGGGCCGTGCCGAAGATCAGGGACAGGAAGTTCCCGTCGATCATGTCGGAGTTGCGGTTGCGTCGCTTGCGCGCGCTCAAGTCGCCCAGGGTCATGCCCTGGTTCTCCTCCATCAGGCGGGTCATGTTGGCCAGGCGGGCGCGCATCTCCTCCACCGACTCCGTCGAGATGTCGTCCAGACACTCGCCGTTGCTCAGCAGCTCCGTCATCATCGCTGCGCAGAGAAAACAGGAGTTTATATATATGACTTTTAGCTTTCGCTTTAACGAGCAAGAGAGTATACTTCGTCGTCTCTAATAAAAAACAACACATTTAAAAAAAAAAAAAATTTTTATTTTAATTTGTCATTTTTTGAGCACTGCAGTAAAATAAATTGTTGTAAAGTCGGATAAATTTAGAGTGTCTTACTAATAATTATACCACAAGTTTATCGGGTGCTGGAAGAACTTTTTAATTTTCTCTATATAAGTGCTTTAAAATGAATAATAGACAAATAAATAGGTAAATAGGCTTTTTTTTTTAAATGTGCTTTTCTTCGTTAGAGCCTGCGTTATGTGTTTGCATCCGTTGACCTACTAAGGCGGACGTGATCTTATGTATCGGATACTTTATTTCCTTTTAGCTGAAATTTAAAGTTGAGTATTGTTATTTTAATGCTTATACTGGATTTCTATTTGACGTCATGTTATAGATTTGCATTTATAATATTGTGAGACGATTTTCTATGGAGAGATTCTTTAGTATGTATGTATATATATTTATTTATTTCAGCCTTTCGGCTCAGATATATGGACATTAGAGATTCTTTAGCAGTTATATTGAAAATCTGTGTTATTTTAATTTTTTTATTTAAAAAAAAAGTACATTTTAGTAGATTTAATTCTGTTTTAATTCAATTCTTTAAATAATTGCCACTTGAAGGACTATATAATCCGTATAATGTTTAGAAAATTAATTATAAACATAATGAATATGCATTACGTTATATCACACCAAAATGTAAACAGCAAATTCATTATAACAATGTTCAAATTGCACAAAAAATTGCGACATAAGAGAAACTATAATGAGCTTAAAACAATATATCTTGAATTGTTATAATCCACGTATTAAATCACAAAAGAAACATTTATTCTATCAACAAAAGTGTTTTTTTTTACCACAAAATCGCGTATAGACTGAACCGAAATTCTTACACCCCCGAAAGCTCCAGAAAGCATCTCCCCGACGTCTGACCCACTAAATTTCTAAGCAATACATCACTCCGATAAATACTACGCGCGTCAAAAAAAAAAAAAAATGCGGAGAAAAAAAAACAAGAAAATTGACTAATTTGTTAAAAAATAAAAGAAATATATAAAAAAAAATTGTCTGCTTACAGGTAGCCTCGGGCGAGCAAGTGTGGTTTTGGGTCTTCATGGCATCGACGTTCATGGCCGTGCCAGTACTGCGCGAGATCGTTGCCGCAGCCTCCGCGGCGCTCGATCTCGCTTCCCACCCCCGTGCAGCTTTTCCATCCCCCCTGCCGGCTGCCCCTCGCGCGCGCGCCACCCTGCCGTTATATTGATTCCGTCAGCGGCGATGCGACCGCTGCCAGCCTCCGACTTTTCCTGGGGTGCGCTCTCCTGATACCGGCGCCCACTCGACTTTTCTTTTTCCACGGGAAAATTCTATGCTTTGTTAACGAGTCGCGTATATATCTCTTGGATTTGGAGATTTGAGTTGATATTTTTTTTTTTATATGGAAATCACTGAGGCTACAGGTTTTTAAAAGTTTTATTGCTGGGGACTGTATTATAATTTTAATTTATTTGATGGAAAATGAATTAGTAAGATAATTGAATTTAATTTCATATTTTTATGATTTGTCTTTAGATGGTGGATTGATGGCGAGTTTGTTTAAATGGAGTTGTGAACAGCTTATAATTATAATTGAACTAAATGTGAATATATAATAGTAATTAACTGTAATATTTAACATGGTACTATGATGGCAATTTGAGAAATAATCCATCGATTAACATTCGACTTATCTTTTTTACGATTATTGTTTTACAAGACTATATTCTCGTTTTGATTCATCTGAATTAATGCGTCCTTAATTGGAATAAGCTGATTATAGCTATAGGAAATTCTAACGCCAGTTTATTTAATTGAAAGATGAACAGTGGTATAACTGATAAGTTAATATATCTTTTGAAGAATTTAAAAATTTAAATAAATACTTCATTTAAAACAGTTGACACGAGAAGAGAAAGGACGGGGTATGGTGGGACGAATTAGGGTAGTATGAAGGATCAGCGGGCAAAGTGGGACAGTCTATAAAACGCTTAATTTTCATTGTAAAACTATTTGATTAGTATACCATCAACAATAGATGCAATAAATTATATAAACTACATGACATTTTAACAGTAAATTAAAGCAGTTTTTAAATATTTGTAATAATTCACATATATAATTCGATTATTTGTAATAGGAAATGAAAACGAATACGTTTAAAAATGAACAGTCAATAAGTCAAAAATTACTATTATTGCCTTCAGCCAGTAATTACGGTATACGTATAAAAGATGTAAAAACTTTCCTGCTGACATTTACTTTTTTATCTTGCATATTTATCTGCAATCGATTTTGGCAGGACACGCAAAGCTTTTCGCTTTTCTTCTGGATCGAACAAATTTTCGAAGTATGACAGCCAAGTGTGTCACGGAGGCGCAGAAAAATAAATCAACACGTAAAAGAAAAATACTGCATCGGCTTTTGGCTAAGATCCACTAAACCGCCTTTCATTTTCTTCGATGCAGTAGTGACTTGCATACGTAAATATTTCAATCTCTCTTTTAATGCAATTCATTCATTATTATTTTTTTTAAAAATCAATCAAAATTATTCTTTTAAAATATACATTTTTATATTAAAATTTTTATATTATAATGTTATATTAAAATTTTATACCTTATAATTTGATTGCACCTCTTACAAGTTTTTTGGTATATTAAGAAAAATTAAGAATATATAATAAAATGTACGCAGACAATACCGCAAATATTCAATCAATACAAACTCAAATATTTCACGAGTCAACTATAAAGTTAGTATACCTATAGTTTCAAATAAATACATCCTTAGGAGGCGGCACTAAATAATTTTCTTTAATAATAAACTAAATATTTCTGTATCAAAGTTCTAAATTTCAGTGCATCAAAGAACATCAAACTAAAAAAAACGACAAAATGTATATAATGTTAAAAACTATCCGCATTCATTAATATATACACAAAAAAAACTGAATCCTTCACTTTAAAACAATTAAACTATCGCGCGCAAGTAAATATATATATATAGACATCCGTCAGTATCGGTCGGCATAGTCGGCAATTCAGAAGCGCGGCCCTTGCGGTGCCTCGCGCACGGCAAAATGGCGGGGCGCGGCGATCAGCATCAGAGTGTCGCGAGTGTCGACGAGTGCCGCGGATAGGTACCGCTGCCGTAGCGGCGGTGTGCCTGGCGGCTGGGCCTTGCTGGCTGCGCTAGAGTCGAGCAGTCGAGCCGGGACGTCCGGGAGCCGAGTGCCGGACGAGCAGCCGCCCGCCGCCCAAAGGTGTGTCGCGCCGAGCTAACCTCAAACCGCCGAGTCGCGCGCTCGGTGATTATGCGGTCGCCGCAGCGCCGTCCACTCCGGGAAGCGGCCGCGTAGACGCCTGCCGGCGGCGCCTCTGCAGCTGCTGCCGCGAGAGCCCGAGGGGGCAGCGCGAAGTGTGCATACCGTGCGGAGCCGCGAAAAGTGCGAGACGCGCGGGGCGGCGGGGGAGGGGGTGGCCGCCAGTCCGCGGCCGATCGAAAGAAGAGTGTGCGGTGCGGAGCAGTCGGGACGTCGCGGCGGCTTCGGACGCTGAGGGGCGCACAGCTACCTGCCACCCTCCGGCCGAGGCGCAGCGCAGAGCCGAGGCACGTCTGCCCCCCGGCGTCGGGAGGAGGAGGGGCCGGCGACGGCTCGGGCCCCGCGGACCGCGCCGAGTGCGAGCGAGAGGGAGAGTGCGCGCGCGAGCGAGGGGAGGAGAGCGAGAGAGACGGTGGGAGGGAGGGAGGGAGGTCGATTGATCGGAGCGAGCGAGCGTGCGGCGCGCGGTTATTATGGAGGGCGAGGTGCAGGACGTGAAGCTTCCGCAGCCGCAGCGAGGACGGCCAACCGGGGCCGCCAAGGCCTCCTCCACGGCCCTGCAGAGCTGAACGCCGCCCAGGAACTGCGAGCCCGGAGCTCGACTCGAGCCGCGCTACCCTTGCACGGTGAGTGTCGCCTGCAGCTGGCCCCTTGGGCCAGGGGGTTGCCTTGTTGTCAGCTCACCTGTCTTTTGGGTAGCTTTGAACTTTTCTTAGTGTTTCGGGACTTTTTTGCTCGAGTACTTTTACTCTTATGATAAGCTTTTGGAAGCAACGATTGCATGGACATACTTTGCCGTGTGTTAAATTCAGAACTTTCCAAGCATTCTCCTGCTCTTTGGTCACTGTAGCGGTTTCTGGAAACTGTTTATCTTAACTAAGAAGAGAAAATTGCTTGACTGTCATTGGAAAGAGCACAAAGTGTTTAAACTTTGTATAATCTGCTTTATTTTTTAACCAACTAAGGTTAATTACTAATGAAAACTTAGTTTATTTTTATATATCATCCATTGATAAGTGAATGACAAATAAAAATTTTAAATTTAATCTTGATGTATTAATTTGTGAATTTTCTATAATAGGAAGCAGACTGAGACGTACACATGAGGATGAGGATGTCCTCAAATGTTCTTTTGGATCAAAAATTCCAATGCTGCGGAATTTCCAAGTGTCAAAAAGGCTTTCTGTTAAAGCAGATTTCAAGAAAGAAGAAATGATTTTGAGCTTAGGCTCAAGATAGCAGTTGTTTAGTGAAAATAAAAATATGGCTCAATGAGCCGCTGTATAAATAGAACAAAAGTTTGCAAATTGAAGTGGTGAAAAATCAAACAAAAGTTTTTATTAAGTGAGTTGAGTCTTGAACAAAATGTGGAATATGATGTGCGACGTGATGCCAACCATCGTGGAGGACAGTATCAGTCAGAGGAGTTCACAGTTCTCTGGTGAAGATGCCAACTTCGAGCATCTCATGGTCTCGGTGCTCGATGAGCGAGACAAACTCATGGATTCACTCCGTGAGAGCCAAGAGCGTCTCCAAGAAGCAGAGTCCAGACTGCAGGAGCTCGAGAAAGAAAGGGATTCGCTTAATCGACAACTTGAAGCTAACATTCCTCAGGTAAAATTTTTAATAATATAGTATAAGTACTTAATATTTTTTAAATCAAGGGTGATCCTTGATTGTGAATCACAAGTCAAGTAGTAATTATTGTAATAAATAGATAATGTTAATGTTAACAAAAACCTTGTTATTTTTTTATTTGTCTATTGAAATTACTACTTGACTATGATAGTGTACTAATAACTTTATCACTAAAGCTATAATGGATAATTAAAAACTATTATTAGTGACCTATTTCTTAAGAAAAAGCTAACCACCTATGATTATTAGATTTATGAATCATATGCAGAGTTATCTTTTCTCCAAAGTGTGCACACAGTCATTTAGAACTATTACTCATTAAAATAATTGTCTGCTGAGAATTCTTCAAATATGTAGCGCATTTCAACTTTGTTAATGAACAATTATAAGCAATTAAATTGTACAAGAAATTTTTATACTTTTAAGATAATTCAACATAAAAGGATATTGAAACTGTATAGAATTTTTCATTTAAGAAAAATCTTATCAGAGAACTTATCAGTTAAACTTGTGTTAGTATGATAATGGGTAATTAAATTAGATAGGTTTTCTTGAAAAAGATTTTTTTTTCTTGAGAAAAATAATATGCACATTTAAGATTACCTTTTCAAGTAATAATTTGTTATCTACAAATATTTTAATTCAAATTTTCAAATGAATAAAAGATATACTCTTTACTTGCTTTGCTTCTTTGAAAAGAATTCTTTTGAAGTACATAACATATCATAGAGTACAGTCTGTTCAAAGAAACATTGAAACAAAGCTTTATTTTCTCGCTTTTCACTAACACACCTACAGTTTCACATTCTAATTTTTTTTTTGTTACTTCTCCTTTATCAAATATTGGAGATATATTTATATACGAAATTCGCTAAAACGAAGTAAACCAACAAAGTAAATTCGAATCATTCCAATTTAAATTAACATTTAATTCTATAAAAAAGAAATCACCTTTCCCATTTAAAATCTTTCATTTAACAAATGCAATCGCAAACATTTTTAGAAAGAAAGCTCGATTTTTTCCCTACCAACAATATTACGCCGGAGCAAGAAAAAAAAAGCAAGACTCGCAGAGAGAAACGTTCGAGAGGCCACCCTCGAAAATTGGCACCTCGTACGGGATGCCCATCGCATCCGGATGCAAATCATTTCGGCGTAACTGCAGCTCTCCAGGAAACTCTCTCGGAAAAGGCGCTGTAGCGACGTTCTCTCGGAGTGTAACAGGGGAAAGCGGCGCGCGCGCGAGAGAGACGCGTGGGCATCACGATTTTCCAACTCAGCCCGCGCTTTTTTCTCTCTTTCCCTCCCCGTAAATGCACGCCCGGCGAGGCGTCCGTACAAGGCATTTCGATTGTCCAGCTGCTCGTCGCGGCGACGGTCTTTATCAACTGGAAATCGATGGGCCGTGTTTCCGTTTTTTGTGTCGCACGCGTGTTTAATTCGATCAAGGCGATGTCCCGAGACTATGCGGAATTCAGCTGTGCGACTCCTGCACTGGACTGAAGTAATGATGGAATCGACAGATAGCACCGATGCTATTAATTCGTTTCCCATCAGCGGGATATCGTTTGGCCGGTCGATCGAGAGAATTAAGTGTGGCTATAATTGGATTGTATTTAGTGGTTATTACACCAGCATCTTCCTGGCGGCCTATCAATCTTTCGTAAACGGTCAATTTTTTTTTTTTTTTTTTGTAATATAAATAGTTTATTTTATTCAGCTTGTATGTCGCCCTTTAATTCTGTCGTCATGATTTTTTTTTTTAAACATCAAATATATTTTGGATTGGCCGGACAGCGAAGCCAAATTAACCTTGAAGTCTTTAGCACAAATGTTTTTTAAATCGCATTTCGTCAAATAAATCTTTGTAGCTGCGTAAATGGATGGTTGGTTTCTTAAGAGAATATCGGAAAATTGATGCTTGGAGATGAGAGCGTAGGAGAAGTATAAATTCCTCATCATCTACAATTAAGCAAGTTCCTGTAGTTGTCTATAAATTTTTATGAGTCTGCTCATCTTGTCTGAAGAAACGGAAATGCTTTTAGAAACCGAGTTTTGTAACTCGACGATTCAGAAAATTTTTATTTAATAATGATGCAGCCTTCGTAAAACTACAGTACGTTAGCCCGTAAAATATCTCAACTCAGAATTTTCACTTTCTAGTCGTCTTATATAATTTATCTCATAAACGAGCTAACGAATTACAATTGCATACCACGCGCGTCTTTTCCAAAGCGGATGTTTTTTTTCTCTTTCTAAGCACTGCTTTTTTTTCTACAAAGCATTATACTTCCATTGTACTCTTCGAAATCATTCCTTACACATTTTGATCGAATCGAGTGCCGGCAATTTAGACTGCGGGCGTGCTTTAAACGTCGAAACAAAAGTGAGAACAAAAAGGGAAAAAAGAGCGACCGGTGTGTATAGAGTTCCAAGTTGACACTCCTTTTCCGTGGAGCGCTGCAAGGATAAAATTAGTCGAGGGCAGGATCGATATCTCACCGGCGTATTGATAGTCCAGCAGTGAAGGGACCCTTTTTTTTACACGTTCTGTCATTGGAAAAGGGCCACTTGTGCGGCGCGACAACGGAATTTCCTTCCGTTTTCTTCTGCCCTTATAGCCTCGCACCACCACCTCGGCGCCTACACAACGCGGGCAAAATTGTTAAATAGGGGACGTTTGTACGCTCGCGGCTCACGTGCGTACGCGTCGAGTGTGCGCGTACTCCGAGGGGTACGATGAAAAGGGGTGAGCTTCTTATCGCGAGCTCTCGCGTTTCTTTTGTGAGAATCAATTGTTTTAAATTACGTTAACACGCGTTCTTTTAAGGAAGAAAATTATAATTCTCGTTTATTTTCTCAAAAGTATTGGATGCTATTCATTCTAGTTTAATAAAACGCGAATCTTAATTATAAAATTAATTAATCTATTTTATAATCAAAACCTTGACTGATATGCAAAAGGCTTGAATAATTAGTTACGGATTATTGGTATTTACTACATTGAGAAAAAAGTATTGTAAAAATTACTATCTGTCTGGGAACAGTCTCTGGTTTCCCAATCCATAAAGATATAGTATTTTTACAATACTTTTTTCTCAGTGCAATGACTATGCCATGCATATTTTTTTAAAGACGATAATAGAGGAAAAAAGTTCGTTCTTGTTTTAGTAAAATCTATAATAATTTTTAATGCAAAAGTTTTCCGCGTGTAATAATTCTAAAGGTAATTATTTAAGAAACACCTTGGAAAAGTTGTTATATTTCGATATGGCTATCACGAGAGATACCGGGGAAAATTTGCAGGCACGAGAAGCAGGAAAAGTGCTTATTTTGAGCGACGTGACCCGTTCAGTAGCATCGATTGAGATTCACTGCCACAAGCGTTGGGCCAGCAGCGGCATTTAGGGTCGTTTGAGCGTGAATTTGTTTTGCCTCTCATGTATAAAATGCTCTCGTCGCACGAGTAAAATTCACAGCGGCTAAATGACCATAATTTACGATTATAATTTCAACGCGAGAGCGTAAATCGATTGCTGCCTTTACTCTTATAAGAAGCTTTCGTATTACGTTAACTGGACTCGATTAAGAACAAAAATTTGCACCGAAGTAACGAAAGAGAGCGAAAGCAATAAAGCACAAGGAAAAGATATATATTTACTGGGATGTTTAGCTCAGTGGACAACACTATCTGCCTTGCGCTCGGAAAACCACTTTCTTTCTCTGCCGTCCGCTTTTAGCAATTAAGTCCAGCACCGTCCGCTCGCGCTATTATGTGGGTAATCGTACAAACGAGCATACAGCACCTTTTCTCACTTTATACAAACCAGTAAAAAAAAGAAAAAAAATTCACACAAAATCATATGATCATACGATCATTAGTGCAAGCGTTACTCGCGGAACAATTCTGTACACCGGGATTTTTATTCAAAGCCACACGAGCCTGACCTCGAAAAGTCTCTTAAATTTAAATCACGGCCAAATATAAAAAAGAAACGATCGACGCAAAAAAACAGCGCTGTAGAGAACATCGGGCGCGGAGAGGAGAGAAAAATTTCTCGCGTCTCCCGATGGTTGTATTTTTTTTTTTTTTTTTTTTTTGCGCACTTCGACCTCGATGACACCGATGCGCGCGCGCGAGAGAACAGCAGGCAAGTGGCATTATCGAGGCCTCCGGCGACGTCGAATTTGGAGTCGACCGAATCGATTATGCACGACGAGGCCGCGTATACACACGCGGCTGTCCCGGCGCGTGTACACTGATTAGTTCGATCGCGCCTTCCATCTCCTCTCGGGGGGGGGGGGGGGGATCCGCGTAGCGCAATATACACACGCGAGCTCTCCAGGAATGCGCTCACGGGGATCGTCGAGGGGGGTCCTGCGATGAAGGACTACACCCGCGCGCTGCTGATAATGCATGCGGGAGCGTCACGCGAGCCGCGCGCACGGGATCTGCATCGTCGCCATTGGCTCGCCGCCGCCGCCTTTGCCGCGAGGCACGGATTTGTCAGCGGTGCAGTATCCTCGAATGATCCGTAATGCCGGGGTTTCGCGGTGCATCGGTTCATCCGCTCGGCGAGCGCGCGGCTGTCGTCATTTGTGCGCCCGCTACTATTGCAGCTATTTTGCTGAGATCTCCTCGTTCGATAGATACTGATTCGAGTTACTTCTTTTAACGCAGTGAGAGGGATTCTTTTCGTAATCCACGCAGAAAAATATCGTTGTGTACAAAATTATTGTGGTGTTTATGAATGTAAACAAATTTTATAATAGTAACATAGTGACGAATAAATTTTTAGGTATTTGTGATAAATTTAATTATACTTCGAATAAATGTTATACTAAATTTACAGTGCAATTTAATGTAAGGAGGTTTAATTAATGTAACGAGATGAATCCGCTTGTAAATTTTACAAAATATCATTGTAATTCTGTTGCAGAATGCTTACATTGGCATTTTTAAAAGAATTTTTTAGAAAAATGTATAGAGTTATCTTACGAAAAACTGCAATAGTTCATAGTAAAATTCATCTATCTACTTAGTAGTTTGTGACAAAGTTTTACAGTAGTACTTTAATTTATTTTAATTTTAATTTTATTTTATTTTAATTCATAAGCTGGATAAAGATCCCTTGATACAATCGTGTAAATACAGTGATATAAACAACTCATAAGGTATATAGAAGAAGTAAATATCGATTTACTCTACTTAGAAAAATAAGTAAATAATCGTTTATACGAACGCGAAATCCAAGAATAACGTAATCTGCGAACTGAACAACAATCAATGTAGTTTGTACTGTATTGTAATATTTACCGTACGAGATTTTCATTGAATTTTATCCGCAATTTGCTGACCCTCCCCGATTAGTAGACCAACACTGTGTGCCCCCTGCAAATGCAGCAGCAACGAACAACTCTCTCAGTTTTCAGAGACCTTTTTGCAATACGATACCGTGATGCGATATACACCTCTAACGCCTTTTTCCCCTCTTTCTCACTCGCTGTCCTTTCTGGCTCTTTGTGAACGTTTGCCCGAAGGTCTTCTCGGTTTTTTCCTTTGCTTTCTCTCTCTTTCGTTCCCTGCCATTCTCTCTTTTCCCAACGCTACCGAATCCTAAAGTCACTTTCCGACGCGCTTTTTTGGTTCACCTCCGCATATTCGCTAAAAGTGCCGGCTTATCCAACGATTTTTATTTCTAAAAATTCATCCACTGTATACTCAAAGTAAACGTGTGCAACAAATATACGCTTTTGCAACTAAAAGTATACCGAACTGGAAATAAAATATTTGTATTGAAAAACGAGGAAATAAAAATGTTTTTAAAGGAATACGAGAAAAAGAGTGTGTGCAGTCAATCCGAGTGAATCAGTATCGGCCGCTTTAACCTAATTGAAAGAAACGTCTGCATGCAATTGTCGTCGACGGTATTAGCACTTGTCAGCTTCAATTATACGAAAGGATAAAGAGAAAGAGAGAGAGAAAGAGGAGGCGAAAAAAAGAGCAGCGCGATAGGGCAAGAATCCGAGGGCACAAGGCTTCGACCCAGTTTGCCGGCTGATCCACATTCGAGAAAAGGAAAAATAGCCCATTAGCCGAGAGCGAAAAGCCAAACTATTGCTCTTCCCTTTAAAATTATATTAAAGCGCTCGCGGGGGGCGACGAAGAACAAATCCGCCGACGCAGTGCAACAACGGCAGCGAATCCGGGCAAAGGCGTTATGGCGCATGCACACGTATAGCACGTGTAACGCGCGCGCCTCCAGCGTCACGAATCTCATGATCCGATTATGCATTTTAAAAAGTCGCGTGTTCGTCCTCGCCCTCGTGCCGGTTACCTCAAGAGAGCGATAATGCAGGCGGGAGTAAATACTGAATGCGAGGGATGCTTGATCCGTTTTAGCGAAGCTTTCTCGGATAATGGATTATGTAGGTATACTGATAGTGTGCAGGTTTTCCTTTTGATAGGCGGTTTTAATTGGGAATCTTATATGTTGAATTATTTTTCTTCTAATTCCTATTTTTAACGATCCCATGATTTAATTCTGAAAAGTTTGGAAAAATTGAAACGTTTATGAGGATTGGGAATGAAAGAGATAGAATTTAATAATTCATGCAGATATTGAAAAGCATGAAAATTCAGTTAAAATAAAATTGCAATTTTTACGGGCACTGTGGAATTATTTCAGGTGTTGGGATTGGGTTAGTGTGCCGCTTTACTATAAGGCTACTTCTCTTCACTCATTCGTTCTGACTTCTTTTATATTTTTCCTTCATTTTTTTACATTCTATGTAGAATTTCCCAAATTATTTTTCTGTATTACCCTACCGAAAATGAATTGTTTAATATATTGTTCCAAAATATCGAGAAATCAGCAAATATGCAGGTAAAATCAATAAAGCGTCTCTGTTAAAGTGCTTTAATTTGCGGAAAAACTGAAATACCCTTGTCAGTAGAGCCACGGACATCTGTAGTACACTTGACATTTAATTGTAGACGCACCCTTATCAAATACGAAGAATACTGGGGCTAAGCGCGCAGGGACTTATCGATCGCGTAAACGTGTATTCGTGTAAACGTTAGTATACTGGCTCTCTTTTTAGGCGTTTCGAATTTTCTTCATTGCCATTTCCTGCCTTTCGAAAGTACTGAAAAATTGGTTTTCACTCTTTTGTCTCTTTTAAAGCAAACACAAAAGAAAATTAAAAGATTTAGAGCTACGATACCAATACCTTTCAAACACTATCAGACAAATAAAATATTCTATTCAGAAAATATAAACGTGTATAGTTCTTTCCTAAAGAACATTTTTTCTTTCTTTTTTTTTTTTAAGCCATTGAATAATTTTATTCCAATTTTTACAATTTCATTATATTCACTTTAACAACTATAAATATTCACTTAATCATTTGCAGTCTTAATAATTCGCCATATAAAGAAACGACGTGTAGGATGAATGAATTTATTCATTAAAATTAACATGGCAAATTCTTGCAAAATGACACCGCGAAATCACGCGGTACGTTTCGAACAGTCGTTTCTTAGAAAAAGCCGGGGGAGAAAAAGCCCCGGCATACCTTGAAGGCAAAATGGGTGAAAAAAAAGAGACCTGCATTCAAAGAGACACTTTGGCGCTTGCGTGATAATATACCCGCCGATACAATCAGTGCGTGACCTCGGCTTTACGTAATTCGCACCTCTCGCGTTTCCGCGTCTGTACTTTGCCAGTATCGGTCTCTCGCTCTCCTCGCATGGTTTGCGGAGATCTCTGGCCGCGGCTGTGCGGGCGTGAGCACGAGCGCGGCGCACATGTAATGCGCTACTTGCATCAAAAGAGGCAGGGACCGGTCGGGACATTTAGGTGCAGCACTAACTGCGCCGCGCTATCGGCGCTTTGCCTCGTTACGTGCGTTATTAATGGTTCAGGTTTTCCTAGGGAAAAGAGCAATGGTCCTTTTTTTTCTTCAAAAATTATTTATCAAAGCGAAATTTCAAAATTCTTAACTATAAGTTTTCTCTAACGGATTCTTTTTTTTTTAATTTCAGAATTTATCATATGATTTTTTGTCGTTGCAACTAAACGTTTTCGTAGCTATTTTTTTTCTTGGTACCTCGATTTGTAAAAAAAAAACAAATGATTGCATGATGTTTTGAACACTTAAACAAGCAATTTGATTATGTTTAATTAGATAAACTTTCGCTTTAAAAGTGTTTAGATTTGAATCAAATAAAAAGGTTTTATCTTTGTTCAATCGTTTGAACGTCGTTATGTTTTGAATTTCTTATATAATTTTCAAATAAAATAAAAGTGCGCGAAGAGCGGATCGGATTCTGCTACTTTGTAAAAAATTCTCTATCGTATCCTATCAGAGTACGCGCAAGAGCGAAGTCAGTGTCGACTTTCATTCTGCGAATTCTCCAAACGTGTACACGGCTGCAATACGTCACGGTGCATTACGTCTAGCGTCACTCATTCCTGGAAATCATCGGCTTTTAGAGTCATTAAGGTGTTTCACCTGAAAATGTCACTTCGAAATAAGCAACGGCAACGCGAGAGGATGCCGAAGCGAAGTATCATAATTGTTTTCCTCGAATCAGTATGGTAAAACGAACAATTTTTCTCCCTCTTGTTTATTAAACAAGCGTCCTTGAATTTAAAAAACCAAACTATCAAAGAAGTAAAATTGCCTGAAACCTGCAGAGTTCTCTAGTTTCCCCGTCACGCGAGCGTTTCAAGTATACAAAAATATTTTGACCGCACTCGAAAGTTCAAGCGCGTTTATTAAAGCGCCCGGCCGGTGGCACCTTGCGAAATCCACGACAAAGGGTTCGAAGCTTTGTACGCCTCCCCCGAACTGCCGATGGCTAGGAGCTCAAAAGAATCGCGTATTCTTCGGGAGCACGCGAGCGCGAAAAGTCCGCGGCATGGGCAAATCGGCTTACGCACACGAGGGGCGCGTAGCGCGTGCCTCAATGGGGCTCGTTTGCGCTACACTCGTTTTCAAGGAGGAGGACGCGCGCCGCGCATATGCAGGCTATGATTCCGGCTCGCGCGGAAGCGAATTACACGCCCATTAAGCAATAATCCCCTGCCGAATGCTCGGACCTCGTTAGTGTCGCCCAGGCGCGGCGAGCGGCAGCGCTTAAAACCCCGCCGGGATCGAAGGCTTGCACTGCTACTGTGTTTTTTAGGTTTCGATTTCTTTCTTTTTCTCTCGAGGTTGCGCGTATTTTGTTTTTGACGAGGAGTTATTTTTGTCGTTTTGAGTGTACGAGCGTTTATGGAGTTCGAAGCTATATCGATACGCTCGACTGCATCGATCCGTTGACACTTAGTTCGTGGGTGGCTATAAATTATGACATTTTCATAGCGTAATTATATAGAGTGGCTTTGCGGTAATTGAACCGAGCGGTATAGTCGGACTAATCTGTCTCAGTATAACTAAGCTTAATCCAACAAGCTGTGTTGTGCGGGTTTTCTAAATCTGTTATTCGTGTATTTTTAAATCAACGAATCGAGTTTTTTTGTAAAAGCTGCGTATTGCTGGCAGTCTAAAAGCTTTCTTTTGTTAAAACTTTCTTGAGATTGTATTGTAAAAACTTTTTAGAAATATTTTTTTTTTTTTACTTGTTTACTCGATTGCAAATTAAAAATAACTGATACTTTTGTAACTTAATGAGTATGTGGTGTAATTATATACACCTAAGCCATATAAAGCTTTTTTAGGGTTCTGTTATTTTTTCAAAACACCTTATTCGAAATAAGTGACCTGAACTTTTTGTTGGTTTGGTTCTATGCACATTAAAAAATATATTTTTTATTCAAATTTTTTAATGGTAAAACGGTTCAAAACTGTTTAAAATTATATAATATATCCTTTATCAAAAGAGAAAAACATTCAGTACAAAAAATTTGTTGACTTTTACTTCTTTTTCGAATCCAAATATTGATCTTTCTCTTTTGCCGAAATCGAGATGGTATCTTCGTTCTCGTAGCCGACAATATGCAAATTAGAAAAAAAAAATTGTGTCAAAGATATTTGGCTGCTGCTCTTGTATAACTAAAATAAGATTTATTGTTTATAAAAGCACATACTTTTTTGAAAGTTAAATAATTTTCTTTTAAGATCGTCTATTCAAAGTCTTTTCAAGAAGATTAAAGTTATTATGAAAAAATGATAATTGATGAAGAAAAAAGAGAAGTTTCATTTTAATATCGTTTATTTAATTTGTTATATTAAATTCCAAGTCTAGCCTCTTTCAAGTCATCTGGACTACTTTTTGTAAAAAATAACTTCAGAAGCAAAGCTGAGCCAGCTTTTCGCTTACGCTCACTCTTCTTTTTTCAATTTTTCCACGTCGGCATGGCATAGCCTGCATTTTTTATCCTAGAAATAATTCCCATTCTTTCATTCCTCCCTTTTTCCTTTTTGTCTCTTACTGATTATTTTTCCTTTTCTCTTCATTCTACCCTACTTCCTCAAAACTAGGATCGATTTCACTATTTTTTCGTGTTCACTCAAATATCAAATTGTTAAAATTAGTAACTTATGCTTATAAGAATAATATCAAATTTAATTATACTTTCTTGGATTAATAAATATTTTTACTTTTTGTTGCAGGTGAGTTTACGAAATACCTATTCCTGAATTATATGTATTCCCTGAAGTAAGTCTTTCACACGTATTTTTCATTCTCGATCGTATATATATAAAATTTATTAATAAGTAAAAAAAATTCAAATAAAACACATAAAATTTAGCACGAAGTTACGTGCTCTCTTAACTAACATTGATCCCGACGAAAATTGAAGTTATCAGCAAGAGCTACGTAAAAATTCGCACTATCGTCAGCGAACGACTAAACGTAGATAAAAAAAAAGGTAATAAATTCTCAAGTTACGTAAAATTTCAAGATTAATCCACGGCCGATACGGCGCCAAAGCTCGGATCGCTCGGGCGACACCACGCCCCGGCGCTACAGGCCGATAAGAGGCGCGCAGCACAGAGCGTTTTATCCGCGTTTTCGAGTGACCGTAATAAAGCGTGAAAAACTGAAGTACCTGCGTGTACCACCCCCAACGCATCCAGCGTCCCGCGCTGGCAGAGAAAATAAAAAAGAAAAGCGGAGCAGCGCTGAGAATCGAGGCTCCGCTCGCGGGAAAAGCGATTCGTACAGTCGCTCGGAAAAGTTCGTCTCATTACGGGGCGAGAAAGAGAAAGAAAAAGAGAGAGTGTGCCGAGGCGAAGTGAAGGTAGCGAGCGGGGGTGAGACGGCGCGGAGGCAGAAGGGTGAGCGCGCGAGGTCGATTTGGGGGAAAAAATTGTGGGACGAAAAGAAGCGGGTGCAACGCTCGGCTGCGGCGGCGAGCACGCGAGCACGACGCGCGCCCGATCAATACCCCACCTACTCGCTCGGTGAGCCGGCGTATGAATGAACCTCACCTCCGGCGTGCGCACGCCTCTCTCTTATATATACACTCGCTGATACGCGCGTCCGTACGAGCGCGAGCTTTCTCTCTCTCTCTCTGTCTCTCTCTCTCTTTCTGTCGTGCGAGATCCCCACACGCGCGCGAGCGAACCTTCTTGTCCGCGCGCGTCGCGAGCGTGCATCGCGCACGCGAGCTATCCATTATTGAGAGATATCGCGTGCGCCTGCGGTAATGTGACTCGCGATTATCGTCAAAGTGCCGTTTCATTCGGTCAGTTTAAACCTTCTTCTTCGGCCGGCAGCTCGTAAAGATTTATGATTTGTTTTTCATGGGCTCGCGAAGCGCGATTGTGAAGTCGCACTTTGCACGTTCTACGTGCAGGACGGTTGTTGAAATTGTTTCTTTTTTATTTTTAATCGATTGTACGTATAGATTGTTTTGCGGAGTGCGATTTGAAGTCGCACTTTGTACGACCTATATATGGATGATTGTTAAAGTTGTTTTTTTTTTTTTTAATCGATTATATGTGCAGATAGTCCAGTTGTCTGTTACAAAGTACAAATGAATTTTCAAAGCTCATAAAATAATAGTAGAGTACTTACGTCGACGACCAGCTTTTTTACTTCTGAGCTTACGCCGCTTAAAAAGTATATTATGTAATTAAGATAATGAATAAGCGTTGCTTCGAGTTTTTATATAGATCATAAAGCACTAAAATTTTTGAAACCGCGCATACGAGGCAAGGAAGTAATTATTTCCTTATTTTTACAATGTAAGGCAAACCAACTCAAGGTAATGTTTGCGTATTACCAAGATAATAGTATACATAAATATTTGTTATCCAAATGCTACTAATAATAAAAAAAGAATCCACGTATTCTCCAAGCAACAATTGCATATTGAAAGCCCAGCAAAACAGGTCAATTGAGGCTAAAAAACGTTCCCCTTCGTTACGTCGAAGTTTCTGAAAAAGTCAAAACGACTCGCGGTTAATTTGATAGGTCGAGTGGCGAGATACGAGTACCCTAGGTAGGGCACGGCGCGGCTGGCTCATTTCCTCGGCGTCTGCGCGAGGCACAAGTGGGTGCGACACCGGCCCCAAGACGACATGCACTACTACCTGGCGGCCGGTGTATTCGAGTACTCGCGTCGTCTGTGCAGGAGTGCGTACTTGTACCCGCGTGCTCGGTACGTTCGAGGGTCACTGGGATCGTCGAAGCAGGCGGAGCTCTTTGCCTTTCGTCCGCGAGAAAGGCACGGACTGCGCGAGGAGAGAAGGACGTTTGATAAGGACGTCCAGGGAATAAATGAGCATTTTAATGAGTCGGAGAGAAGAGCGCGGAGCAAATCATGCGTCACTTCGATGAGATTTATTTAGCGATTAGGAGTTAAGGAATTCGCCGATCGAGTGATAGTCTTGGCCTGTTATCAGTATATTTGATAGATGGTAAATTTATAAAGATAGATATTTTTTTAACGTTTCTCGAAGCTTATATCGAAGGTTCATTTCTCGCCAGGTGTAATTATTTAGAATGCAAGGTAAATATTTTATGAAAACTATCAGACAGTTTTTGTGTGGTTATTAATGATATTAAAATCGTTTATTTAATTAAATAATTTAGAAGATTATTATTCTCCTCTTTCATTAAATTAATTCATTAATTTCATATCAAAAGCTGGGAAATTATTTAAGCGATCGTATAATTTAATGGAATAAGTTTTAATAGACAAAAGTCATATATATTATGCGTGCAATGCAAACCGAGCAACAGGTGCTTCTTCCACAATCCTTTTTCCAGAGGCCTGTCATGGTAATTGCTTTAAATTTGTCCGGGATCTATCCCTGCGCTCTCGGGCTAGTCGACTTTTTTCCCCGCTCGCTTCATTATCATATGGAAAGTTTGCGGAAAACGTTAGTTTAGCATTGCAACTTACCGCAGAGAGCCGAGCCCCTGCTGGCATAAATTCTGCAGCTTCGCCGGCTCCCCGAGAATAACCGCTTGGTAAATTTATACGCGGGCTACTGAAAAGCGTTTACCACCTCGAAATTTTCTAAGATTTTCTTGAGTTTTTTTTTACGACTTTCGTGGGACTTGACGGTATTGTTACTGGCGAAGTTGAGGAGAGTAAAATTCGCCATTTATAGCGAGAAATACTAAATTATTTTTCTTTCTCACGATTATGCGTGCGAAAACTTTCCGAAACGAGAGATAAAATTTGATAGCTGCAATTATTATTTTGCCATTTGTGAGTATAAATTGCGGCTGCGCGTACCTCGCGCGCAGGCATTTGTATATAAACGTTTATCGTAATGCAAACAAAATGCATTATCAAATGGATAATTTATTAAACGAATCGGTTACATAGACGATAGAAAGGATGATGAAACTTTCTTATTCAAACTTTCGTAATATATTAAAGTAAAGTTATGCGAGAAATTTCATCAAAAGCTGCAATAACTGACTAATCGATATGTTTTGATCGATGCAAATCATCAAGGAATCGCTCTAAGATTACATCTGGATAAAATAAAAGCGCATCCAGAAAATTTCATTCGATGAGAAAATAATGGCTAAACATTAATCAGTAAATAAATATATTTTCTTTTTAATTGACGCGCTTGTTGCGTTTGCCCAATTAAAAAAAAATCCACTACTCCACATTCGGCGCGGTAACTTTTTGCTCGCACGCGCCACGTCTCCAGCAAAACAACACGCTGCAGCATTCTTTCGTTCCATTCTCACCGTAAAACAGCCTTACGCGATTCGCCGCTTGCGTATTACGCATCGCCTCGTGTCCCTTTACCGACCTATCAGTTTTCCGCGGGACATCAAGACGTATCGGAATGCCCTGGCCGCAGGGGCCAAGTAACCCTATACAGTTCCGTTGCGATCAAGCGACTCTTGCGAGCCTTTTCTCACCCGCGGCGAGGCGAAACAGCCGGACAAATGATAAAAAAAACCGACGAACCCACGCAGTTTCCAATTACCCGCGTATATATAAGCGAGCGGCGGCGCTGCCGTGTGAAGTGGCAGTGCGCGTATTACGCAAGACTCCGATGTATTTAAAGCGACGCGCTTAAAAAAAAAAGAAAAAAGAGGAAAAAAGGGGTAGTGTACTCGGTAAAGAACGTTGGAGGAGGGTGCGAGGAGACTGAGGGGTGAAAGTAGCAGAAGCGAGGAGCAGAGGCGAACCCCCGGGTGGCGCGAAACGAGACTGTAAGTAGAGTGTAATTGCGGCTTGTCACGCCGCAAATTACGATCGAACGCCGACTTTTTCCCCCGGCGTGCGCCTTCCGTGTGGAGGTGCACATGCCGCTTTCGGGGCGGCTAACTCCGCGGGAAAAATTTTTCCCGCAAGAATAAAAGCGACTCTCGCGCAACGAGCGAGAGCGCGCGAGCGCTCTAACTAGCTTTCGTCGATCGATCCTATAAAAGCTAATCGGCGAGTATAGCCAATTATCGCTGGCATCGATTCTTTACAGGATTGTTCAATGGCGTGGAAAATCTTCGTGCAACAGGCGAGCCACGCGCGGCACGCAGATTCAACCGCTGACACACTGATTTTCCTTATAATAAACACTTCG
>JAWWEN010000048.1:9826111-9857739 GCA_035582955.1 Sycophila texana | reverse complement strand
TAAGCGTTTGCTTTTTTGTTTTTGTCACCTCCGAACTAAAATATTCAGCGCGCGAAGCGCGCGTTTGAATTCTAGTTTTAAAATTAAAATATAACGAAAATCAGGGCCTGCTTCAGGGTATACAAATACGTTATTTGCGCATGCGCAAAATTTGCGTACCAATTTCAAATTAGAATTTTATAAAATCTAAATATAATATTAATGTGAATTATTTAAAGCATATACATAATATAAAAGCAATTTTCATATGTACAAATAATTTCGATCTCAAAATTAAAGTGTTTGTTCGAGTCCCTTAAACATTTATAACTTAAAAGTGGACAGTAGTTTAAGATACTACAAATATAATATCTTGTACAAAAGTTCATAAAAATTTGTTTCGTATAATATATTCAATCAATTTATAAAACGAGACATCATGCAGAAAAAATGTAAGTAATTTTGAACTTCGATGCTTAATTTCTAAAAATATTTTGAACAGTTGCGTTTTTAAAAAAAATGATATATTAAAAGTTAATAAATTCATATTTGAGTTCTAGAAATCTTTAATTTTTATGAAAATAAGTATAATTACTTATAATTTTTTACCTTCATCGTCTATGGTGACACCATGTTTTCCAAGCATTTCATTAACTCTGCTCCTAAGGGCTTCTTGACGTTTCCAGTCACTGATTTCCTTTCTGAGAGCAAGCACATTGCCGATATTATCCCTTTCAGACAAATTCGTCGATTCCGTTGACGATGCTATTTCTGTTTTTCTCCCACGTTTGTTTGGAAGTGACTTAGCTCGGGAAGAGGCTGTCTGTCGTTGAAATCGCGGCTTCGGTTTGCTTGAACCCTCGCGAGCATTCCTTTGACTCGAACATGGTCTCCACGTTGCCAGCGCTTTCCGATCCTCCGACTTTTCCGTATCGGTAAACCTTGCACGTCTCGACATTTTTGATAACTGAAAATTAATTGATACTGTCAATACAGTTGTATATTTTATGAATTTAAATGGCATAATGAATTTTTTTTTATCAACGTACTCAATGAGTAATAAACATTATAATAATAATAATAATAACAACAATGAAATTAGTTTTTAAAAACAAAAGCCAAAACTGAGTTAAATCCGTTAAAAAAGATCGTGCATTAATAGAGGTATTACTTTTTTCTATTAAAAACCTTTTTTCAATTTTTAATAAAAATAACCAAAGATTTTGTAAATACATACCCTTAACTAAAGGCTCACATACGCAAAATAAGTAGTCTTCATCATCATAGTGAAAAAAGATAGTGTAACGACATATCATACCTTATAATATTTTCAAACATCAAAACGTCTGCCGGTCGACGCTTGCATGGCCGTCAAAACAAGAACGAACCCGCCAAAAGGGTTTCCCTCCACTTTGTCATAACCTCAACAATACTAACAGAAATTCACATAAAATAATACTGATAAAACGTTGATTGTTTTTTTTTAGATATTTATACTCACTTTTGTGTAGAAAAATTCGTCGTAGTCTGCATTAAAAAAGGATTTGCCGGCTTTTCCTGGAATCCGAGGTCATGATGTCGAGAACTGTTTCAACTCGTCGAAGTATTTTTCACTGATGCAGTCAGTCGTTCTTTAGATTTCCTGATTGATGTTCCGCCACACCGTCGATGATTAATTGAATTGTTGATATCGAATTTGTTTGCTTTTCCGCTAAACAAAAGGCCGACGATGTGCACCGACGAAACGTCACTTTCAAATTTCACTGGCCGTTTTAATGCGTTCCAAATTTGATCGACAACGGCTTCCGGTATTCTTCGGAACGCGCAGAACCACCCTGCGCGCGCATCCTTTGTCCGTCATGTTTCATAGCCCGCTTAAATTGAAAAATTTAATTTTTTTAAATAGTTTCAACATGTGCAATTGCTTTACACTATTATTAATGACTTGTTTTGCAAGTTATTAATTATAAAAATTTTATACGTCAATAATTTTTTTGTAAGAGATGTTATAGAGTTTATTAAGCATACTTCTTTGTATCCATTGCAAACATTTTTGAGTGTAAATGTATTCAATACCAACATACAGTGCTGCCAATGTAAGTAACTGAAAACCAGTCAGTTGATTTTGTTTACATCTTAGATTTTAATATTTAATATTACAATTTTTTTTAATAATGAATGGCAAAATGAACAATGAGTTTTGGAAAAATTTTGACAACATAGTGTCAGAAACTTTGGTGCCAAGGTTTTCACTTGACACTGCTCGGCCATGTTTAGAAGAGGATTTCAAGGATTTCAGAACTTCATTGCCAAGTAAAATTAACTGTATTCAATCTTTATTAGACACTATTATAAAAAATGCAAGTGAGTGTACTACAAAAATCAAAAAGAGTATGACCAAAGTTATAGTAATCGTTGGAGAAGAACATTGTAAAATGCCATGGAATGTAGATGGTGTAATAGAAAATGTAAATTCATTAATTCCTAAAATTTGTACAATATTTGGAAATGAAAGTTTGAGAGAATTATTAAAAGATGATGAAGTATTTTTATCGATTGTAAAGTTTTTAAGACCGAAGTTACTAAAAGATTCATGGAAATCATTTCCAGCTGCGGTTGTTTGTTATAAATGGCTGTTACAGTTAATGGAAAAACCTACGCTTAAACGATATGTACCTGAAGTATTACCTACTGCTTTAATCATTTTTGATGATTATGTGCATGAAAATCAGATAATAGGTTTAGAATGTATAAATCTGATTATTGAACATTGTTATAAAAGTAGGAGTCTTAAAAATCTTAACTATGATGAAGTCATATTTCAAGCACTGGAAAAAATGACTAATATAGCTGAAACAGATATGATTATTCCCTTGTATTCTTGTATTTCTGAATTGTTGGATACTATTCAATATTGTGAAGACTGTAAAAATGAATTTGGTTGGACAAAAACTGACGAAGTATTATCTATTTTACTCAGTAACATGGAATTACAAAGTGATTATCGCAGTCGCTATGCTTATGTTATCAGTTTGAAAAAACTACTCAATCATAGTAATTCTGGTAAATGGTCTGAAAGATTAGCTAGAATATTCAGTGAATATTGTGAAGATAATTCAGATCTGAAAGTAACAGTGGCTACCTTAGATCTTGTAAAATCTTTCCTAAGCATTTATCAACCCAAAAGCTATAATTTTTATACAGCAATGTATAGTGCACTTCTGAAGTTACGTTATAAACTTACAATATCTGAATGCAATGACAAAGTAATCATAGAAAACATGGATAGCCTTATTTGTACACTATATGATTTATGTCCTAATTTAAGTAAAGAAGTATTGTCAAATGATACGATAAAATCTGTTGTAAGTACAATGTAAATTGTATATATAAAAATTTTGTACAGTTATATTTTTTTACAATATAAAACTAAAAACTCAAACAATATTCACAAATTTATTATCCCATTGAGTTTGTACTACTCTAAACTACTTGTTAACAATGCAGTTTTCCTTAAATAAAACCATTATCTTCTCAAAAGCACAATATAAAATAATTGATTCCAGTAACAACTGCTTACAAGAATAAATTCTTTCAATGGTCTGAATCCCCAAAAAAGTATATATTTAATATAAAAAAGAAAGCAGAAATGTGAAAATGGTTGCATAAAAAATGAAAACATTGTTGCTTCGAGGTTAGGCGTGCAATCTGAAGCTAGCGGCCGACGCTCGCACAGGATTATATACCTTTGTGGAGAAGGGGGTGGAGAAGAGGGGGAGGTTAAACGCGAGCTCCGAAAGATACAGGTGGGGAAGAGTCAGCTGTGGCCAATCGGGTGCTTTGTTGCATTCAAAAAATTGCAATATAAACAAATGCGGAGGCTGGCGGCGGCGGCTCGCGGGGCCCGACGCGACGGCCCGGGACGGCGTCTGCGGCGGGCGGGCAGCGGCGGCGGCGGGCAGCGCCGAAAGGCCCCCGCGGTACTTTTTGCTCGTTTTACGGTCGGGCCCGGCCCTTCCACTCCTCTCCTCCTCCTTTTTTTCGGACCCCGTCCGCGTCGTAGCCTCGTATATACCTAAGCCCCCTTGCACTCGTGCGCCTCGAATGATAAACCGACTCGGCGTCCGTCGGAGAAGATGGCGGCGTCGGAGCCGAGGCCGGAGCAGCCCCGGACGAAGCCCAGCCAACCGGCGGATACAGCGACCGGTACCCGCGGCCTCGACGCCCTCTTCTACGGCCTCACCATTGTAATATTCGCCGCCACCGTGGTCACAGGTAAGCGGGAGCCCCCCCGTACTCGGTCCCCCCTTGCACGCCGAGGTTTTTCGGGAATCGCGATCGTTTTCACCCGGTCCGATGCCTAAGTCGATAATTACCTTGCGATTTTCTGCTTTTCGTTATTTACTCGGGTTCTTCTTGTATTTTCTATTTATCAATCACTTTCACCTTTAAGTTTTTCATTTTTTTAAACAGCCATTTCTAACGAAAACACTTTCCTATATATACTTTATATTTTTGTGGATTTTTTTTTTCATTGGTTTAGAAAGTAGTATTTGTTTATAATTGAGTCTTCGTGTTTTCTAAGAGAATATTATTTGTTTGAAATATTTAATATTAGGTTTGTTTTGATCTACTTCAAGGTGATTTTTAAATTTTATAAATTTATGAATATTTGCATAAAATGTAATTAAAATTTATTTTCTAATAAAGCCAACATCTAATTTGTACTACATTTCATAATATACAAATTCACCCTTATAATTTACGATTTTCTAAAATTAATATCTATCTATAATATTTACAATTTATTAATATTACAATTACTAATCTTAATCTAATTTTTTACAGATCTTTTTGTTGTGATTGAGCATTGGCTAAACAAATATAAGTCATGGGCTTACTATACAGTTTGTTTGGCGGTTGTGCCATCTTGTTTTGTACAGATGCTAAGCTTAAAGTGGTATCAAACGAGTGGTGATTTGAAAAGGTATCAATGGATCTCACATATTCTTCAATTTGCAGTGATTCACAGGTAAATAAATTGCTTTGGTAGCAGTTTAAGATTTCTTCAATGTTGATTGCATCAGCTGACATCACTAAATTTATCTTTTCTTTCAGATTCTGTTTTTTATTGACATCAGCGATAAAAACTATGAAGACACAGGTGAATCTTCAGCAAAGAGACTGCATTCTTAGATTAGAAAATGACGCTTTTACTTTAAACTTATTTACATCGATGCTCATATCTGTACCTCAAATTATTCTTCAAGTCTACATAATGGCTATCCTGCAGCACATATCCTTTTGGACAAGTATGTACTGAATTATTTTTTTAATATTAAATTACTTTTTTCTTGATCCCCATCTTTAGTCATAAAATAATACTTTACAGGACTATAAGAAAATAAGAGAAAATCAAGTTCATATATTTTGAATATATTCAATAATAATTCTGCTGGTACATCTTGAAAATACTTTTTTGCAATCTTCTCATTTGTCACTCCTTGAGAACTTGAATTTTCTCTTTCACCCTTTGAATAATTTAAATGATTATTTAAATTATTTTCTTTTATGAAAAAATTATATTCACTACTGAGTGACTCAAATTTAAAAATATAATCATAATCAATAGAGCACGGTTGACAAGAATCAAAGTACGGAATCCAATGTTCATCAAAACGCTTTTCTTTGGCTATGAATTCTAGAAACTCAGTGAACGATGGTTCAAGACTGGTAAGATTTGATTGTTTAGTACGGTATTTCTCTGTTATGTACTGTCCGTAACGTTTGTAATAGTACTCTCTGCCTTGCATGTGCTCCAATTTATCCCTGTACGCTGACAGCAGCCTTTCAAATGGATGTCGCACCACTACAAATTTATTGGTCATGCTTATCTCCTGCAAAATTCACCAGAAAGCATTTTAAAAATTACATTCACACTAGATTACCAAGCATCACTCATTTACATCCACGCTGCATAACTTGCATTAAATTTTCCATTCACATTGAAGTACACCTCACCTGCAATTTTTTCTCATCGTCGACGTCGTCGTGTCGAAACTTTTGTTTAACTACATAGCTATAATCCATGCTATTGAGCTTCGAGTGTAGTCTTACAGCGTCGGAGAATCCACTGAGCGCAGCAAAGTTCCTCATCCACATCGAACTCGCCGACTTATAAATTGGACACCAGGTCAGGCCGTGCTTTCTGATAGCGCATCAAACGATCAATTTCACATTTCCTCTATATACATTCGCGCAATTATAACTTGCGAGAAAAAAAAAAACAAAAATAATAAAAGATACCTACAGATCGATGACCACGTTGGCCAGTGCCTTCTCCACGGCGGTCTCCACCTCGTACTCCAGGTTCTCGCACAGCATCTCGACTCTGTACTTGCGATTTTGAAATTCGTGCTCCATCCTGGAGCGCTCCTCCGCGGTGATCTCGTATCGCTCCTCTTTCATTTGGCGTTCCGCGAGTTTTCGCTCCTCCAAGTGGCGCTCCCTTCTTCTAGCGAAGCTCCACTCGGGGACTTCCTTATCACGGGACTCGACGTAGCTCTTCGTTGCATAGGTATTGAAGAGTAAGATGCATAATGAGCCAAGGCATAGAGTGGCGAGCAGCACCTTCAGATGATTCTGCGAAAAAGAATTTATTTTTGGACATTGTTTGCTGTATGCGATGGGGAGGAGAGAATGGAGGAGATTAGATGAGGATGCCCAAGGGAGCGCTTTGATTTATCTATCCCGGAGCAGGAAGCTTTAGCATCTGCGATAAACACTTATCTTCGACGGATGTCATCCAATGGAATTTAATTATGAATGAGTTGGAATTTTATTTTTTTTTTTCTATATGTTGAAGTTTTTATGTACTTACACTTCGGTTCAATTCGTACGAAGGACATCAAAGTTTTATAACGTCTGACGAGAATTTTTAAATGTCGTCTCTTCGCGAATGTACAACTATTTATTTATTAATAAATTAAAAGGCTTGATAACGACCAAGAGAAATTGAATTATTAAACGCTACAGTAATTGAATTCATTTAAAAGTGTTAAATTAAATAATGTTCATTTAAAGTGTAAAAAATTTATTTCTGGCAAACTTAAAATCGCGAACGAAATTACTGCACGATCAGAAATTAAAATAAAAAAACAAACATTCGTTACAATTAACAAACACAATTATTTATATCACTGATTCAAGATTCTATTTCTGACAAATGTAAAGACACGAAAAGAAATTACTGCACGAACAAATTATATTAAAATAAAAAAAAAAACAAACAATCGCTAGAATTAACAAACTCCCGCGGGGAAACGTGTTTTATCACTGGTTCAAGATCCTCGTGTTTTTTTTTTTTTTTTATATACAAAACACTAATTTCCATAACGCGTTACGCGAGAAAATCGGCGTCCGTCCAAACGACACTCACCTTCATCTTTTCCAGCGCAGAAATTTGAAAATCACGGCAACGAGACTAGAGCTCCGCGGTAGCCTCTCCTTCGGTCGAAAAAGTCCATTATATCCTCCTCGGACACTACATTTTTCAACTGGAAAAAAACGCTAGAGCACAGCCGCAATTCACTAGGAGGAGGCCGCGGCGTCGCGTACACGCTGTTGACGGTTCGAAGGCCGCTCACCGACTGAGACGTGGTATGGAAATACACGTCCTAGTGGAAACCTGTTTTGTGAAAGTGCGCCGGTATGCAGGCCCCTAGTCGAGTGCAAGCCGAAAATGCATAGATTTTTGCATGCAACTTTAAATGCCCTCACGCACTTTCGTCAATCGAGCTGCCAATTCGTACGCTTTTGCTGTGGATTTTTTATTTCAACTGAAATTTCTCGTTGGCAATGTTCGACGCGCAATCGTTCCAATCAAACGCGCCCTCTGAATTTACTGAATTCGAGAGCACGTTCCTCGAGTGCGTGTATTTTTCCGATTTAAAATTAAGGAAGACGCTCGTCTCTCTTCTTAAAATAGACAAATCTATGTATAATCCATTCGCCAAAGCATAATAACAAAAAAAAACAATTAACAAAAAGAAAACGAGAATCAAGAGTATCTTTCACGTGGAGTTGCAATAAAAAAAAAAAATAAATAAATAAATAAAATGATCGAATTAACAGGCTTAACGCGCATTTCGTGATGACAAATTCAAAGAGCCGCAGTGCCGGTGCCCGCGGGGCTATACATCCATCGTTAGAATGAAAATGCGCGTCGTCGGTCGAATATTAACTAAAGGCCGTTTTGTTTTACATGCACAACAGGCGCTACGGTGGTGACGTCCCTCTGCTCGGTGACTTGGTCCCTGATCGCCTATGGCCTGCTGACGAGTCGACCCAGTCAAGACGGTTCCAACTTCACCTGGTCCTCCATGATGACCCAAGGATTCTGGCGCGGCGGAATACTCGTCGCCCGGGTCGCCGCGCTCGTACTCGCCGTCATGTGCTTCAAGACCTGGATACTTGTCATATTTGGTAAACTTTGTTTATTTTTTTATTTCCTTTATTTTTTAATTTTTTTACTTTAATAACTATATAGCGAAGGTGCCAAATCTGTTAGCGAGAGTAAAGAGATCGAAAAGTTTGTCCGGTGTATTCGACTGGATTATCATTTGAGGCGGTTTTACATGAAAGTGCGTCGAAATGTCGAATGCAAATAGACTTTTTACGTCTCTCTTTTACAATTTGAGAGTTACGCTTTTTTCTGGACGTGTTATTTTAATTGGGTATAGTAAGATGACTGCGCGTTCGAGTTAAAAAAATGTACGTGCAAGCTACTTATTTCTAGCAATGAATGTTTTTTTGTAATCGTGAGTATGATTACATGCAGAAAATGTGCGTATTATGTACAATAACATATGTTCATGTATAATTATATAAAGTTACGTATTGGTCATAAATAAATACATGTTGTTCAATCATAGTCGAGAAAAGACATGATTCATGATTCAAATCCAATTCTATGAGAAAATATTTGTTTATAAAAGAATTATGCATATTTTCCATTTATTATCATTATTATTTAAATTATTATCACTTTACATTTAAATGATCATTACTATTAATATGATAATTTAAACTTACAAGCATTTTTTCCAATACTTTTTTCTGAATATCGTTACGTCTTTGGATCTTACTATATCGTTTATTAAAATGTTCGATCTATATTAACAAATTAACATGACTAATAAAAAACATTGTTTACAGGAATTCATACACTCGGAATGACGGTGTGGATCATCCAACAGACAACGTGTTTCAGCGGCTCGGCAATGGAGGAGCTGGCTTACAAGTGCCTGATCGGGGCAGTCTACTTTTTCGACTTCCTGCGACTGACGGACAACCAATCGCGGTATCACGTGTGCCTCTTCTACGGGGTAATGACGGTGCAGAACGTCGTGTTCTACGGGGTCTTCCTGGCCTTCTTTCGAAGTTTCTTCCAGAGCAACGTCCTCATCGTCGCGAGTGTCGCCATCCTCGGCGGCACCTTCCTCGGCGCTCTAAGCATGCTCATTCACTTCTGCATGTTCCAAAGTGTTAAAACCATCAAACTGTGCAAGCGAGTACCCACCGATCCAGAGCTATCGCTCAAACTCTCGCCCTCGAAGTCTATTCGGTAATATCATCTAGGGACTTAAAAAAATAAACATTTAATGTACTATTTATTAATATTATTGATTTAACTAATCGCTTATTGAATGTAGTGAATTTAAAGAGCATAGTTTGAGATTTGAGACATTTAATATTACATTTCATTATTCATTAGGATAATTTAAAAAAACTATCTTTTTTATTCTGAACAAAATTGAAAGAAAAATAGTCAAATGTACCAAATACATTTCTCCCTCTCTTTCTAAGTGTAATTACCAAAGTATTTTAATTCAAACGCGGGAGAAAGTGTTATTTGATTTGAAAGAAAATATATTAAGAACAAATGTTGAAATCGATTTGATTTTCATTAACATTTATTTGAATGTTCGTTAATAAACAGTACTTTGAGTCACACAAATTTAACTGCTATTAACGAAAAAAAAAAAAACTATGGCAGATGAATTAAATTGAGAAACAAAAAAAATCCATTTCTTTTTGTTTTATAATTACGTAGCGGCAAGTCACCGAGCAAGAAGTGGAATAACGACACATCGCCGAACGAGTCGGTCGAGAATGTAACGGCCGATGTCACGGCGGACAAGAAGTCGCTGCTGACCAACATCGTGCAGAACGCTGAGTCCGTGGAGAAGGGAGTAATAAATGCAAGTTTCGCAAAGTGTGACGAGACCAACGTGACGGTGCAGGTCGTCGTCGAAGACAGCAAGGTCACGAACGTCGATGTCTCCATCGAGAAACTTCAGACGCAGTGCGCGACTGAGAAGGAGCTCGATGTGCCGGTCGAAATCATCGATCAGGCCAAGAACTCGAGCAACGACTCGTTGCACCGTCAGAAGCGCCGGGGCATCTGCTCCGAAATCGAGCTTGATTTTAAAGCAAACGAGGTGATTTCCTTGAGAAATTAAGGATTTTCGATTAAGCGATTATTAGTATTTAGGAACTGTTGTATTTTTAATTTACGTTAAATTTACTAAAAAAAATAATGGAATATTGGAACCGCGTATTTTAAGAGAAAATTTTAAATGTTGAAAAATATTCTTGTGAACGTACCTAATGATTCACTTAAAAAAAAACCTGTTATGTAAATTTTAGGATTTGCAAAATATTTTACTTATTTTAATCTACGTGTTAAATTCAGGTCATGAAAGGATTGCAGTATTATGAAATATTATATGTACTTAAAAATGTTTTTATACACCGGAGAACATCGATAATGCGTAGATAATGTACAGATAATACGCAGATAATGTGTATACTTAGAAAGTATAAAATTTGATAAAAATAATTAATTTTTTATTTCAGTGTAATTTGGAGATAGATCCTCAGTTATGCTCTCAGAAACGTCGAGCTATCTGCTCACTGACGCAGCTAGGATTGGAACTTGTTACAGACGAAGACAACTACGTGGAAAAGAGCTTTTCCTTGGATAAGTTGAAAACTAACTCAGATGTTTCGCTCAATATCGAAGATAAGAGCCTGGACAGTGGGATTCTCGATGCTCTGCCCGTAAAAAATCTTGTCACTGGTGACAATTGCGATCTGATGATACCTGAAAATATTCTTGTACGCGGCAGACTTAACACTCCCGTCATATCCGAAAGTGGCGAAACTTCGGTAACCAATCAAGTACGAAAATGTCTTTAAAATTCTAAAATTTAAATTAATCATTTTTATAATTATAATAGGTATTTGAATAATTCGAGAATACATGGAATTGAAAAATGTATAAAATACTAATGTTTATGTGAAATCAACTTGTAGCTACCGGAAAAAGCAGACGATAGTCAAAAACAGCAAGAAGAGGAAACGATGAGCCATGTAACATCCATTCACGACTATGAGAATCTTTGTCCTCTGGGGGTGGCGCGACCACCTTGGTGCATCCGCAGCTGGAAGGGTTATATGGACATAGAAACGTACATTCACGATGATAGCGTGGTACGTGATCGCCGTCGGGATACGCTCACTAGTACCGCTACCGGGACGACCGCAAGCTCCGATGTATCCGACACGACTTACGCAAGTTTGCCGCAATCGCTAAGAAAGCTCATGCGTAGGAGCAGGCAGGACGACTATCTAGACACACTCATATATGACCTCGTCGACTGGGAGTCCATGAGCAACAGGGCGCAGAATGAAGACGTCTCCACTACGACTACGTCTGAATTCATCGAAGATTCACAGGTAAACATAAATAATAAAAACGGTCTTAGACTTTGTAATAAGTTCATGAAAAAATACATTAATGTAACTGAACGTTTTTTAATTCTCAACAGGAGCAGGCGAATTTGTTCTCGGCGAAGCCAATAGTAATCGACGAGCGCGGTGGCATGCTTGCGTTGGATACCATTTTAGAGGAACGCGAAGAACCGTTTCCAGAATTGTTGGGTAAGCCATGCTCCTTGGTGGCGACGATCGACGAGATCCGACGCTGCGCCGCGGAGAACTCGCCGCGACTCGTTTATCATCGTACCGAGTCTCAGTGGGAGGATTTGGAACAGCGGATCGCACTTGCACGGCGCGCGCAGCTCGCTCGCGTTCTATTCGCGAACGAGCCACGGCCGGTGCTCACAAAGCCCACAGCAGTCGGAGATAGGCTTAGTCTCATCCGCGAGATGACGACTCACCTGAAGGATGCCACTGGCAGGACACCCCTCATCAACGCCATACTCTCCGACTCACCTATTCTTGGACCTAAAACCGATGCGCAGCCCTGTGAGCCTCATGAACTCCTTGAGGAGGATAATGTTTACGTTGATATGAATGCGCTCGGAGCACAGGTGGTTATAACTTATCTTTACTCCATTTTTTCCAATAATTTAGTATGTGTTTAAAAATTACTAATACAATATTGATATATTTGTAGAAATGTAGCATTGAAGTAAATGAAAATTCGGATTCTCGATTGACAGATTCAGATGTTTCGCTACCAGCTAGTTTAGTCAAGGCGTTGAATAACAGTGGTTCAAATGAAAAGCTTGACGGAGCTAATCGCAAAAAAGTTGCGTTCCTTTTAACTGACGAGGTGATTGATGACATGTCGGATTCATCTTCTGAGCAACAGCACGATGCTTGTCCAACAAAAGAAGAGTTTTGCAATCCAGCAAATCGACCACGTCGAAAATTTTCGTTGCTACGTGAGCGTTTTGAGCCGAGTTCTACTGAGAGAACGTCGGAAAAGCGTATTTCCAATATCTTCAACGGATCTCAGGCGCCCGATAAGGAGAACCTAACTAATCCAGTCACACCAGCGCCCCTGGACACCCTGAAGGAGAAGAGAAGCGTATTTCTTAAACAGGTGCTCTCCCCACCAAAGTTTCATGGTTGGGGAAAGAAAAGAACCTTCAGTCCGAACGCTAAAATTCTTCCGAAAGCTCACTGACACATTTAGAAAATTAGATTGACAAACAGCTTCCTGTTCCTCTTTTCATTTTACGTTAATTTAAATTTAGCAAGTATCTGTTTGTCTTGTCAAAAATTTTATACTTTCTTGTCGATGCAAAGTATTTTGCATTAAAAACAGAAAGAAATATTACAATTTTAGGGTCCACAATTTCTTCTAAATTGTACAATAAGCACATTGATATTCATGCACATTGATTTTATTACGCTCAAGATTTATTGACGTAATCGTTTTTATATCGTACTTTAAAGCGTTAGGTAATTATGTTAAGTTTGTGCAGAACATTTCTTTCTATAAGTATATTATACCAAAATCTGACAGCCTCAGGTTAAAATTTTTTTTTTAACTTACAATTATTTGAACTTAAAGCTAAGAAGGCCGACCCATTCCATTTAAATTTATGTTAATCTCTAATTATTAATTGGATTAATTTTAATTGGATTATTTAACCTTATTTTAATACTTTAAAATTATTTTGAAAATTTATGAAAAAGTCACTTTTGAAGCCTTTTTTATGTTATTCTGATCTATTATTTTTTAAAAAACTTGTACAAATCTAGGTATTGTAAGGAATGATTTTTTAAATTTGTGCAACCGCATTTTATATTTCCCGAAATCTCACATTTTAAATGAATTTTATCTTCGTTTTACCTTCGCTCATAAAATATTTCGTTTGTTTTGAGAAGATCTATTAAAAAGTCACAATTATTTACTTCATTAAGCAAATGTACGTGGTAATGTAAATTTTACTCCCTGCAACATTTGCACTTTTGTAAATGAAGTTTTCTACGAAATGCGAAGAATGTTTACTGTTTAATTACTAACTAATATCTATTAAGGATCACAAGGGCTTCCATAAGTTTTGGTTGTGATTATTTTTATTGTTTATTCCCTATAAAGATAAGGCGTAAAATATGTATAAAGCAATTATGGTCATTTTAATGCCATTATAAGTAGTCATGTATGTTACATAAAATATTTTTATATTATAGATAAACGTAGCATGTAATTTGAAGTTGAAAATGATGTCATAACATTAGTTGCACTGTCAAATTTTAAAGTTCGTTTATATACAGATACATTTTTCTGTTTTACAAGTATATTGAAAAGTTGGAATCCTTCAAAACAATTATATCAATATAGTAACTTTTTACCAAAAAGTTTATAACATTAAATTATATGTGTAAGATATATAGAACATAAATTTTTAATTTTTCTTCGTTACAGTATAGACGTAATAATTGATCTCATGGTCAGTTTATGAAACGTATTTTCGAAGTAATATCTCGTACTTTGTACATATTCCTACATCTTATTTTTTTCATTTAGTCATTAAAATTCATTAAAATCCATTTAATGTTAACGCATTTCACTTGATACAATTATTCAAGACTTTTACAAAATAAAGATTCACCATTGTATAAACTAAATTTATTATATGACAATTTTATATTTTTAATTAGTACAAATATTTAATGCTGAAATCATACCGAAAATATTGTATATTTTTATATTATTAAATAAAAATTTTTTAATCTAATTTAATGAATACTAATTTTTTATTATTTTGGAAATACCTTTCACTTGAAAAAATGAAACTAAAATATAATATGGGGATGAAATGCTTTTTTAAAAAAACTGGTATTGCTTAAACTTAAAATAAGATTAAAATAATTTAAATTTTTATTAATTGAATGCTTTTATTGAAATCATCATCAAAAAATACAAATTAGTAAATTAATGATTAGTACATATCCTACCATATTTTAAAATAATATTTACTTCGCTGTATAAAATGTATCGTCTACGAAAAATCTTTCAGATTGTTGATACTTCTGGATTACAATTTTCGTAAATAATAATAAATTTGAATACAATGTTCAATACTACATAAGTTTCCTAATTACATTCAAGATAATATACTAATATGTATATTATATTACGTAACTAGTTAAACCTAATTTTACATTATAAATATTGAAACAGTTTCACAATTCATTAAATATAAAAAGCAGCTACAATAAAAAAGAATTAATTTTAAAAATGTTGTTAGGAAAAAAATATGGATTAAAAACAGTATTATATAATAAAACGCAATAATAACTGTAAGTCTTATTAAATTGATGAAATAGAAAGTGCAATCAACAATTAAATATAGTTTTAGAAGTAAGACTGAGTCCTCATAGTCAAATGCAATTAACTGATGTAGTTATTGATTCTGGTCAGTCTTTATAGGCATCCAATGATTAATTCAGTTACCTTAAATTTTAAAATATGACGATAAATTCAATACCTTAAAATTTGTTTTTTATTTTACACAGTAACACTAACCATGTGGATCTTTTTTAATTAAAATAATGACTAGTTAATCTACAAATCTATTAAGAAACAAAAGTAACAACTAAAAATTATATCAAAAGTATATAAAGTCATTAAAATAGTTTTAAGTTCTTTTAAGTACCTATTTACAAAAATTGATACCTTATTCTCTTATCGAATTTCAATGTAAAACCACAAATATATTTCTACAATGAAGTCCTCTACTTATAATATTTTTGCTTTTTTCACGATGGCGTACAATATATTATTATTATTCTAATTTTCAATTTTTTTGATAGTGACATTTCTGAGTGATTTATATTTTATGTATTAATTTCATTAATTTTTTTTAACTTTATAAACGATACTTTTATAGAAAAGTTAAAACGTACATATTTGTAAAATATTGAGACAGTGATAAACAGTATTATCTTACATAATACTTTAAATGGACAGTGGTAATATTAATGGAAGATATATTTCCATTCAGTACTTTCTTAGATTGTCCAATTTCATCCAAATTTGTCTTTTTCACTTATACAATTTAATTAATTTTAATATTTTTTTTTAATCTATGAACAACAATTGTACCAAAAAATATTATTTCCGAAAAAATAAATGTGTTCAACTAGCATATTAAATACTTTACATACATAAATATGTAACTGATATATACGATTTATCTTTATAATTAGTTTCAATGTAACTTTTGTTCAGTTAAATTCAAGGAAGACTTAATATAAATTAGTTTTGTAAAAGTTTAGAAAACCTTTGATAATAATCGGGTTTTTTATCAGTATACCAAAAAATAATGTTTCATTAAAAAAGAGATTCATGAAACCATTGGATGACCAATCTATACTTCATTGTTTGGATATTACTGATGACTGTACATTGATCATCAATATTGACATAAGACATTTGCTTTTAAAAAGTCTGGGTATTATGCCTAGTTTTCATATAGGAGTACTTTGATTTGCTTTTTCTCCAAATTTTATGATCCATTCTATATGACAAATAGCAGGTAGACTTCGCATATTGTTGCAGATACGTGTTGCCAATGGAATTTTACGTAATTCTTGTGCGATTCGATTTAAAGATTTCCCTTTAGTTTCAGGATAAAGTAAAAATACATATACAATTGCAACGAGGCACATAAAACTGTAAAATAAATATGTTCCAGCCAACGTCATTGTTCCTAAAAATTGAATATAAGTTTTGAATAAAAAAATAAAGTAATGGTATCCTTTTCATATATAATATATAATTATATATAATTAGTAAAATATTTACTTGTCATTTTCCCAATGGAATCAGAAAGTAGCATATGAACAAACCACATGACAATCACTGATATACCAACACATTTTCCTCTTATAGCTGCTGGAAAAACTTCACTAAGTGTTAGTAAAGGAACTGGTCCAAGCCCTAAGGCATAAGCAGATTCAAAAACGAGCAGTGTAATCACTGCTAAAATTTTTAATCCACCGGTGAGGCCATCAGTTGTAATTATATTTTGAGTCTAAAAGTTTATTAAAAATTATTTAAAAAATAAAATAAAAACATAAATATTTTAATTCTAAGAATAAAATAAATGACTTATTATATTAAAAAATAAATAAATATTTATTACCTCACAAGAAGCTTTTACTTGTGTCCAGGTTTCAGGATTTGGTGCAGTCATAGCCAGTGGTGTTGGTAAAAGTGGAAAAGGTGGTGGTGATCCAGTTGGTGAAATGGACTTTATTTTATATAAAAATTCGTTTCCTACATTGTTCGTTGTTACTAAACTACAGGGTTCATTAGGGAAGTTCAGTAATTCATCTCCTCGATCCAGTGTTGCTAGTAAGGACAAAAGAGACACAGAAGTCATACAAATAGTAGCTGAAGTTATTAGGGCCGTTCTACGTCCGCATCTTTCAACAACTATTAGACACAAAACAGTACTGAAAACGCGGACAACTCCGAGTGCAATCATCGCTGTTACTTTAGCAATATCTGTAAAAGAAATAAGTACTTTAGAAGTGTTCATTAATTGCAAATATAAATTGTCAAAAATAAGAGAAATAAAAATTACTTGAGCATATTCCCAGAAGGGCAAATAATCTTGGAGCATAGTAAAGTACTTGCTGTCTTCCAGTTCCTTGCCTAAGAGCCAACATCACCATCATAACTATAACAGTTTCAAAAACGTAACACCAAGAATTTTTTACTGGCACTCTAGGAACATTTGCTACTCTTTTTAACAACATAAAAGATGGGGATCTTTGAAGGAATATAATTGTAGTGATACAAGTAATCAGTGCAGGTACAGATGTAACACCAATAGCAAAACGCCATTGGTAATCAGCATTTTTATTAGCTGTTGCTATGAAAGTAAAAAGTAGTCCTGCGGCAGTTCCTAATTGGTGCAATGTTATGTTGCACCCTCTTTTGGAGGAATTGGATATTTCAGCCATGTAAATGCAGTGAGCCATAGCAGATAGTGTTCCTGAATATCCACAAATGTATCTTGCTACTAAGAACAAAATATAGTGGTTTGCTAAAGCTGATAACATTGAACCAAATGCCAGAAATACCAAAGAGGATATCATGGTAGAACGACGACCACATGCATCAATTAAAATTCCTGGAAATATTAATATATAATAATATATATTGTGTTCTTTTAAGAATGTACTATTTTTACTTGATAAATATATGAATAAAGTATAATCTTACCTCCAAATAGAGCTCCAGATAAACATCCAACAAACCACACATTAACGATCAAGGTTTCTGAATGACAGTCAATGGCAAATTCACCTTTAACTAAAGGTGCAATTTGTCTACCAATTCCCATATCATATCCAAATGCAACTCCTGCCAGAGCAGCCACAATAGATACCAGAACATTTTGATTCTGAGTCGTTAAAGGTGTTAGATTTTCAGTATGCCTAGGTATCGGCTTCCTTAATTTTTTAGGTGGAATATATTCATATTCCTTGAGAGGTGGTTTTATAGCAGGTGGCTCAGAGCTGCGATTAGAACTGTTCAGTAAAATAGTTGTATCTTCGTCCTCCGACATTTTACCTGAAAATCTGTATATACTTTCTTAGTATTTTAGACATTTAGAAAAAAATATTTAAACTAACATTAAAAAAATTATTGGTAAATTTTACAAATTAATCAAAACCATCAAAATTAAAGAAACTTAATTATTATTATATATCATTTGTTGTTATAATTTGCATACTACCGTATGAAAAAAAAACCAGTTGCATTTGTACAAAAAACCAGCAAACTAATACAATGCGTCTTCAAAATTTGTGCTTTGCATATTATTCCTTTTAAAATTCGGAGTGCACATACTTCTAATTGAAAATAGCAGCACTTTTCATACTTCTTTCTATCATCTAAAGCACACAGCAATTGTTCTTCAAGCAGAGGTTTCAAAGAGTTAAAGCAAAACGGAGCGCAATAAGTACGCAGTGCATCGAGTGCATCGGCTACTTTGACCTCGGCAAAACAACAGCGTCGTCGAGAAACGCATCCAAGGGGTGTGAAGAAAACGAAAGAAGGCGAGACCTGCAGCAAAGCAGAGAGGCGCATATATACCTACTTCGACTGGTCGAGAAATGGACGAGCGGGCGGTTCTCGGGATAAAATTGCAGCAGTCAGCGGCTCGTTGTTTATTGACAGGGTGGCTGCTCGCTGCTCTCGACGAGAGACCGACGCATGATCGGCGAGAAAAAAAATGATCTCCTCAAGATCGCGGCTGCGAGCTGGAAGCAGGCGGTCGAGGCGAAACTCGCCACTACTGTGCGCGCGGGCGACGCCGACTCTGCGCAAACGCGCATTCCAAAGACCTGCAACCAGTCCGCCTCGACTGTGCAGTCTTAGTGGAGGTAGTAAGTATATCCCTGCACCCACTTACACTTGCAGCTCGTCCTCCTTTATCCAATTTTTTCTTCAAGTTTCCAGGAAAGTTTTAGTGCGTTGCGAGATTGCTTCCTCTTTTTGATTTGCTACGGCTTCGACGAGTGTTACGTATTTTCCTTTTTTTTTTTATTTCTTTTTTTAGTTATTATTATTTATATTGTTATCGTTGATTTTCAAGAAAATTGCTATGGAAAACGTAAGTATATTTAAGCTATACTTCCTGTGTAATTAAACGCTGGAAATAATTTTAAAAAGAATTGAATATAATTATTACAGAATTCGTATAAATTGTGCTGCGTCAATAAAGTTGAATTGCTTATTAAAGGTAGTAAAATGCCTATATATTAATATATTACGTGCGGCAAAATATAATGATAAGCGAAGGTCTCGTTTAATGTTTAAATTATGGCTTTTAAAAAATTATTTTTAAGCGAAAAATCAATTAACACTTTTAAACTAAAGAAAGAAAATGTCATAAATAAAAAATAAAATCTTTACATCGTATTATTAATTTATATTGAGTAATCAATATAGGGAACTGCAATAAAAAAAAAGTTGTATTTAAAAATGTTTCTAATTGTTATTGAAATATAACATAAAAGTAAACAGTTTTGAAATTTTTATGTAGTTTTAAAGCATTGTTAAACAATTGGTATTTTAATGCCAATTTCTTTATGATTGATTAATATTTATCATATTTAAGTATTACATATATGTATAACGCACGCTCTCGTGCAGCATACACAATAAGTATATAAATAAACCGGAAAAAATATTTGATATTGTATAAACATTGGTAGTATAATATTCATTAATAGATATTATTATTAACTATTTATACTCAATTTTGTTAGTTATTTAAATTTTTCCTAAAAATTGCTTTAGATCAAAATTAAAAAAAATTGAATTCAGTTCAGAACATATAATACATCATTTCTTTTTTCTTTTGGTTTTTAATTTCTTACAGTTGCTTAAATTTCAAATGAGTACTTGAACTTCATAAAGAATTTAATGTTCAGAATAATTCTGAATTCTATAATATTTCCAGCAGTTTCCAGGTATATAGAGCGGACCGTCCGCAAGTCCGCAACAGGCGCAACTGCAGCGGCGAGGAGCAAGAGGCCGCGCGAGTCGCCGTGCGTATCGGCGATCGAGCTATCGAAGCATACAGTGAGTGTCCTGTCTGCCTGAGCAGCGCATTCGAAGTGCGCATTGGTCCGTCTCCGAGGCACGCAGCCCCGACGAAATTCTCGCGAGTATAGTATAGGGTGCAGAGTTCTCCGGCCTCCTCGAAGATCGTTGCATCGACCATCACAGCAGCGAAGGGCTGTGCCACACGCGACGTCGCCGAGGCTGACGCGCTCTCCGCTATCCCGGTGAGTCCCCACACGCACGTCCGACCGCCCGAGCGAATGCGAAAAGCCGACCGGGGCCCGAGACTATCGAGGACGCTCCGCCGATTAACCGTTAGGAGTATCCGCTCGGGCGCAACCGTTCGAACGGACCTTTTTTTTCTTCTCGCTCCCTTCGGCGCCCACCGGACTGACTTCCGCCTGACGGCGCAGTCGGTCGAGCATATTATTATATAGGCTCCGAAAAGCCTCCCGCACGCCGCTCTATTTTCCGATCCCTAAGCGGCCTTTACTGTATATACTTCGGGCTCTTGACGCGCCCGTAAACGTGCTCCCTCTTTCTCCCTCCCTCGTTCGCTCTCTTTCTGCGTATCGACGGCCGTCGCGACGTCGTCGATCGACCGCCGGGACATACACACGACGTCCCCGTCCTTCGTCCCCCTCCTTCGAACGTTCCGAAGCGGCTCCGAGAGGTGAGACACGGGCATCGCGCGCCCTTCCTTTTTTTTCGCACCGGGCTTCGCCTTTTATAGCTGTCGCATGGTGATAAACGAAGCCGCTGCTGCACCCATGAGGTTGGGGCTGTAATACTTTCAGGACATTCAAATTTCGAAAGTGGTAGACACGCGCTGCTCCCTGCAAGTAATTGTTATACAGTTAGTCTTCGTGCAATTGAGCGACAGCCAGCTGTGGATGTTTACTCCGAAAAGACTTTAATCGCGTTTCTTGTGACCGAGCGATAACCGAAAGATTAATTGTTTATTTATATTTTATCGAAATTTCGACGGGCTTTTTATCTTTAAATATACAGTGATACAAGTATTCTCGGGGAAAACAATTTCAGATTTTCATTGGAAACTTGATTAAAAGTCATTTTTATTTAAGCTCAATTTGTATCCCTCTTGCACTCGATGACTGGTCTAAAAAGACTGCATATAAATTATATTTGACTTTTGGTAATTTAAGGTTATTTATCATCTTTTATTTTAAAAATATAGTCTCTATGCAAACGTTTTTTATTAGTCGTCCATTTTAATCTGTAAAATCTTATTTATTCAATTTATTCTTTTTCAGTAACAATGGCTGTTAACGTTTATGCAACAAATGTGACGACTGAGAATCTCAGTCGTCATGACATGCTGGCTTGGGTCAATGATTGCTTGCAATCATCATTCTCTAAAATTGAAGAATTATGCACTGGAGCAGCTTACTGCCAGTTCATGGACATGCTGTTCCCAGGTTCAGTGCCCTTGAAGAGGGTGAAGTTCAAGACAAATCTTGAACACGAGTATATACAGAACTTCAAACTGCTTCAGGGAGGCTTCAAAAAAATGAATGTAGATAAGGTAAAGTCTTATGTTTTAATTTTGTCACTTTACAAAGGAATATTTGAGAAACACTTTCACTTGATTGTAGTTATAAAAAAGTGCTCCTTATCTTATATTATCATATTGAAAGCACTACAAAAATGGTTCAGGTAATACCAGTGGACAAACTTATAAAAGGCCGATTCCAAGACAACTTTGAATTTCTCCAATGGTTTAAGAAGTTTTTTGATGCAAACTATGATGGACGAGAGTATGAAGCATTTGAAGCTCGTGGCTGCATTCCTCTGGGTTCCGGAGTTGATGGGACTCATACAATTTCAAATTCACAATTAGTACCACTTTCTCAAAAACATATTCAGCAGAAGCATATTCAACCCAGAAATCCTGTACCGCGACAGCAAATGAGTACATGATTATTTTAATAAAAAATCCTGTAATCTCTTGCACTGTCTGTCGCATGTTAGCTTCTAGGGCATATATGGAAATTGGTTCCACTGAGTTGTTTCACAATCATATATTTTTATTTGATTAACTCTTATTTACTGAAGTATAAGCATTTTTATTGGCAAAATGTATTATAAGCAAAACAAAAATTCTTAAATTATCTTCAATAAGTAGAAAAATTGCTTAAATAATCAATCAGTATATTGGTTTATTTTTCATCGTATTTCACAACTCTTACTATATGTTTGGCACATTTATACGTCCTGCAATGTGTACATATGTTAAACACACACTCACGCCAGTTAATATTTGTATATATTTATTTACACTATCTCTTACTCAGTGTCTAGTTATTTGTATGATTACCAATCCAATGTGTAGTTTTCAATTTTCTTATTGAAACTAGGGCAGCTAGTTCGGTATTACCTTTTATTTTTATTAGGCTTAACTTCTTATTATAACAGACGATTATTTAAGTAGTCTAGGCTCAATGCAATATTTTAAAGAATTTCAGTGTACTTATACCTTACTTATTTCAAACAGATTTTGTTTATCCCATATTTATGATATAATGTTCATTCTCATCATTTAGTATTTCCAGTTATCTTCCATCAACAAAAAAAAATATATTTTTTTTTTATATTTTTATATTATTTTATTTTAGTTAAATTTATTTTATTTTGTCATTCTATCAATTTTTCACACATCCTTTACAGATTGTACCGATCGATAAGCTGGTGAAAGGCAGGTTCCAAGACAACTTTGAGTTCTTGCAGTGGTTTAAGAAATTCTTTGATGCAAACTATTCGGGAACAGATGTTTATGATGCCCTAGCAATGAGAGCAGGGGAACCTTTGGGAAGTGGCGGTAATAATGCACCTCGAGGTGGTGGAATGGTAAAACGGACTACCACAGCACCATCTAAACCTGCTGCTAGGACCGGTACAGTCCATACAACTTTTTTTCATTTTTTTTTATTATACTTTGATTATTATTCATTAACAAAGTATCATTGAGTTATATCAAATTTTAACATCATTTACACTAACTACTCTGCTCATATTCATATTACTATTCATAATCTTGAATCCTTAGGATTTAATATTTTTGTTAATAAAAAAATGTTACTTTTTATTTTTTTAGAAATACTATTTTTGCAAATTACAAATTAAAAATCAAAAGATAATATTGTATATAAATTGACGTCTAACACTAACACTACTTACTGGAACAAATTATTTGTATTTGACATACATTTTTTTTAATCACTATGCACATGCACATTTTAAAAAAGTGTATAATTTCAGTAAATGCAATAAGTACAATGAAACTTTACACATTGAACCATGGATAAATACTTTATTTTATTATGAGTTAATTCATTATAAAAATTCATCTTAGGTGAGGGACTGCAATCTTCTGTCCAAGTACCTGCAAAGTCAATACAAAAGACTAGTAATTATTTTTTAAATATTTTTGAATCTAAACCTTTATTCTACTACTTCTTGTATTGTAAAATAAATGTGTAAACCCTCTATTATTTTAGGTTAATTCAAGTACATTTTGTATATCTATTGTTTTTATAGCATGAGTACTGCACTATATTATTTAAAAAAAACTATTTTTTAACCTTTTATGTAAATACCAATTTAGATTTTGATGCATGTTAGTGTTGCATTAACCTGTTAGAATTACTTACTGTATATTAAATTCAAATTATTATATTGCTAATCACTCTATTTAGAAATTTCACTGATACTTTTAATACATCTGCAATAAGCATTGTCAACTTTATATGTTGTTTATATATTATATTATTGTACTGTTTAGTAATAATTAAATAATTCTATGACTAAAATAATAATTTACGTGCAGTAAGCAGAGCTCCACCAAATCGTGTGCCGCAAAAAATAGGAGGCATGGGCAATCGTGGAGATACAGAAAAATTCGAAGAACTGAATTCTCAGGTAACAAGAAATGCTGAAAAATGAAATTTAGATATTTCACTTCAATATTTTTTATACAACATTTTATTGTTTAGATAATGGATTTGAAAGTGACTGTTGATGGATTGGAAAAAGAAAGAGATTTCTACTTTGGTAAATTGAGAGATATTGAAGTTATGTGCCAAGAATGTGACAACAGTGAAGCTCCTCCAATCATACAAAAAATCTTGGAAGTCCTTTATGCTACAGAGGTAATGTTCATTTAAAATTGTATTTCAAAATAAAAATTTAAAACATTGACTTTAAAAATTTTGTTAAAAGTAAATGATTATTTAGATTAAAAAATTTTAGAAAACATTAATGTGTTACAATATTCACGATATCAATGTTTACGACGGAAAATTTTCAAAATTTTGCACTTATATAAAGTGATAATTAAATTCATTAAATCCTCAAAAAATAAATTGCCATCATTTGGTTAAACGATTTACCGAAAAAGGAAAAACAGTTTTATTCGTTTTTTTTTTTTTTATTTTTATTTTATTTTTATATTTATTTTTTTTTTTATTTTTATAAGGCAAGTAGAATGTTATAAAATGATTTCAGGATGATGGACAAATCAATGAATGTGGTGATCAGACCTATTAATTTCGATTGTTTGAATGACTGGTCATTTTAGAGCTAAGGTAAAGCAATGTGCTGTACACTTGCACCCCACGTTTAATATTATGGTTATGTGGGTTAAAGTGGTGGTTTAATTTAATTTAAACAGAATCGAAATATTATAAATCTATATTGTAAAACATATCTATTGAAAAAAATCAAGCTGGAATTTCTCATGAAATTTCAGTAAAATTTCACTTGTCCAAAAATCCAAAAACTTTAGCTGAAATTCTGTTAAAATCTAGCTGAATTTTGAAAAAAAAAAAAAAAAAAAAAAAATAGAAATAGAAATAAAAAGAAATTCAGCTAGATTTAATTTTATTTTATATTAGATTTAAAATTATAAATAAATAATTATAATTTCGCATAATGCATAAACATTTAAAATAACTTACAATGAATTCCACTAGATTCCTAAAAACCTTGGAGTTGGGATAATAATACCTATGATAATTATCCTCAGTTTTGTAAAAATACTATCTAATCAATTAGGAAGTACATTGCAATTCTAAATGTTTAGTGTACTGTAGAAATTAAAATTGTTCTGTTTAAAAAATATTAATTTAAACATTTATAAAGTAATGTTGATTGGTTTTTAAAAACGATTTTGTTTTGATTTTAGGATGGCTTTGCTCCACCAGAAGAAATTGAAGGAGATGATCAAGAAGATGACAAATATTGAATGAATCGATTTTTGCGATTCCATAGATTATATTTAAACATCTGTTTTTAAAAGTTCTTATGTCTTAGGTTACAAAATGAAGGAATCAGAATTCTAAAGAAAAATTCTGGTATTATTTTTACGTCCAAGATAGTCTTTTTAAACTTACTTGCGTTTGTACTATTCTTATCATATTATGTAAAATAAACTTTTTTTAATTTGGTTCCATAACACTTTTTTTTTTCTTTAAAATAATCAAGTAGGTATACATGTACGGAATGCTATTGGATTTGAATGTGAACAAGCGCAAAGTGTCTGCTTAATTATAAAAATTAAGACAGTCCATATGATAATTTATGTTAATACAATTTAAGTTTTTATATAGCTTTAATTCTGGTAAAAATAGGTGAAATTCTAAAAAAAAAAATTAAAAGTTGAAATTTTAACATTTTATATTGGTTATACTAAAAAATAACAATTTTTTAAAAAGGCACTAACAGTGAATCTTTTGTACTTTCTTTCAAAAGTATTTTTTTACAGAAAATCACAAAAACTGTAAAAAAGTATCTTTGTGTTGACTAATTTTAAGCTTGAAGATGTATGATTGTTTTTTACTACTTAAATTGTTCAATGCATTGCCTTTGTAGCTTGACCATGTATTAAAAAAAAGTGACGTAAAAATGAGACTTGTTCTATCTTGTACAGAAGTTATAAATATGAAAAAAATTTAACATATATTGACTATATGCAATCGGATAATCTTGTAATTAAAAAATGTAGTAATAATTATTATTCATTAATTGAAATTAATCAAAAGATTTAAATTTAAATTATTCATTTTAAAAAATCGATGAATTAAGCAGAAAAAATGATTTAAAATTTAACATTTTTATTTAAAATTATTAATAGGTCTGACAATGATATTTATAGAGGCATCAATAAAAGATCTTACCATAAAATATTGTAAAAAATATGCAAACAATTTAAGGGGGTGAATATGAAATAAGTGTCTTACGCACGAGATATTTTTATTTATAACTAATTATATCTAAATTTAAATGCACTAAACATGTTGCACGATTACTTTATTTAGAAAAGTATATTACTTACATTGTCTGTATTAATTGTACTCATGCATTACAAGAGATTATTCACAAATGTGCTTTCAATTTAAAATTTTATTGATGTAACCATCGTTTAATAAAAACGAACACTAAAAAAATATTTAAATTCATTTTTTAACAATCATTCCTAAGATAATTTTATTTTTACGTTATTAAATTTTTATTTTTAATCTATAAACTCGTTTTTAGTTTAAGCCCATTATTTAATTCGTACTAAACAATGGTAAACTTGGAATAGCTGTAAACTATAAGTATTATCAATATATTTTATAGATCTACAATTACATTTAATTAAAAGAATGGCTGGGGCTATTCGCACCAAAAATTCACGCTTACATTTTACTATACACTACATGATTATTTGCAATTAATCATATTCTTAATTAAATACGATATAACTTCTTTATTTATGTTCTAAGCCAAGCATATATTTTTAACCTACAATAAATGAAAAATCAATCTTTAAATCCTGAAAACATAATAATTAAATTTTCTGCATACAGCTACCGGACACATCAGTGCAACAAATAATTAATGAACCAATTGTTAAAAATTGGAATTGTCTCAGCGGCCAACGACACTTCCCATCAGTTCCGAGTCTCAATGTTATTGCAGTATATATATATATATACCCGCTAAATGGGGAATTCGCGCCAAGAGGGGAGGTTTGGGCGCGAAACGAAAGCCGAGGCGGTATTCACGAGTCGCGCCGTCCAGACTTGTCAGTCAGTAACCGACAAACCGTCCCAGCGTCGCCTCCTCGCATACTCTAAACATCGCAATAGGTTCCGACTGCACGCACTCCTCTCCTCGCCGTCCCTTTTTGTTTTTTTCCCTTTCAATTCGAGCTGCGAGTTGCGAGTGCGTCGCGTCGATAAAAGAAGACAAGTATGCTTTTCGTAATTAAGCCGCTCCGATTACGCGGCCACTGACACGCACACACACCGAGGAAGCCGCACCGCACGGCGCATCACACAGGAAGAGGACAGGACACCAGCGACCGACCTGACGACCTGCACACGACCTGCAGAAAGCATCTCCGAAGAGTCGAGCACTGACGGCGATTTCAGCGGCAGCTGCACTCGAGGTTCGTGCCATTGGCCTTTGTTTTTCAATCTTTTTAAGCGCGACTAGTTATAATTTTTTAATTGGCCTGACAAAGGGATATATCGAGTGGGATCACGAATAAACAGATGCGATTTTAAATTTTCGAAGTGTCCGTAAACACGAGGCGACGGTTGAGGACACTTCAGTTGAGTCTTCGCCGAGTGTCTTCAAGAAATATACACAATAACGAGTCTAGCCGGCTTGTGTGTATACAAGCATTTGCTGATAATTCGTTGCCCTTGAAATCGTCTGTTTTCTGGCGATATCCAGCGCGATTACTTACTCAAGACGCAGTGTACTTATTAATATTTCCAAGTTTTTATATTTTAGTTCGTCGAGTAAATTTTTGTTTAAATAAAGTATAATTAGATGAAATATGAGAAGATATATAAAATAAAATGTATACGTAAAGTGCCCATGCATAACCCATAATAATTAAATAAGTAATGTAAATAGATTGTTTTCGACTAAAGTGTGCGTGAAATTATTTGATTAAATATTACTATTAATTTTCTATATAGCAAGCAGTACAAATAATTTTTAATTTTTCAATCGCTTTCCATTCATCGTTCTGTATCTATTTATGCAACTTGCAGCTTTCCGAGATGTAACTTTTTCACGATTTTATTAACTTCGAAACTGTAATATAATGTCATTTAAAATAATATAAATAATAAAATAAAAAATGATTTGTTACATTGCAAATAATAGACGAGTAAATAAATAAAATTGTTGCTCGTTTTAAAGTTATTTAATGTTTTAATTTAAAGAAACGTTAGTAAACTGATTAAACGAGCAAAAAAATTGCTGTCGACACAAAGCTTCAAGTTCCGATTATTTTACCCACTGATTATTTAAAATGAGTCGTAAAAGGATGTTTTCAGCACTTTTAATGTGCATGGGAGAGATAATCTATTAAATCGCATTTGATAAAATAAGCTGGCCGACAAGTAAAAATTTGGCGCACTTTGACCCGTTAAGCGATTTACACGGTTTTTGCAAAAACGAGACAAACGTTGCATAATTCGTTGGCTCTTATCGTTTAACAAGAAAAAAAAGAGTAAAAGCACATTCAATCGAGACGAAAAAAAGCGATCGATCAATAATATAAATGTCGTGAACATTGCTACGTTCTCGAAATTGTTTGTCTTCCTTACTTAGTTTCGCCGTTGAATCATCTTCATATTTAAAAAGTAAATTAATAGTGGTTACAAAAAATTATAGTATTTTTAAACTATGAAGAGAATTTAATATTAGAATCGTTATTTAAAAAACATGGATTTATTTATACCGGTAAATGAACAAGTAATTAATCGCATTAGTCATCCAGGATTTATTAAATTATTCATTGTTAAAATTTAAATTCTGACAATAGTTATATTACATAAATTTAATAATAAAAATTCCAACACGATATCGATCACGTATATTCATCACGTATATATTAAGCATTCACTGTAGATTACCGCATATAATCTTAATTTAGGATTTAGCAAAAAATCAATGCTTATGCGTTTGGCATAAAAAGGGAAAAAAGTCAAATTATTTTATTCTTATTTTATTATTTGCTTTGATGACTAAGGTAAAATTAGGTTCAAGTAAAAAAAAAAATGCGAATCATGTGAAGAAAAGCGTGCCTCGGTGATACACTGAATAAGATGTAGACGATTACCCTATCTTTGGGACAAGCGTCTATCAATAATTTTGACGTAATCTGGCAACGCGTCGGATTCAGTCTCAATGTTCGAGCACTTTTATGTAATGTCACTTCGTCAAACGTGAAATACATTCGTCGCTGATTCGCCGTTGCGAGCGTACTCATTTTAAATTACATCGGTAAAACTTCGTTCCTCCGAATATGACGTTGAGAGTCAAGGTAAGAGATTTCAAAATTTCAAAATTTGAATGAAGTTTAGGAAAAAAAAATTAATTGTCTTCTGCCATTTTTGCACAGTAAAATATTATCGCATGTCCGTGCTAATTTTGGTTCTACTAAGGGACTAGCGAGTCTGAGTACACTTTTTCCCAGACGGATTTCGGATACTAATTATCTATAATAATAGCCCTTCTGAAGAAGATTCAGCAAGGGCATTTTTCTTGAAAACAATTATACCGCGAACTAAGAATTATTGATTGCATAAAAAAAGAACATTTTTTTTATTTTTTATTTTTACGTTACTCAAATTATTTGTCATCATTAATTGTGATACCCTTTCTTAATCTTTAGCTTTTGCAGTATTTTTACAAGTGAATGTGGAGCAATAATGTGTGGAATAGTTTGTATTCTATATATATCCTATTATCAATGAGTTAAAAGTTTAAAGTCTATTAATCTAATACGCAATTTATTATACGCATAATCATAATTTTAAGTGCACAAATAAAAATAATAAATTAAAGCAATTACAGTTGATGTCTTTACAGTCGATCCCAAATAGAATAGTGCGTCCTTCCGAGTTTTACACTTTTTTTTTCTATCCTTAATTGTGCGTATAGACAAACTGAATGAAAGAATAACCAGTATAAAAATGTCCCTCGCAGTTCGTTCTTTATTTCGTTCGTACATTCACTTTCTCCATCAATTCGCTATCGACACTCGCAATGTTTACCATTTCTGGCTATCGTCGTTATTTTCCTTTCGTCAATATACCTTAAATTCAAGACAAATGCCGTTACTATCTTAATTAGCGAATGAAAAAAAAATGCAGATCGGAACGAGTCGCGAATAAATGCCAAATGGGGAGTCAACAATGCCTCGAGCAATTTATTGGTAGATTAGCAAGACCTAGAAAACTTACTGCTTATTTTTTGCACAGTACGATACGAATTAAAATTTCACAATTCAATAAAAAAAAGGATGTTTTTTTTTCTTTTTAAAAATCAATATAATTTAATACAAAAAGATATAAAAAAAATGATGTAACATGAAGAATTTATTAAAACAGTAAAAAAAAGTTTGTGCGAATTTTAAGCAAGTACGTTAACAAATTTTTGTTGAATATCGAAATTATTACTGAGACTGCGATAAAGTCCGAGTCGGTGACACTATTCGCTCGAAATAAAATTTCCCATTTTCTCTCCGCGACAAAATAATTGAACTTTGGAGCATAACAACTATAAATGACATATAAAGTCGCAGTTGAAATACACCGCTATGGGACTTGTGTTATAGCGATTGATACGACGAGGTCGTGCCTTCTCGATATCGTTTATCGAGAGCCCCTTTCCGTATTGTTATTTATTTATAAACCGAGGCGTTACGTGTAAGAAAGAAAGTTCGTCTGTCGATCAGTCCGCCGGCGCGCTTCCTTCATTCAGCTCCTTCATTATCTCCTTTAGGTCGCAAGGATCTTCGCGAGCGTCGACTAAAATAAACGCGAGTAAGATTAAAATCGATACTTAAATTTAAGTTTTTTTTTCTTTCAAACAATTTTTCAATTTTTTTTTTTTTTTTTTGCTCTGTTTTCGTGGCAATTATACTTCTCTTCCCCTTTTTTTGCGTACGCCACTTTAACGAGCGTACTGATATATTTTTTGTGAACGTTTAGCTTCGAGAAAATACTGAATTCGTTAAATACTTTATGCGAAGTTATAATCGTAAATTGATAAATATGATATCTTAACCTAATATTAACAGAATGTCACATGGTGATTGTACACTCGCCTCGAATTGAAACTCGAAGAAAAATTTAAAAATTTGCAACGTCGCATGAAAATTTCTAGGCGCTAGACAGAGATGACAAAACTATACATCCTTGTCTAG
>JAWWEN010000048.1:9812769-9826011 GCA_035582955.1 Sycophila texana | reverse complement strand
TGAAAATTTCTAGGCGCTAGACAGAGATGACAAAACTATACATCCTTGTCTAGCGCTTAGAAATTTTCATGCGACCGTTGCAAATATTTGAATTGTTCTTCGAGTTTCAATTCTGTATATGCAAAAAATATTTCATAAATAAATTGATGAAAGCGTGCAATTAAATGTAATAGTAACAATTATTTCGTAGTTATTTTTTCGAGTAAAAAATATCGGTCGAAGACAAAATAGTTTGGGGTTGCAAAAAGATAATTTAAATAAAAAATTAAGTCTTCTATTTTTATGTATTTAACATTTTTTAAAGATACTAAGTATTCTGTTTTTTTTTTTATCTTACAGAGAGCAGTTGAATTCATTATGAATATGGAGAATGTCAACAGCATGTTTGTCTCCGGCGTGGAAACAGCGGCGCAAATGTCCATTGGACAAGCGGTTCTTAGGGTAGTTGACAGGATACTTTATGTTATCGAAAAATCTATACAGTGGAGCTTACCTGTACAGGAAGTAACTGCAGGTAACAATTATTATTTCATACTTTCTTCAGTAGTCCCTACATAGTTTTTATAAGTGCGGCTTCTTCTCTACCAAAAGGCATAATGTAGTTAAATTTCTTCAAAACATGAACAATTCAGTTATTGAAGAAAGAACGGCACAGATATTTAAGTATTTATTTCTTACATTTTAATAATTTTTTTTTTTAATATTTAGATGCAATACGCAGTGGATTTATTTGATAAAAAATGTACATTAACTTAAATAAAAAAATGTTAAATGTATTCAAAATAACCAAAAAATTAATTACATTGCAGACGAGAATGGCAAGGCATTCGGCAAGTCGGAGTTGGTGAGGCCGCTTCCCTGGATCCTTTTTTTGCCAGGTCTAATTATGTTGCGCATGGTCCGCTTCGGCATAAACGTCTCCGCAAGTGTCCTTGGCTACCCCGAAGTTGAACCATCAGACATGGTAACCCGCTCATTGCTTATTAATAGCTTTAAAGCAATTCAACGCTTAAGCTAAATAGTGTTATAATTAAAATTAAAAGTACATATGAAAAGATTGATAGTACATTTTTTTTTTTATAAATAGCGTTGTAAATTTATAATAATTTTTGTGCGTAAGTAAATAATTGTAAGCATCCGATGAATTAGCGATTACATTGTTGATATTTGATTTTCAGATTCACGTCGTGCAAAGGGGCCGCAGACGACTGAGGGCTATAAAAAGCAGTGGACTAAAAAATATGAGACTGAAAAAGATGCCCACTGTGAAGGTAAAATTCGAGAGCTTTTTTCTGTCCAAAATTCAATTTCTTTTGGAATCGATTGCTTGCTGCTTTTATTAAAAATATTGCATGATAAGAAAAGCTTTTACGATGTGCATGTCGCCGTTGTTGCAATGATATGAAATGAGACTTTAACAACGTTAATTTACAGAAATATTATGACAATAGCTCTGTAAATTACTTTATTTTCAGTACGTAGAAAAAAAATCAATATTTTTGTCAATTACTAATTCGTAATTAGCAGATGGAAAATGTCTATTTATAAATTTGTAAACATTTGAGTAATGTACGATAGTATATATATATATCAATAAAAGTATTGCGTTTTATCGGATTCTGTAGTAAAGATTAAAAATCTAGTTAATTCAGTGTTGATATAAACATTAGTTTAGCGAAGGATGCACGTTTTTAAAATAAATTTTAAAAGAGAACGCGAGTATTGCACGCGTTTTCCTCATAAGTAAAATGAATTTTTTAATATTTCAATATAAAATTTCTTTTCTTATATAAGGAAAACGCGAATGATATTTACTCTTCCCTTTCAAAGTTTATTATACAAGCTTCTAATTAAAGTTTTGCTATCATAGCTGTAATCGCGAAAAAATAAAATAAAAATATTTATGGGGGAGAGTCAGTGTTAACCAGCAAGCAGTCGGTTCGAGTGCATGTAAGCGCGTCTTTATGTGTAAAGTCTGTGGCGCGTCTAGGCGGCTAAAGAAAAAAGTCCTTGAATGATCTCGAAACAATCCTTAAAAGCTCGATAAATTCGTACGGTGATGGTGGGTGTAGGACAGAGCGATGAGTATGAAAGAAGCAACTAAGAATCTGGCTAAGTCCATTAGACTGACCCTATCCACACTATCGTGTCTGGATTCCGGATCCAAATCATCACCGTCACCACCCCCAACTAAAATCCGCGTCTCTAGTATCCTTGACGGGGTAAGTCCTATTTTCACTCTATTCTAACCCTTTTATTTCTTTACTTTACAGATTACTTAATTATTTCATATCTTATACTTCTTTTCTAACTTGTAATTTTGTTCTTATTTTTTATTCTGATAGTGCATGCTATTTTAATAAGTGTTTTTTTTAGTTAGAGTGTTTGTTAATTAGAAACATTTTTACGTACTGCATCTTAAAACTTTCTGAATATATTTTAAATGTTATAGGTATTGTACAAGTAGTGTATTGGAATCACTGGATCAATATTGGTTGCATAGTTTATTTAAAAATATTACTTGTTAAATATGAGAATGAGAATAATTAAAACCTATTAAAGATTTCAATTGTAAACTATTCTCTTATTTTGTTTGTTAAACTTCGTTATTAAACTTAACATTCAGTATTGCTTCAATTTATTGTAGATCTCATTATCTCTTTTAGATTTATGTTTGCAAAACTGTACATTAAATTTCATTGCTGTAAAATTATTTCTGTTACTGATTACTCTTTAATTAAAAGAATTATATAAATTCATAGGAGCACATACGTTTCTACGTGTAATTCTAATACAATTTAATTGTTATTTCAGGAACCAGTGTCAGATGAAAAATCTTGGCAAGAAACAAGTCCAACAGCTGATAGTAAACGCAAATATTCAGAAATTAGTTCGGAGGAGGAATCTGATGATGAGCCTCTTTTGGCCAAAATCGATAGACTTGCCAATATTGCAGACGATAGCGACGACGATTTTACTGTAAGTTGTACATTTTTTTCAAGATAATTCCGACAATTTACATTGGAGTTCATTACATTTTATACTAATCGATTAATTAAATCAATTTTGTTAACTAAAGCACAATAAGCATCACGAAAAAGTAGCACTACTTTTTTACACGTATCTTTCATAAGTTAACTTCTTCATCATATATTAGAAGGGTGAAATCAATGATTAATCTGAAATTGATAATGGCCCCTTCGGTTTTTTTCGCACTACCAAGAATATTAAAAAAAAAGTCGCGACGATAGGAGTTTCATTCATAAAACAAATTGGTGCAATTGAATCGAGCGAGAAAACAGCGACATTTTTCCACGAATCTCGAACGTGATTCACGATTTTCACTGGCGATGAGCCTCTGCCCTTATCGTTCGCGGCACGTGCCCATTGATTAACAGGAGGCTGCGGAAAAACGATTCGTGGTGTGTGTACGTGCGAGGGACCTTGAGACTTGACCCTTCTTCGAGAAGATAGCCCCCGTATGTCTTTCACGCCGATATAACTCTGCCCGTCTCACTTTTATTTTTAGTTATCGGTGCATTTCGTGGTATAAAAAAGCAGCAAATACATGCCGCTACTGACAGTTTTAAAGCGGACGTAAAATGTGAATTCGAAAAATGTAAAATTATAATGAGTGCGATTGCGATGTCAAGTTCGTTATTATGTCATTATGAGAAGGAAGGGACAATAGTTTTAATGAGAAAAAATTAATATTATTTATTTATTATAATTAAACATAATATTCAGATGAAAAATAAAATATATCTATTTCATATGAAATATAAAATACATCTATTTCAGACGAAATATGAAATATATATATTTCAAACATTTATTATTACAGAAGAAAATATTTCAAAATAAATAAATTAATTTTTAGAATTGTTTAAATACATTGAATTAAAGTTTATTTTCTTTAATCAATCAGCAATGCAAAAAAGAAACTATGAAGTAAGCAATTGTCTTAAAGTAGTTTTTTATTTTCTAGCTTTCAAATTCATCATCAAACAATGAATCCAGTGAATTATCGAACGGCTCAGAAGCGGACGTGAGCATCTCACTGAGTGAAGTGCATGACATCACGTCCGATCAAGACGAATGGAAAAAAACGTGTCAAGATCCCAGTTGCAAAAAGACACGGTGCACCGACATACTGCACGTAAAGAATCCCAATACCATTGATCCATCACAGAATTAGTACACACACTTGCCACACATTCCATCCATAGTACAAAGGATTATTACATTAGATCTTAGCTTTTTTATTAATGCATGTTGTACTTATATTTTTATTATAATTTTTAAAGATTTAATGCGCGATTTTTTGTGTTCGTTGTATTTTTTATAGCGTTTTTTGGATATGCGTTGCGATTGCGTTTTAAGGTAACGCCACTAGAGTTAAGAGTAGTATAATTTAAGTAGTAGGAATTTTTTTCTTCTTTTCATTGTTATTTTATGAAAACTACGTTTTTTTTATAATTAATTTTAAGAAAATTGCATTGCATTTGTAAGATTTCTTTTTTTTTTTTTAAGTAAGTCACAATTTAGAGCAATAATTTTTCGTCAATGGTTTTATATTTTCTTTTTATTTTATATTTAAAGAAATTTTTTTTTTTTAGAAAGAAGCTTTTTTAAAAATTTTTTGGTGTAGCTATTAAAGTAATAATGTAACAACACAAAATTATGATTATAGAAATAAAATGTTCTCTAAAAAGTTACAATACTATTTTTTTTTTAAATTCATAATTACAATTGTAATGGCATCAGCTTTCATGATCATTACTACAAAATTTAAACAATTTTTTACTTAACATAAAGTTTATAAAATTAAAAATAAATAGTTCTAGTGTCAAAGTTATAAGACATGTTTCCTGTTCGTTGTAGAAAGCAAAAGAAGATACTGTAGAAAAGGAGACCTTGGAAAGTAAATTTGAGGATAACGAGGAGGATAAGCCTTTCTCAGCGACAAACGGTATTAATACCGATGTAGATGCCTATTATTCTCCAATCAGTTGGAAAAGTGTTTCTCCGGAACCTTTAATGGTACCTGAAAAGGGTATGTTGTAATTTTATTAATTAATGAAAAGATGGTTAAGCTAAGCAATTTCTAAAAAAAAGAATGTTTAAATAAAATCGATCGTAATTTATATATTTAGATATGCGTGCCGTAGACATGAGTGGACTGAATTGAACTCAAGAAGCTCGACCCCTTAAAAAGTTTAACGATAACATGTTAAGAATGATTCAAGTCCTCTTGAATCTTATCATATCAAAGTTATCTTGTCTATAATATTAAAACTTTATTTCTAAACACCTCCTTAATGTTTTAATGAGTTTTAAAAAATTAATCTAAAAAATACAATTAATTTTAAATTTTGTAATTTTTCAAAGCTTGTAAAAAAAGTTTTCAAAGCTACTAAACGATATGCTCCAAAGCAGCTATTAAAATAAATAAATACTGCAAGTGCAAAAGAACAAAACCAACTTCAGTCTCGTTAAACTCATTATCAAACGCGCAATTCTTTCTTTGATGTTTTGAACTTATAATTTACTGTGCAGTTGAGGCAGAAGACGTTTTGTTCGTGTTGCGGCTCTGTGAGAATGATAAGGTGCACACACTCTGAACTTTGACACGCAACAATTTCATCTTTTTCCGCCTTATCGCACGGCTCTTTAGAGTGACGATGCGACTGTCGAATCTCCCTATATGCGTTTAATTATGCATCATTCAATAATGTTATAATTATTTTTTAATAATGTTACAACATTTACTTACCGTCATTAAAAATGAAATTATAATTTGATACTACTTCATTTACAGATGATATTCCAATCAATATTGAAGAAAAATCAAAAGAGGTAACAAATGGCGAATTAAATAACGATGACAAAGAGAGTAATGGAGACGGTGAGTTGGTGAAAATAAATCTTAATGATAAGAAATTTTAAAGATTAATGTAACAATATAAGAAACCAATAAAATCAGAATTTAAAAATGTGACGTATAAAATCTGAAATACTGAAGGTAGTTGTTGGTTTTTTTTTAGATAGCAGTAAACCAAGCGTTGAAGGGGAGGACGTCATTAACGGACATATGAAGGAGAAGCAAAAAGTATCGTCATCCAACGGTAATAATAAAAACCATAAGAACAAACGGGGCACTCATGGTAATCGCAAAAAGAAATAAGAGAAAAGTGGAAAAAGCGTAGCGTAAAAATACATTATTAATTGCGACGGATTCGCGCACAAATATTGTGTGCATTCACGGAAATGCGTACATGAAGATGTAGCTAATAAAAAACACAAAGAGACGGAGTCCGTCAAGTAATTTTTAATGTACACTACACTAAATCGCGTAATTTGTAAATCCATTCTTTCGCTTTTCACATTTTTCCCCGACGAGTGTGCCTTATTTAAGTGAACATTTGAAAAATATTTGTGTATGGTTATACACTGCATCAACCTATTTGCTTCTTACCCTGGTGTAAATAATCATGTAAATAATTATATCGATGAATGGTGAAAAATGTTTATACTTATAAAAGACGGTTCGAAACAAAACGTTTTAGATACGTTGCATTTCATATGTTCTTGCGAAATTTTTAGTTTTTTTCTTTTTTTATTTGTTTAATTAATACGAGCAACTTTGCATTTTATTTACTTTAAAGAATATAGGATTTGATAAAGCTAATGATGTAATATTTTATCAATTTAACAGTTATAACTATGATTTTTCTAGACGAGATCGATGCATGTGAAGAATGAGAAGTGAGTTCACGTGTATGTAAAATAATATGATAATATGATTGTATGTGTACGGATAAGATTTTGATTTTGTATATGCACGTCATTTTCATTTGTTACAATTATTACTAATTCTGCATTCACTACTGTATTAGTACGTAATTCAATACATTATAATAAATTATTTTATTCTCTAAAAATGTGGGTCGCAATATTTATTTACTTAAAAAAAAGAAAAAAAACCGACTGTTTATTCTAATAACGTACAATTTATTGAACTTACGATACACTCAATTTAAATAGGTATAAATCATAAAACTTATCACAACTGCCGTTCGTTACGTGTTGTCACATTACATGTGGTTCGTCTCACGTTATTGCGTTTTCGTCACTTCGGAAATCAGATGTTATACGAAAGGTGAATTTAAACGAAGAAAATATAAGTTCTGGTGAAATTTTTATTTAGTAATTAAGTTGTTTTATATATGAATAAAAGATTCTTAGCACACAGAAATGTAACTTTTGTTGTTTAACTCGTGCTAAGTGCACCTTAATCACCTTTACTAAATTATTATATACTTCAAACGCACTTTTGTTTCATTACTAGCAGCTGTGTAGTAATAATCTATTTTACTGTTGCATTTCGTGTATTCGAGACCAGTTTTGCAAAACAATGAATATACCAATTCTTCTCTGATATCGCTTATACACCTAACCAACTACTAACATTTCATTTTTTTGTTTCTTTTTTTTCCATTTTTCGAATTTTTTTTTGGATTTTCATAATTTTTCTTGTCTGTTAATCTCGTCAATACTAAAGAGCGCATTTATTAGCAAAAATTCTCGTATGTTAATTGATTGGGAATTACCAATTAAGATATCTCTTTTAACCTCGCAAAGTTAGTAAACCTATTCAAAAAGAAACTAATCCTAAATTCTAAATACATTGCATAACTGCAGCAATAACAAGAAAAATAATAATAAAATAAGTATGTTCTTACATTAACACGCAAGAGTTACAGTATAATGTTGACAGCTTTAAAAAATGTAAGGTATAAGAAATAGTGAACAAAAATTGACTATTGTACCTGTTGTTGAACAAACTTATGGTATAAAAAGATAGAAGCTTCATAAATTATTCATTCAATTCAGTGTTCTATCAAGTGCTGTCTTTGACATATCTTAAAAAATATACAATATATAATACTTGATACACTTTTGCAACTGATTACTGAATATGTTAAAAATATGTATTTCTATGAAATCTGAGAAAAAAAGTTGTGAAGTCGATGCATACTGAAAAAAAAACGGCGAATAAAAATAAAAACAAAGTGACGTCAGTAACCAGTTTTAAGTACAGCACAGCCACTTCAGCAGGTCCAAAGAATCGTAAATTGCACACTTGTAGTCATTGGAGAATAGTCATAAAGCTCGCACCTTTCTTAAAGTCCATACAAGAGATTACATAAAGTAAATGTATCTAAACTCTAATGTTGCTTCATAATGTTTTAGTGGCCATTTAAGCGGTAAAATGTAATAAACCACGGAATATAATGCTATCAATAATCATAATAATTTTTACGTACATTAAACAATTAGAATCCATAACTTATCATTACGTCGCCTATCTAGGTGATACCCAATCTGCCACGTAATTAACATCGAGTTTTGTCGGTAATAAATTTCCTTAGCGATTCAGAGGCGAGTCATGTCCAGATGTTCTTTAGACATTCAAAGAAGACCACTGAACTTCTTCGAAATACGTGGGATAAGCTTTTGTGAGCGCTTTATATCTTACGAAATAAGTCTTAACATTGTAATCAAGAGAATGAATCGATCTTTTATAGCTGGTTGTACACGATCCTACATTTTTAAGCGACTATCTGCCTTAAACCTTCACTCAATAATTTAACGCTTAGGTTGCTTATATATTTTTCTTGTTGAGATTCTGTTTATCTGACTAAGAAAAGAAGAAATAATTTACCGATAAATTATTAAAAATAAGATTTGCTGCTTGGCAGAATTCTCACACTATTGAGAATCTGCAGCATAAGGCGCATGCAGCGAACTGAATATTAAACTTTGACAAAAAATTTCTGATTGGCGTTTTTAAGGTGTTCTGGATATATGCAAGTAGCAAATTTCTTGATGATATGATTAGGACCTGTAAAATAAAAGTATGGAATAAATGAAAAATCAAAATATGTATTGTAAGAAATTTGAAGTCCCACAACTTTTTTTAACTAATATCGCTTTAGAATAATATTACATTTGATAAAATGAAATTTATTATTTTTTTTTTTAATCGAATAAACAATTTATTATAAATGAAATTTATATATCTTTATAATGTTGTTGGGTCAAGTTTCTTACTTAAAAGAAAAATAAGCACATAAAATAAACATTTCGGTGAAAAATATAAATACTGTTAAAAATCTATTTTTCACTTCGAAAAAATACTTTAAAATGCCAATTATAAATATTGTCCAGACGATGCGCAATAAATATCATTAAATTTTTGCCGTTTTTTTCAGGTCTCTCCGTTAGTTTTCAATTAACAATGTTTCCAATATTTTCACACTTTCCATACTCAGATAGTGAGCGCAGCGTAAAAATAAAATTGCTTACTGAAAACAAACAGAGAAAGCGACGAATAGAATTTTGCAAGAAAAAATTTATTAATACTACCATTTCTATAAATGATGTAAACATCATTTGACAAATTAAACACGCTAATAAAATGTGTATACACTCAAAAAAAAAAAAAAAAATAAATAAATAAATAAATGAGAAAATAGAATGAATTTGGCAAATGATATTTCGTTTGCGAACGCAATGAAACAAAATAAATAAAAGATGATGATGTGTACCTATGCGTTAAATTAAAGAGGACCGAGAGCTGGCTGGCCGATTACTCAATGGCATAGAGCATGTAGAGATTGCCGGTGTCGCTGCCCGGTGGGACTAGAGGGTGGTCGGGCGGCAATACCGAGAAGCCCAAGAACATGAAGGTGCGCACCAGCATAGCTAAATTGTAGGAAGAAGACAGATGGCTGTTAGATGCGAAGTTCGGCTCATCAATGTATACCTGATCGGCGTCGAACAACGGAATAGTATAACGATGGCTACCTCGATCTGTGCGGTCTTTGCGCAAGCAGACGACGATGTTAGTGCAGTGCAGCGTCTCCTCGGCATATTCTAGCAGCGATACGAAGCCTTCCTTCGAGCCCTCGGGTAACAGGCAGCTCGGCACCCGGATGTAAAGGGTGCCACGCCATACCACAGTTTCCCATTCTACCGATGTACTCTCCGTCAGCTGTAGATTGAAGGTCAGGCGCAATGATTCATTGCTTTTCAATGCTTTCAATAATTCATCCTCCTGAAAATCCAATCGACATTCGACATTAGTTCCTTATTTACGGTTTAATTTTTCATTAGTTAAGCAGCATAAGCTTATAAATTGTACGAATTAATTTAGCTAATTCTTTGATTGCTCTTCATTTTTGAATCATCGTTTAGTTTGATGGAGGATACTACTGATAATGGCTTTAAATTTTTTTGCTTGCTTGCTTAGTATATACATACATTGTACTGTCATGTTCTAATAATCTCATAGGTTCATATTGGCCTAATAGATCTATTATGCTTCTGAAAATATTTGAAATAGCTTAAAAAATGCATTATAAACGTTATCTAAGTTAATGTAAAATATTTTATAAAATGATAAAATTCTAAGACATTTTTTCCTGCACTGATATGAGATAATTTACTGCCTCAGCTGAAAAAAATATCAGCAGCAAAGTGATTTATAACTATGCCATTTATCAGTCTCCATCAAATTTATCTAGACATTTATATTGTGTACATACTTGCACAATGTGGGAGCTCACAGAGAGCTGACTCTGCTTGATCCCCACGCCGCGGCTCTCTGTGTTGACTGTAGATACAGACAATGCGGCATGGGGCGCATCAGGACCACCACAGAGGCCCCACACCCAGCGTTATACAGTAGTGTTGAAGGGCTCTAGACCCTTCTTCCAAAGAATCATCAACACACTTACTAGTCATTTCACTGAAACAAAAAATAATATGTATTAATTTTATTTCAAGTCTAAATTCTTACAATAATATTTTCAGTACTTATGATAAAGATATAAAGCTAATTTGTATTGATTAATAAGACTCAATTAACAGTTGTAGTAATGATAATAAGTCTCAATATTGTCAAGATAAAATCTTAATTATTAACTCTTGATATTTTGTAATCTTTAAATTATGTCGATTGGAACACATGATAACACATTTGAGAAATTGTAAATGATAACAGAACTTTGTTAAGACTTATAAGGAAAATAAGCGAATAATAATATTGAATTTATAAATTAAATACACAAAAGAAATAATGTCAATGTATTAACAAAAAAATTATTTAAAGAGTTATTCAATGTTTAAGCAAAGAGTAATGATAATAAAATATAGAAATAACTTTTTACCAAAATAAATTTGGTGCCATTATTATAAATAATACTACTATTCTAAATTTTTTTTTAAGAGCAGTGTTACTCTCTCAAAGTGCAATACTAGAACTGCAAAACTGGGTAGTGTCATGAGATTCTAGCGTCTTGTATTAAGTAACAGCAATGAATCCTGTTAGATTTAAGAAGAATAAAAGTCTTCTTATGTATATGTTTGAGCTTACAAGCCGACAGAGATAGATTGTTATGTAAATACAGCAATATACACATGAATTGTTCCACTTTTAGAAAGATTAGTTTTTGTTGATAAGATTAAATGGCTACATTACAAAACAATTATTTTCATTTTTCTATTACATTTGAAATACAGAAAAAAAATCAATGGATATATATTGTTGTTCTTTAACTCAATAAGTAAAGGAGACTGAAATATCCTTTATTACCAAGTACATGTATGTAGTGGTGATTTTATATTTAAATGTTTATAATAGAATCAGAGCTATTATAATAACTATTATTATATAGCAAGTTTAAAAAATTTAAGAAATTGTTATAAATAATTGAAACAATTATGAATGAAGTATAAGAAATATCATTAAGAGGTTTAAAAAAAAATTGTTTAAATTTATTTTTATATGTAGAATTAAATATGTATATATTTTTTAAGTGATAAGTTAATTTATTATTTTTTTATGTTAACATTAGTTCTATAAACTTAAATTTAATTACTATACCGTAAAAATGGAGCCATGATTTGAGTAATGTAAAAAAAAACTATAAATATTTTGTAAAATACTAATTCGTTAATTTGTCTTTAAAATTTTATTCACTCTTCACTCTAAAATATTTAATTGATGTAACACACAACGAAATAAGGAGCCTCAATTTTGATGCCGATTTGCTTAATAAGGAATTTTATAGTTAACTGTTAATTGAAGAAGTGAGCTCGATTTATAAAGACCCGAGGAGAACCAGTGGTTTAGGAGGGGATTGTCAGATACTTCAGGCGTCATCTCAATGGGCATTTGGCCAAAGCAGACAAATGTGTTTTCGTCGTTGAGAAATGTTGGCTCTTCGAGTATAATATGAGTGTTTGGTTAAAAACTTGGTTTTACCCTAACTTCAATCTAACGCGTGAAATGAACAATTTCTCTAAAACGCATTTTCTATTTTGATTGTCTTGCATAATAATAGTAACACAAGTTTATACAAGAGACAATATATAAGGCATTTTTTCTTTCAAACACAATTTAGAGAACTTAAGGTACAAACATTTTATTTTGTGATACATGATCAAATCATAATTTTAGATTGTAAGGTATTGATATTGAGAAATTTAGGAAGATTATCATTATTTTTTTTTACAATAAAACATGATTCTAAATTTATTTAAAAAAACTGTTTCAACATGTAATTAATAATATTAATATAATTTATTTAATAAATTTAAAACTTTCTATTTCAAAAACTTTACTTCGATTGTATATGCAGTTATTTTATTATATTATATTGTACCTCAAACAAAAGAATTTAATTTTTTCTGGCATTGAAATTTCAATTCCACTCAAAAGGAAAAAAATGTTATTAAGCTCATAGTAAGAGTTATTTTAAGTTTCTTATCTTATGTATATATTTCAATGATAGTTAATCTACAGAAAATGAAAAATAAAAATTATAAAGAATTATAAGTACTTCTTTACAGTTGTCATTGTTCTACTTACTGAAAAAATTTAATTGCAAAACAAATCATTTTATTGAATCAACTTTAATTTTTACTATAGAAATACTTAAGATAATTTCAAAGTAATTATCAGACCTTTGATGACCAGATAATCTTGTAATACAAAGATTAAATATCAGTACTAATTTTTATTTGTATATTTTAATCAATGATAAATTTTCTTCACTGATAAGTCGACTTCCATTATCAATCAAGATACTATAAAAAATAGGCTGTTGTTAAACGTCCGACAGATAGGAAAAAAATACTTGCTGTCGTAAAAAATGCAAAAAAATGCTTGAA
>JAWWEN010000048.1:9793330-9812669 GCA_035582955.1 Sycophila texana | reverse complement strand
AAGAAAGTATGTAATAAACCAGGAATGGGGGGGGGGGGAAGGAGATGAGAGAAAAAAAGGATGTAATAAACCAGGAATAGGGGGGGAGGAGATGAAAGAAAAAAAGTATGTAATAAATCAGGAATGGGGGATGGGCTAAGAGAAACAAAGTATGTAATAAACCAGGAATAGGGGGGGGGGGGGAAGGAGATGAGAGAAAAAAAGGATGTAATAAACCAGGAATAGGAGGGGGGAGGAGATGAGAGAAACAAAGTATGTAATAAACCAGGAATAGGGGGGGGGGAAGGAGATGAAAGAAACAAAGTATGTAATAAACCAAGAATGGGGGGGATATGACAATAGAAAGTGTAGAAAGAAAATATTACATATTATTACATACGAATTTAAAAAATTACATTATATAGACAGAAATAAATAGACGACGGTATGGTGGAATGGACCGTAACGCTTGGACCATAAACTACAAACCCACATAGAAACTATATATGATTATTCAGGGGAATGGGTATCTGTCGGACGTTTAACACTTACGTAAAAAATATTTATTTTTATTTATTTTACAAAATGCATTTAATTATTGTTTTAATATTGAACTATTTACTTTTATTTTAAATAATAGGTATTGGTATCTGTAACATTTGAGGAATACGACTGCTTTATGAATACCACATATGATACTTTATCTCCACAATAAATGGGATCAAGATTACACAATCAGAACTAATAACCGAGTCAAACAGTTAATAGAATGTCATTTTACCAGACATGGTAAGATTCCACTCTTTCAAAATTGTTTTTAAATTTTGATTAACTTAAACCATGTTATAAAATGAAAATTATTTTGTTGCTCCAACTAAATATTCTTGTAAATTTCACTTAAGCAATAATAAAATATCCAACTGCAGTCATTCCACAAAATACAGAAGTTATACTGTACTGCAGTAATCATAAAATCTCTGATTAATTGGTACATTTTGTACTTGACTCATGTCAAAGTGCTCAGTAAATTATTGCCTTTGTTTCAAAGCACAGTAACTAACACGCACTCAGTGCTACATCCAATTATTCGATCTGCTACTATCAGAGTTGTATCTATATATCCTCGAAGTGACCAATTATTTTGTTTTCAAGTCATTGGTCCTTGGAGAGAAAAGTATACAAAGAAAAACAATATATATTCTGTGCATTTTTATTCAAATTCGCGACACAAGCGCATTAAAGCTCGCTCGCGATTGAATCATAAACATCAAATCAATGAACTTTCCAGATCGCCTCGGGAATAAACCAACCGCTAACAGACGTGCTACTCGTCAATGCGAGATAAGGTGGGCCTGATTTTCAAGCCCGTACAATCTAATCGAAGCGCGACCGAGTGTAAATAATCCACCGAAACGTGCCGTTTTGGAATCTTCCGAAGCGTGCGTCAATCGAGCCCAACGTCGCCCGCCGTTATAAATGATCAATTATCAATCACGAGGTTAGTAAACTCATGACCGAGGCGGAGCTCGTAAAAATTCTCAATCGCTCGTCTGCTTCCGATACATAATTAAGTATACATCGTAAATACACATACACGCTCTTTTAAGTCCCCCAGGAAAAGCGCGAGACAAAGACTTTGAACTCTTCACGGAGATACCTACACATGCTCGGCGGAGGCGAAAGGGGGAAGGTAGTAGGAGTAGGGGTGGGGGACGTTCAAGTCCCGAAGGATGACGTCGAGTTCCTCGAAGATTCTGGAAGCCGAGAGGCCTGCTCCGCCGCGGAGCATACGCAGGCATGTCGACGCCCAGGGGGGTCGAGGAATACGTGCCACGAACCCCCCGCGAGAGGAAGGCGCACGAGGTGCTCGCTCTCGCGGCAAGGCGCGGATGCAAATCGCCAAGATGGCGGAGCCCCGGAGAGAGCGAGGTGCGGGCGAGCGGAGGAGAATAACAGGCACATATGACACGCGTCGGCGAGGAAAAATGCGATGTCCCGGTGACCGGACCTCGGGGGGGCCACTGGCCGAGGAACAGCAACGTGCACGCGGGGGTCGTCGATACATGCGCGGTTCTACCTACCCGTACTGTACGCGGATGTTGTATGTATAATCGTGCGAGGGATGGATATAATACTCACCAATTACTCGAAATTAAACTGGGCATTATTTCTTCCTTTTTACTTGAATTACTTAAAATTCGATTAGAGGTAATACTCATGCTTCTTTTTTCGTAAAATCTTGACGGCTTAAACGTGCACACCGCGCGAGGGCAAACTTGTTAATAATACTCGGTCAACTCGGTGCAAAGAACGGCGCAGTCCGATGCCTTCTGCCTTTTAGTTGCCTTGCGCCTTGCGCGCGGACGTCTGTCTACTTCTCTCTCTTTCTCTTTCTCTCTCTCTCTCTCTTACTCGCGAACACCACGAAATACAACTATATAGTGGGAGAACGGCCCTAGGGCCCTCTCTCTCGCTCCAGTGAAGTACGACATATAGCCGTCTCTTTCTACTCGCGTGTTTTTCCTCTCTCCGCACACCAGCTGCGCGCGCCTCCTCGGGTGAAAGACGAACGCGTGATTCCCGATACACGCACGCCTCTGCCTCACCTCTGTGTGCGTGCGCACGTATACGGTAAAGTGCGTAATCATGCGTATATAAGGCTACCTCTCCACCGTGCTTTCTGCTTTGCTTAGGACGAGAGAGCCTACTTTTTAACGCGAACAGGCTGTGGATCCTTTGAGCTCTTTGGCTACGTGCATGTTGACACGTCGGTATACAGTTTGCTCCAGTACGTTTTTTTTTTTTAAGGACAAACAAAAATGAGCATTTTATTGCGTCACTCCGGATGCCTTCCTGACGGTTGAGCTATACTTCACGGTCCCAGTGCAAGATCATATTGCTTTATTTTATGAGTTCATCATTTAGCGGGATGAGTGCTCACTGATAATGTGGAGCTGATAGAAATTGTATACACAATTGTATACAGAGAATGGGACGACAAATTTTTCGGAGCGTAAGCAGAACCTGGCGTTGGCTCGATAAAAGCAATTGCGCAGAATTTCGCATAAAAAATACGATGTTACAAGTAGTTTTTGTTTAAATTTGCAGATGCTTTTTATTAACAAACTTTGAACGTTTTATTATTGTTTTTTAGTATCTTTGAAAATTAAATTTTACCCGCATTATTCGAATGAATGTTGTATAAATTAAATGTTTCTATATTTGTGGTAATAAGTGTGTAAGTGCGTGCTATGATTAATTAAATTTCGATTGATCATTAAATAGAAGGAGAAAAATCATGTCGTGTTTTAAACGTTAGTCCACCAATTAAGGAAATACTGCGCGATGTGCTTATTTAAACGTATATATACGTTTTAAGCACTTACGTCACGTCGAAATAATTGAAAATGTTTTTCATTGATTAAGCTTTTTGACGAATGACATATTCGTTCTCAAAAATACGTTCAAGGATTTTTTAAATATGTATATGGGATGCTTCCAACGAAACATCCTACTATTTTCGTAAAATTTTAATGTTTAATTCACGAGTTATACATGCAGAGATAAAATAAAACAGGTCGATTTAATGTTTTTAATTCGTAATTAGAAGTCTTAAACAGAAGTTAAAACAACATAATTCATGTTAGTAAAAGATAGTAATGTGTTTTTATGTTTAAAAGTATTTTTAAATTTTATACTTATAATTTTATTTTTTAGGTCATATGGAAACACACACATGTAAACAATACAAAATCAGCTATCCCAATAATGATCGGAAGATTTAGATCATATATTCTCGCTTTATCAGGTGCGTCATAAATCTATCGATTTTGTTTATCTATTATTAAGAAATTCTAATTTTATTGATTTTTCTAAAATTAATTTTCAGTGAAAAAATTCTGTCAAGTTTTAGTATTGGAATTTCCTAAATACTTATTCAATGTTCAAATAATTTTTATGCGTCATCTGCACGTGTAATAACCTGATTTTATAATTCGAAAAGTTCACTATTTCATTATAATGGAAATACATTAATTAAGAAACTATTATTATTTATGAATTATGTGCTTGCAAATCATTTAGAGAACATTTTGGAAAAATTTTGTTTTAACAAAAGCATGAAGGATTTTCTAAAAATTGTATTTCTCAGGTAGTAGTTTGTTGATGTGATATAAACAACTTTAATAGACTTTTATAGATATTCTTATAAATTTTCAATTATTGTTAAGGAATTTCAATAGCCCAACTGGCATAAAAAGATTAACTATATCTTATCAAGTTCCAGAGATTCAGTTGTGAACACACAATTGCTATTCTCCGTAAAAAGTATATTATTCTGAAATACTTATATCGTCACAAATTTCATTTTTATATTTATGAAAAGAAACTAGAATAATAAACCACGTGCAATAAATTTCAAGGACTTTTCCTACAATGCTTTTTTTTTTAAAGTTGCCCATATTAGGCGCCGATTGTATTATCAGTTTACCTATAAGTTTATATATTGTAAGTATGAACACCGTTTATTATCCATATTTGAATGTTTTATACAGTGTTTTATAAAAATTATGTCTTAAAATAAATATCGATTTGGTTCAACGAAACGGCACATCCTCGCAGCCTTAAAAGTATTCCAAAAATTAATTGTTGTTAAATGCACGTCAATCGATTTTCAGGTTTGAAATACAATTGTTAAGTATTTTATTCCTCGTAATTTAAATTAGTATTGTCTCGCGTAAATATTTTAAATATTTAAAAATTCATCGTGCATCGCTTTAATTCCGGTAACAATATTCATTACGGTTTTTAGCGCTAACCGCGCAAAGTAAATAAAGAACAGCATGAAATTAAAAACTGTCGCGGCTGTTACAAAGCTATTAATATCGCTACTCTAATTCATTCACTGTGTATCGAGATAGTATCGAGACGCGAAAAGATAATCAGCGTTGCGCTGAACCGCATTGGATATGTTTCGATATCGAACGCAGATAAGTGGAAAAACGTCATAATTAGCGCAAACTCTTTCTGGATCTTGCGGTACCGCCTTATCTTTTTCGCCTCTTTTCTCCCACTACCCGTCGGCGTCTTCTGCACACAAGCGCGACGCTATACTTCTCGTTTTTTCCTCATCGCTCACTTCTATACACACTGCATCTGTGTGTGTTTTAATTAAGCTCTGTGACGTCAGAGCTGCAAGGACTGCTTCTTCGAAAGCGGCGTATTTCGCGACTACTTTATTTTCCAATTTGTCAATCGCGTTTATACAGTGAGTTGTTTGCTTTTTTTCGTATACTGGAAACGATTGCTTAATTAAATTAATTTTGGTAATTTGCACGTTAATTTGTTTATGCTTAACTGTTTTCGTTGAATACTATATTGGACAATACAGTGAGATTGAAGAGTAGTGCGCTTAATGAAATTGAATGCAGTTTTTTTTTTGTTAAAAATTTTATGTATTTTTTTTAATACTTCTGTTGTCAAGCATAAGTTCTTTTGGAAAGCTCTTGTGTACGACATGGGAAATCGTTACATTGTTTACAAAAAATATTTATCGTTGATATTTAGGGAAACAAAGGCCGTGTTTTTATTTTTGGCATCCCAAATTAATTGTATTTGCTACGGATAAGTACAAGTACATTGATAAAGCGAATAAAACAAAACGGTTTAACACTTTAATGTATAAAATTTTAACATTTCAGGAATGTCGGGACCATAAGACATATTTACTGAAACAAATAAATGACAATGAGACAATTCAACAATTTCATCAAATTTTTCAAATTAATATGAGCTGATCATGAAACTCGTGGCGTATTTTTTGTGCGCTTTGCGAAGTTAAATTGAGAAAAAATTAATACAAATTTCAAATGAATACTATATGCAACAAGTTTGGTGTTTTCTTAGCTTCTTTTAATGAATGAAAAAATATTGGTCAGCTGATTGCCTACTAGATCAATCAAGTCGCTCATCACACTAATTAAATGCAATTAACTTAACAACATTTAAGGCACAGCGGGTCTATGTATTCATAATCAAAATAGACCTAATTCCTATGTTTTTAAAAATATAAAATTTTAATTTGGTTGATATAGACTGACAAAAGCTTGAAAACTCTAATTGCTATAAGGAGTTTTGCTGTGCATCATTTCTAGCTCTAAAAACTATTTAAGTAAAATGCATATAATTACATTCTTCAAAATATAATACCTTGGTGGAAATTAAATTTGAAATATTGTTAAAGACATTTCTTCAACCGCACATAACCTGACGAACAAAATCTTCATAATTTATGTTACCCTGTGAATCTTCATGCCCAGTTAAAAGCGTTTCAACTTCTTCATCACTCAGCTTTTCACCTGAAATTATTCCTAAATATAATAATCGTTATGTTTAAAAACTTAATAAATATTCAAAAAATAATAAATTTTTATTTACCAAGTGTAGTTAACAAATGTCTCAGTTCAGCCGATGAAATGAAACCATTTCCATCCTTATCGAAATGTCGCAATCCTTCAATGAAATCATCAGCAGTGTCAGAGGTACGGGCTTTGCTTATTGCTTGGTAGATTGGCAAGAACACTTCAAAACTGATTCTCTCATCAGGTTTATGCTGATTGGTAAATTTTTTCACATCTGACTCAGTAGGATTTTGACCTAAAGCACGTAAGGCATCACCAATTTGAGAGATATGGATTTTTCCGTCTCCACGACTATCAAATAGTTGGAATGCCTCCTGGAACTCTAAAATAGAATATGTTGGATTAAGAAGATTGACTATTAATAGACATTTTACCCCGTTGCAAAAATAGATTAAGACTTTGATACTTGATCCAGGTCACATGTTCAAATAAATTATAAGTGGTTTACTTGCAAATTAAAAATAAGCATTAATTAAAATAATCTGGAATTAATTAAAAGAATATTAACACACTACAGAAAGAATGATCACATTTTAACGACAATCACAAAGGCATTTAAATGATTTTGAGTCAATTCATTGAACAGCTAATTTACCATCCATGGATGACATCATCCTGTTGGCTAACTCTTGATAAGTGAACACGTACATTATGCTTGAAGTGATTAAAAGGCAAAAATAAAAAAATTAAGAACTGATCTAGCAAACCACATGAACCGAAGACACTACACGATGGGAGCGAACATTGGTAACTGTGCACAGTTGCAAGAACTCGAAGGAGGCAGGAAAGCTGTGCGAGCTTGGGAGGCCCAAATGATATTGAGGTGGGCTGCTGGTGTTGCAGATTGCAAAGTCGCGGGAGAGAGACGTTCACTTTGAAATGTCGCACCATAAAAGGTACTGGCCGATATCGCGCAAAAGGCGCGACGGCGACGAGGCTACTCTTGACCTAGATCCTGCGCTCCCCCCTTTTTCGGCGCGAGCAGCAAATACTCACCGGCCAACTGATCCTCGGTGTAGGAAGCCTGCGAACAGAAAGAGACGAGGCGGGGTCAACGGACCTTGGGGCTTTCGGGGGCGCCGGAGCGCAGAGAGGGATACTCACCATCGCGGCCCTTCGCTGCCAATGTGGTAGACGCTACGTCCTGCGGGCTAACCTTGGCACTGGTGCGCGCGTCCTCGGCTTTTCCCGAGCTGTGAAAGTCGACGGTGCGCTGTTGATGGTATGTGCTCCGACCCGCGGCGTCTCAGCTCATTCGGCGCGACGAGGCGAATTGTTGTGATTCATGCGTCCCGAACTGACGTTGCCTTTTTCGACGGGCGGCCGTAATAGGCGTGTCGATCGAGATTCTTCTTATAGTCGATTTCTCCAGCGAGAGTCGAACGCGCCAAATTCAAATTTTTCTTTCGCTAAAAAAAAGTATTCACCGTTAGAATGTTCTGAAAGTATTTAGAAATTATTTTCTTTAACAATTCAATGCTTTTTTTCAGTTTGGTAAATGCAATAATTCATTTATTGTTGATAAACATTGTCTTTCTTTACATGAATGTTTAAATAAAGACAAATTAATTTCAATTTAATAAATTACGATTTGAATTAAATTGAAATAACACGTACAGAAAATAAATTATTATTTGTAAAGAAAAATTATAATTTCAAAGATATGGTAGAGTGAATAATAATACTGTTAAACAAATATTTTATTTTTAATATATTTCGTGTTTGTATTTTCGAAGAACATACATAAGGCGGAAGGAAAGAGAGAAGATAAAGAAAAAAAAATATTGCGCACTTAACAATATCACAGTAGGACAGACTTTTGACATCAGTGATCATCCTAAGTATAATATTTATAATTAAAAAGTAAAACAACAGTGTATTTTACTATAAAATTCGAATTCCCGAGGATCGAGTTAGTTGTAGTTTCTGTTATACTTATATGTTATGCTCGCTAGAGCATGGATAATTTCAGAGGTACATTTTTCAATATATTTTGTTTTTATTATGCAAAATTACTAGAAAACCCTATCTAGAATCTATCGGTATATTTCGTAATGTTTTTTTTTTATAACATTCAAAAGCGTGATGTAGAATTATACTGCATTGACATATTTTTTATATTTTATGTTCTCAACATTTGTATGCTTATACCATGTATATATATCGATATATATATATAGGCTCGTATTATGTAAAACTTTTTTTAAAGTCGCGTTTTGACTTTACTGATGCATTCAAACACGATGGACATTTGTTTTACAGAAATAAATTAAAATATCTTAAGTTGTAGATTAATATTTATCGCGCTCTTATTATGTTATTTTTTGTTTCATTACACTGCAATAATTTCTAGAGAACAGTATGCGTACTACATTCTTATTTAATCTAAAGTAACATTTCGTTTGTAACAATTATTGCTTTTTTGTAAATGTCGTAGGTATATATATAAATGTAATAGATAGCTACTTTTATAGAATTTGAATAAAATAAAAAATACGTTGCTAATGTGTTTAAGTAATTATTAAAATACAATTAAGGAACAAAATAATTGTATTTATAAATAAATATTCAATGTCCATCAATGTCCAATAACTTTTTAGATCTACGACATTAGGTGTGCGTCCGCCTATAAAAAGAGGGGGGCAGGATACAACTTTATACCCTTCATCGTTTAAAAATTGGTGTTTGATTAACGCTCTTGGACAATATTTCTTTGTCATTTGAAATCTATAACTGCCTTTTTAATTATTTGTTTTGTTAACATTTATTTATCTACCTCATTACAGTTGATGTATATAAGAAATTAAACTCATCTTATTAAGATGATTAAGTTACTGTTGCGATTTTCCTTTAAGTGTGTGTACATATTTTTCGCAAAAGATTTATAATGAGAAGATAGGTATGATATGATTTGATTATATTACTTTAAATGCACACTCACACACACACACACGCACACACACACATACACACTTTTGACGAGACATTAAAATTGTTCAATATCTTTCAAAATTCAGTACATTTGTCGAGGATCAACGTTTAAAAAAATATTTCATCAAAGAAGAAATTATATAACAATGACTTTTGTTTTAAAAGTAAAGTTATTAATAAAAGCTTTCGGAGAATATCAAAATATATTAAACAATTTTAATTACGCAATGCATAATTATTTCTATTTAAATTTATAGTAGAGTAGCTTTGAAAAGTTGTACTATGCTCTTGCATCAGGTATCTGGATCAGAAGTACCATTAAAATTTGATTTTATACTTTTTCCCAGTAACTATTATAACTGCTAATATTATTTTCTATTTTATAACATTTATAAAAAAGGTTTTCTTCAGTAACTTTTTTTACAAGTAGCACCTATATGAAACCTTTGATTCAGCAGCAAATGTATTCTAACATGTACATTTGTTAAGTATTTTTTTAACAGAAAAAATAAGGTTTATTTAATCTATAATTACAACATTATTATTTAAAATTATTATTTGAAATTAAAAAAAAATATGTTTCCTACAATAATACTCTAATATCGAAGTGGATAAAAGTTTATTTTGTTACAAGTACCTAGAATCTGGATTGAATACGAATTTTGTACATTAAATGCAATCCAACATGTACTTTTACAATCATTTTGCATCTAAGTATCTCAAGAAAACAAATGTGTAAACATTGATATATAATTTTTAATGCAAAGGATTTTTTTGTATTTTCGCTTTTTTTCGAACATAGGAAAAAATTAAAGAGTAAGTAATGTAATATAATAATAGTCTGTTTTTAACTTTAAGTCTCGTAAGTTCAAATTAAGGCCATTATCTTTATTTTTATTTTGGTCATACGACTATATTTGGTCCACTCTCAGCAATACGATTCGAGATTAGTTTACTTTTTACGTGCACTGTAGAGTGAATGAGTGAACATTAAAACGTTAATAAATGCTTCATAATTCAATTTTAAAATAGTTATTCGTTTTAAATCTTAGAAAAAATAGTCCGGGAGCTTTTGTTTTTTCAAATTCGATGAAAATTTAAAACTTAAAAATAATCTATACGTAAATAGAAACGACTTAAAAAACAGCTTTCCTTTTTTTAGTATAAAATTTTTCTACACAGAATTAAAAAAAAAAGCATAAAATGGTGCTGAAAAGTAAATCGATAAAAAAATCATTAAAAATATACGGAGAATTCACCATACGGAGAATGTAACAATTTCGACACTGTTGTAGTGAAAAATAGTATACACTACATGGGAAGTAAAAAAGAATGCTTCAGATCGCACGTTTGTCACCCGAGCCGAAGGCGAATTTACGTGCGATCTGAGACAATTCTTATTTTACATCCCTTGTTGTGTAATATACTATTTTTAATGAATTTTGCAAAACTATTTTAATTTACAAGCTCACAGAATATTTTCACCGTATTTTGTAAAATTAGACTTTCTATGTCGAATCTTAAACTCGAACAAAGGTAACTCATAGCGTACAACCTAACAACGATAATATATTTTTTTATCACAGAATGAAACTTCGATTTTAAACTCTGGAAATAACGGTGATGGGTAGGGTGGGCCTGGGTGATGGGTGCTGACACTATTAACAGCCCGTTTGCTTTACTCGGGCGGACCCTCGCCGTGTAAAAGAGTGAAAATCGTGTTGCGGAGCGCGACGTTGGGTGTGAGGCTCGTCGTCTTCAGGGGCTCGTTCGTCATCGGGCTCGTGAATTTGCCGCAGAGGAACCATTCGTTGATCGCTGCTCGCTCGTACGTGAATCCGTCTGCAAATTCGATTTTTATTTTGTTATTTATAATGCTTAAATATCTTTTTAGCAAAATTTAGTAATATTTTAAAATGATATGATGATAGAACATATTAGATTCAAAGTAATAGGATTTCGTTTTGTACACTTATTAATATACATTCTCAAACATGCTAGAACAAAATTTAAATGCAACAAATTTATAATAAGTCAAGCAAACCCGCTTTAATTCTTGTAAAAGTTTATTTAATATTATTAAATGTTTTATAACTTTTAGTTTTAGTTTATCATGCTATTTAGAATTAAAGATTAATTAAACCTCGTTAATCTATACTTTTATTTTATTTTTACGATTAATTTTTTTTATATACTAATAAGACTTCATTTTTTTTTTTAATAATTGGTTTCTACTAATTAAAAAGGTTGCGAGGATAAAATAAAAATTTACTTTTTTTTAATTATGTGATAAGTAATATGTTAAATAATTAATAAGATTATTTTTAACAATTAGAATGAAGTAAGGATATCCTGGCAACAATAGACGACATCCTTATGCAAAACAATAAAATGTTAATTTAACTTGAGTTACTCTTGTAATCATGCAATTTTTTTTAAATGCTGTTATTTGTTAGTAACAACTGTATAATAGAAAATATATTGAAAGTTAAATAGATATTAAGAAAAAATATTAGTCAAACATAGAGACGTTTTTTCTTGCAACAAATTTAAACATCAATTTTGAACCTTTTAATGACTTACATTACACTAGTTTTCGCCACCACCGTATCAACATACGTTTCATGTGTCAAGTCATAGAATCTTTCATTTTATGAATTATATCTGAGTGCACAAAAGATATTTGTAAGGACTTCGTAAAGATGTTTTTTATAATCGAATGTAAAAATTAATGATGCCTTAAAATAAGAATCATTACACGAGTACAAAATAATTTACCGGAACACTGAACAGGCTCCCGCATTATTTCGTGAGTGATCGGACACAAGAACTCATCTGGAATCTCGTCAGCATCATCAGTTATATATGGTGCATTGCAGTCTTCGCGTTTTAACCAATATAGTTGTTTGCGGAACATGTCGACCGTCTGAACAGAAAATTTAGCATTAATATATGTTTCATAAAAAAATGTTAATAATAAACTATCATAATGATTTCTTAAATTTTCAGTCATTTTAAAATCAACGAAACTAATTCAATAAATTAAATGAGGAAATGAAACAATACCTCTTCGTCGTGATCAAATTGCATTTTGCCTAATATGACTTCCTCTGGGATACGTAACAGCATTCGTCCGCTTAAGGAAAGTGCCTGTACGGTTCTTACCAAATCGGACAGATCAACTTCGTGCAACCATCTGGAGACATCTTCGACCGCCCAATCAGCAACCTGAAATAAAATTTATTTATGTGTAATATTGTTTATACAAAGAATAATTTTGATATTTTGCGATACTCAGGCAATAATGAAAAAAAACGAGAATACCTTTTTCCTATTATTTCTCAGGCGGTCGATTAAGATGCTTTGGGAAACTAACTGGTCTGGTAATTTCCAAATTAATACAGTCTTATCCAAGGCACCTGAAATGACAAAAAAAAAATCAATAAACTATTTTTGGACGAATACAATTTTGTATTCAAAGAAGCAGTCCTAACAACGTCAACAATGACGGAACCCCCCTCTCAGTATTTTCCCGATAGCACTATACATATATCAATAAACCTAAATTACTTCTTACTTTACAACCGAGAAGCGTTTATTTAGTTAGAAAATGGATTCGGTTGTTTATTTGTGGTCGTGCAGCCATACAATTTGTGCGTCCTTTTATCGTTACTTGTTGTTACTCATCTAATGCGTACCTGTCAAAAAGAGTGACGTATCCTCAGAAAAGGCACAGGTGGTTACGAGGCTCTCGTGGTTTTCGAGAACGTGCAAACACATTCCTGTATGCTGAAATGACAAAAATACACCTCAATTGGTACACCGTTTTATCCATTTGAATTTACGAATCTAGTGGATCCTGTATAATTGATTTATTACATAAGCAGATTCATACAATTTTTCTATCCGATTAATGCAGCAAGAGTATTTTTTTTTTTTTTTTTTGCTTAGTTATACAAATAATAATTTTGTTTGTTGAATTATCGATACATAATCATAAAGCTAATATTTTTGTTTTCTTAATTTTTACAGCTCAAGGTAATAATTGTTATCATGACCGTATCGTGACCTTTTTCTGGGTTAATGCTTGTTAGTTTAAACAATTTTATTATCATATTCTACGTATTGCTTTTTGCGACTTAGCTAAGCCGTATGAAAGCGCTGGATATTTATTATTCAATACTATTGATTTTTGCACACTTTCGATGTTACACACGCACATCAACATGATGATCAATTGATAAGAGTGTACGCGTTCCTTGCTTGGTTTAATGATAATTGGTGATGAGTATCGAAATATTATTTACTTTTTTATTAACATTCATACAATTAAAATTCATTATCCTAGTAAATTATTCCAGTAACTATTTGCTTTAATAGAAATTAATTTATGCAATTGAGATAAAAAAAGTAGTTAAAACTTGTAAAAAATGTAGGTATGAACATAATTAAATAAGTTTTTTCAAGGAGATTAAACAACATAAAAATTGACAGTAAGCAAAAATGAGTTTAGATAAATGAAATATAATTTACACCAAAGAAAAGGCAAGGAGAACTCACTACGCTCCAGAGGCGGGCAGTGCGGTCGGTGGCGACGCTGCCGAGGATCTCGCCGTGTACGGACGAGAAGCGCACACACATGACGTTGCCTCCGTGGCCGGCGAATTGGCGCCTCTCGCGAAAGGAGAGGCCGGCGCTACTGCCACCGCTGGTCTCTTCGAGGTCCAGGTCCTCCTCGATCATAATGATCTTCCACAGTTTTATCAGCGAATCGTTGCCGCAGGTCGCTAGCATGTACGACTCCTTCGCGCATCCCGAGCTCGCGTCTCGGGAACCTGAAATGATTCGTTATATTAAGTAATAGATGGATTCTCTTGCAATTTGCAAATCTATGTTATTTATTTATTTTTTAAATTTTGACTGAAATGCGCGTAAAAAATCTGCTTTACGTGCAATATATTTTTATATACTTAGTGTTAAAGCAGGTGCTTTAAAACAAGCGTTTTATACACACAGTTGATCAGTAAATAGTTTAATTATTTATCTAATAAGTTATGATTGTACACTGCGAGGATGTATATCAGTATTTCGCTCATGTATATTAAAAAAGAATATACATGATATACTAACCTGTCATGGTAAAGGGTCCAGTGGTGGGGCTGAAGTCGCAGCCCTGCACGCCGAGATCGTGGCCAATGTCGCAAAAGAGGAGGGCATCGGTGCCCTCAGGCGCCCGGGTGTCGAAAAGTCGCCAGGTACCTTCGCTGCACGCGGTCACCAGGTAACGGGAGTCCGGTGTAAATGCTAAAGCCGTGATCGCGTCCGCGTGACCCTCGAATACGCTGCAAGGAACACTAATGTTATGCGATATTGACCCACACACCTTAAAATCTTTTCCTTCACTTTTCAAGTGAATCTACATTTCATTTTATTCTTACAACATTTAAATAACTTTTCTTTAAAGTTTTGTTAAAAGTTAAAAGTTTTGTTAAAACTGTAAATAACGAGATGTTGACTCACTCTTGTAAACAATTTGATGTTATAAAACTGTGGAAATTTAAAGAATAAAATTTAAAAAAAAAAGCGTTAATTGAGGTACAATGTTTTAATTGTAAAAAAAGAGAAAATAATAATATGTTTTAATGAATGGTTGTAACGGAGTACGGGGCAGAGGGCAACTTACTTCGTTTCCTCCATCGTCTCCAAGTCCCAGAGAATCGTTTTTTCGTCATCCCCTGCGGTTGCTATTTTTGTGCCGTCGGGTGACCATCGACAAACCCGCACGGCTGATCCGGAATTCACAAAAGACGTTCTCGCTTGAGCACCAGTCTAAAATTTTGAAAATAATTTTCGTACATTTTTGCATTAAATTTATGGAAATTTAATAGAAACAAAACTAAGCACGTAAAAATTATTAAATTTAATAAAAAATTCTTACTTTTTAATAACATGTTTAAGTTTGGCTTTCGTTAAAATTTATGAAGTTAAAAATGAATGGGACAAGTTAAAAAAAAAGTTGATCTTCACCAATCGTAGGGAAAAATAAAGTAAGTACCTCAACGTCCCAAATGACCGTATTGCCGTCCATGGAGCAGGAAGCGAGTTTCGTACCGCAGGGACTGAATTCGACGTAATTGACACTGTACTTGTGTCCGTCCAATGGATTGTAGTTCATTTCTTGGAAAATGGAGGTTGATTCGCCATCCTCGTCGTATTTTACATTCCAGACTCTCACGAGTTTGTCTCTGTACGAAACGATGATTTTTAAAAAATTTTGTGAAATTTTTTTATTCATTATTTTCATTACTTTGGCTTGCTGAATAAAATATACCAATAACTTCAATTAGATAAGTGCGTTGAAAATTATTTTACACTTAATCCAGATTTATGCGAAAGGAGCGTAATAAAGCGAAATTGCTCTTACCCAGAGCCGGAAGCAATCAAACGATTGCCGAACATGGCGACGGAGTTCACGGCTCCACTATGCTCATCCAGTCGTTGGATGAGCTTCACTTCATTGCCACTCGTTTCCGCGTGCTTCACCATCTCAGTCTCTTCAATTAAGGTCTAAAAGGATAATCCAATGTCATAAATGAGTGTTACATTCATTTGGGATTCACTATGTTTTTTAATTAACTATTTTTTTTTTCAATCCTCATTTTTCAAATTATGATAAAAGAGAGCGGAATAGAATCAGAGACGGAAAGTGTCCGAATGCATTTCATTGTATGGGTCACTGGATAACGTAACTTAATTTGCACTCCTGAATAAAGTTCATATTTATAAAAATTATAAGGAGATTACAGGTCAATTGGTTGCCCTTTTCTCGTTGCTGGATCATTGCAGTTTCTGTTCCAATATGTTGTACTTTGTTGTTCTTTATATTTTTAATTATACATTTAGTAAATGATTGATTGCTTACTTTGTCGCTTTGTAATTTCAGGGTGCCCTGTCGAACAAGCTCGGAATCCAAGCTTAAGTTGCCTGTCAGGTCCCAAATAATTACGCTTTTGTCATTGCCACCTAAATTTAAAAGTGCGTTTTTACATATTGATGATGATAAATTGTTGAATAACAGCGATATTAAGGCAAAGGTTTACCTGAAGCTAAAAAGTTTCCATTTCTTGAAAAAGCACAGCAAGCTACGTATCGATTGTGCCCAGTGAGTACCGAAACGACTTTTCCAGTGCTCTATACAAAATAAAAATAATCGTTGATTAAAAGGGACAGTATTTTAACAAGAACACATACCTTTTGCAAGTGTCAATGCAATATAATTTTGGAAAATATTTTTCGTTAAAATAAAATAGTACTAACCGTCTCCCATATTACGACGGTTTTGTCGAGACCACTACTGGCAGTGTACAGTCCGTTAGAGCTGAATCGAACGCAAGTTAAGGCACTGCTGTGTTTCTCCATGATTCTGCAGAGTTCGATCGTTGCGAACATCGCCTGCGTGTCGCATTTTTCCTGTGTAACTTTGACCTCCCACAGCTTGACGCGATTGTCGTTGCCGCAGGTCACCAATTGGTACAGTCTCGCGAACGGCTCGTTACCTGTTACAAGAATTACACTTTGCAAAAAAGCTGCGGACTGAAACGAACTGGACTTCATTTACAAAAACTTTTGGTATGATTAATGAGAAATTTATTATAAACTATGTATATTAGGATAACATCGAAATTAGAAAAATATGACATATTTAGAGAGTTGCGTTGAAAAACTAAAAAACTTCTCTTTATTTTCAAGGAGAAACTTTGACAAAATAGACTCGAATTACAAGTGTCTTACATAACACGGCCATTTCTACTGTCCCAATAGTCCGAGTAAGGGAATCAAGTTATTTTTTAAATTTTACTTTTATACTTAGTGAGGAAAGTATCTATATTATTACAATTTTTTGCCATTAGCAACATCTCTGATTTATTAATTTATGGAAAGATTCGTTTTACTAACGAATTTCTCAATTTTTTTCTCATTCTCAATACACTACAGTACATATCTAGGCTTCGTCTCATCAAAAAATAAACAATCAAACGAAATAACAAGAAAAAACTACGTCCTATACTCACTGGTGACTTCCTGAACGGAAGAGAAGTCACAGTAAACGACGCCGAGGTCGTGGGCGTCGTCGACCTGTGCGAGTACGTTGAGATCCTGCTCGCGCGACGGGCACGACTCAATGATCTCGTTCGAGCAGAATAACTGGAGGACGCCGAGGGTGCAGCTCGTTAGCAGCCAATTCGAGTCCGGCGTGAAGCAGACGCACTGTATCGCCCCCTCGTGCTTTTGAAAACACCTGTCGTACCGCATTACATTATATTTTTCCTCTTTTCTCTTCCTTTTTAATTTGAGAGGAGCTTGAATTCACCTGATCAAAGTTCGCCGAACCAAGTCCCACAGACACACCTGGCCGTTGTCGCCGGCGGTCACAAGAAGGGACGAGTCCGGGGAAAACCTGCAGATTCTGACGGCTTCGCCTCCCGCTTGTACCATCGTGTGGATTTTCGAACCAGACTGAAAATTTATCATTTACTTGTTAAGCATTGTACAAATTTGTAATTACATATAGAAGCAATTGTGTGCGTTACAAATTGCCAGTTTTATAATCTATAATACATTTAATTTATTAATTCATTAACGCCGTAGTGACCGAAAAAAGTGATTTGAGAAAAAAATATTTTTGCAACGCAAAGTAAAAAGAACTCCGTTTATTTCTGTGCATTGGTGTTTTATATTCAAAATGTATGCAAACCCGCAGATTCCACAATTGTGTAGTGCCGTCGATGCTGGAGGACGCGAGCATCGTTGATTGCGGGCTTACTTTGACCGAAGTGACGCCGTACTTGTGGCCCAGAAGTGGCGAGAATGAGGCTTCGGTAAAACCCGAGCCCGACTGCCATTCCCAGACTCTCACTTTTTTGTCGCTATAATCCAACAGAAACACATGAATATAATTAAAATTTTGCTTTAAAATTTTGTCAGATATTTATCGATTGTCATAACATAAGATTTCTACATAAGACGGACGGTTTATACAAAATTTTTGGTATTTAATATTTGTTAACTCTTTATGTTTATAGCAGCCTATTTATTTATAATTAACAAAAACAAAAATTTAATAATGATATTTTTTAATGGAAGTAACTCAAATAATTGAGGCTGTTCATTAAAAAAATCGATTTTCGTAAGGCACGTATGACATTTGTCTGTTAAATATTTTATGAGTTGTACTTGTATAAAAAAAAAAATGTTCCCGAGATCTTATCATTCTCAAATGCCTTTGACGTACAAACGATCAATAGTATATGTATCTTCAAAATAAACACACTCTACGTGATCGAACGTACATATGCTATATGTATATAGTAATGCGCACAGAAAAAAGTATTTCATAATAAAAATCTTTATTTAACTCGGTACAATTCAATCGCAATTCAATTCTTTTATATTTTCAGTAATTTTACAGATTGCAATCTAATTCACATGTTCCAAAAGAATATGGAATTTTAATTCACGATGAAGAAAAAAAAATATTTTTATCATTTACCTATCAGAAAAGTTTAAAATAATCCCATTATATGTTGGATTTTTTGTTACTGCGAGTGGAATTCACAGGTTAATTTTTGCCAAGAGAAAGAATAAATGGGGTAAAACTAACCCGGATCCAGTTACTAAAATGCTGTCACCGGCAAAGTCCACTGCATTGACGTCACTGGTGTGTATCGTGAGGGTTTGCAGAGACTGCACATCTCCCACGTACGTGCCCATGGCGCCGGCTCAAGTGGAAATGTTCCTGCGAGATATTTAAAATTTTTACCTTATTATGTTCAGCATTCGTCATGATTGTTAAATTTATTTTTAAGTTTTACTAGCATTTGAGAGATACTATACTGTTCATTTATATAAAAAATAAATTGTGTTTATATTATCTGAATTAAGGGGGTAGTAGGGTCCCGACACTTTCGAAAATGACAATTTTTTTTTTTTTCATTTTCTTATAGCTAAGC
>JAWWEN010000048.1:9781568-9793230 GCA_035582955.1 Sycophila texana | reverse complement strand
TTGTGTTATATACACGCTTTTATGTATTAATTATTCTCGATAGAATTTTCTTGATTAGAATTACAAGTTTGTAAAAGGCAAGCTTCAACTGATGATTTAATATTTAATTAATATATGATGATGGATTTGTTAAAGCTTATGCCTTTTTACAAGAAAATATGCTATTCTTCGTGAAATAATGGTTAAACATGCCACTGTTCATCACTGAGTAATGGCTAAATGAATTAGTGTTCGCGGTGCGCACAGAAGACTTGCTAGTTTTTGTAAGGGGCATCGATTTATTATTGGAAATTCCATCTCGTTACAGAAAACACATCTGATTTTTGTTGGTATAGTTAAAAATTTGCACAAAGAATTCTCAACCTATAATTTAATATAGTAGGCAAATGTATTTTGCGAAAATTATTTATTGGAAAGCGCGATCTTCTATGAATTATTTATTTTATTTATTATAAGGACTAAAAATCTTTACAAAAATTAATAAGTATACATTATTAATTATAAATTTAACCGTTGTTAGATATTGTTTTGTTTAAAAAGGTTTAAGAAAAAAACTAAAAAACAAAAAAAAAATCAACTGAGGTATAGGTTAATTTTGCACACACATTCATACAAATATTTTCTAAAAACACGTTTTCGCTTGCGCGTGCAAAAACGGCCTTTTTCTCCGTCGTTGCATAAAATATTGTTCTATAAACTCACACTCTTCCGAGAATCAACTTTTTCGTAATTGTATCGAAAACTACTGTTAAAACAAGTTTCCAAAAAGTTTCAACGAAACTTGACATTTTATCATTACAAAGGTTCTTCTATGAGGAAGCAAAAAAAAGAAAAAAAATTAACAAAAATGCCCTATCAGTTCGATTTGAAGTGAACAAGCTTTGACGAACTCAATTCCCGGACAGATAAGTCGAGATTTCCCAGGGCATCCCATGGGCTAGTAGCATCGCGCGAAGGAAAAATTAATCCGTCACAGTGCGATACGCATCGCGAAAAAGTATTCCCAGCCGCGGGAGTGCGCCGAGGACCTTCGGGAGCGAGTATCGCGAGAGATTCGCATTATGCGCGGGGCGATGACTCGCAATTTCCCTCCCGGCTAAATCCATCCGGTGTCGCGGCAGTCACGGGGCGCGCACTCGCGGCGCGGAACCTTTCAGCAAATAATTGCGGCGCCGGAAGCCCGCGACGTATCCAGCCGTCGCAGCCACCGCCCGACCAAGAAACGCGCCAGGTGACGACGCGACTCACCCCCTGCTCTCCTTCCTCTCTCTTTTTCCCCTCGTTCTCGCGCACTCGGCGCGCGACTCGCCACCTTTTCCAGGACCGGAGACTTTTTTCCCACCCCCACCACACGATTAATGGCGCGCGCCCGCCGCTGGATTAGTTTTGAATTATGCGCCTTTCTTGTTTATGCGCACGCGCCTCCGGCCGAATTTCGGACGCTCCAGACGCTCCGGGAAAATTGAAATTTATAGTCTCGAGCGAGAAAAGACTCGGATTACCCCAAGACGCTGCCTCGGCGTCTCTCATTTTCTTTCGGGGATGTTTAAACTTGGAGGTTATCCCGGCCGTTAATCAATTATCAATGATGCTGCTTAAACTTGTGTGTATATCCTTTGTTTGCACGCCTTTTTCGTAATAAACGACGAACATTTAAATTTCTCGTTGGGAGTTATTTGGGTACAGGTAGATTTGCATTACGCGGGAGCTCATTTTTCATTTATTATATTAAAGGAGTTTTTTTTTGGGAAAGAATCGCTTATGAAATTTTGAAGCTCAAATTTATAAAGAGTAAAAATTTATTACGACAAAATCCTGTTTTTTGCCTCGAAAGTGTGAGGAAAAACGAGCTGAACTTGGGGATTAAGGGTGACATTATTTATTGCGCGAAGTAGTCATTCATAAAGCATAAAAACCCTCTTTAAACTTTAAACGATATCGTAGACCATCATTATCGAAAAAATTGCAATAATTTCGTGAAAAAAAAAATCACAAAAAAAATTAAAATATTTTATTAAATTTTATATTATTAAATTTCTTATACGTCCCTGCTAAATTTCACGAGAGATACTACTGCCATTTTTCCAATAATGACGGTCAGGGTGAACGTAAACAAACTTATTTCAATGCACTTCTCGCAATATCCAATATCGATTCGTATTTTCTCGTCAGCATTCGAGACAATAAAAGCAGAAAAGCTAATGAAAATTCAAAGAAGCTAGAGCGAAGTCAGAAAACAATGGAAAAAGATTCCAGCTAAATACAGAAGCATCCATAATGAGTGCACCGCCCGGGGCGCTTTTTTTCCCCGACGCAGTATTCAATAACTCCGCGCGTTCATGCCGCGCATTTTTTGCGCCTTATCAGGCCCGATCTCGGTTACGTGTTGAGTCAATGCAAAAAGCGACGCTCGAGTGCCGGCGTAGCATAAAGAAAAACTGGAGCAAAACCCGCGCGGAGGCGAAAAGAAGAAGAAGAAGACGAGAAAAAAGAGAAAGAGGAACTGGAAGTGCCTTCAATGTCCCGAGCCGTTAAAACAATTGCCACTTAGGGAAGGGAAGAGAGCCCTCTCCAGAATTATTCCTTATCGCCTCGGAGGACGCGGCGAAACTGGCGAGATAACGCCAAATAAGAGCAAACGAGAGGAGGAAAGGAAGCGGAAAAGGCAGGGGCGCTGACTGCGGGGCTGTTTTTCCGCGAGCTCGGGACGCGCCGCGCGAGAGAGACAGAAAGCCGGAGACGGAGAAAGAACAATAGCGGCACTGCGTTAAAAAGCGAGACGCGCGAAAGGCTTCTTTTCTCTCTTTTCTTTTTTAACGATAAGCAGGTTAAACATCCGCGCGCTCATCCCCACGAGAGATCGGAGCCGCCGCTTGTATCTATACACACCTCGAGAATCAATGGCATTATTAACGAGCCCGAGGAATATACCAGGGGCAATGTTTGGTAACGACTATAGTCGACGTGTATCTTAGCGAGGATCCCGCATAGGAGCATGCCGACGGGAGCGTCTCGGATCGATGCGGCTCGGGCGCTCTCGTCTCTCTCTCTCTCTCTCTCTCTCGCTCCGCCGCGAAAGAAGGGGGGAGGGAGGGTATCCCGCAGGACTAGCGGCGACGTGCGGCGGCCCTCCGTATGCGTCGCCGCCAGCGATAACGTTCACCGCTCCCTCCCCCGCCCTTCTCCTCCAGCCGCTACGACGAAGTCGACGTCCGCCCTGCAGCGCTCACCGGAGAGGTCCCGTGCACCCGCCGACGCTACAGCGACGCGCGGGAGGGCTGACGCGCGCAGCAGCCGCCGTGTTTCTGCTAAGCGCCGAATTCGCCCTCTCTCGCTTCGTAAACATCTCTATCTCTGCCGCTGTCACTTTGACGATTGGTTCAATACATCAGCCGGCGCGTTATTATGTCCCGCAGCGGCCGCGTAATTTGTAACCCGACGCTACGCAGTAGCTACGGAGGATGACATTAGCCGCGGAGCCGCGCGGAAGGAAAGAAATCGAGCGGGCCACATTTTGGTGTCGAGTTACGAAGCTTCGAGCTTCCAGACCTGGAGTATCTTCTTCTCTTTTTTTGTCTTTGGACTTTTAGTGGTAAAAAACAAAAAGCTTTTTATCAGCGAGAATGAGTGCGCTCTAGATTTTTGTCGTTTGATGGAATGTATAAATTGACGGAGTATTTCGTTTGCTTTGATGAGTCGAGACGTCGTACTTCTATTTCATTCGGGCGACACGTGAAGAAAAAAAGGAAAGCTTTTCGTTGAGTATTTCGAGAATCGGAAGTAACGAGCTTTTTTTTTGTCTTTGTTAAAAAGTTAGGGGGCGGGGTAATTTGTTTGGTTGGGGTAAATGTTTTCAGGCCTTCAATATTTCGGAATTGTCTGTAATATTTAGAGCAGCTTAATGCGCATTATGCGAGCTGCGTGAATTTTACTTTACAGTAATTTCGAGCACTCAGTTAGATTTGTTGTGCTTGTCTCAGAATGCCTCGCTGGTGATCTAAGAAACTCCGTGAATAAAAAAAAATCGTACGAAATTTTCCAATTTTCTACAGCGAAATGCATTGATAATGCAATTTTGGAGAGAACTCGAACAATACTCAGTAACTGTACTACTTGAGGTTTCCAACAAAAGGATGAAGAGGGAAATTAACTTTTCGGGTAAAAGTAAACGGAATACGTAAGAAGAGTTCTCAAGCTTTATATATTTAATAATTTCTAGAGATGCTCTTCTGAGAATATGCAGTAAGCAGCAATTTATGAAGATTTTAATGGATAAAAATTTCCATATTGTTAGAGTAACGGTACCCTTGTGTAACATTCTAAAGTCATAATATGCCTTAGTAGCAGGAACACTGTATCTAAAAACTTTGTCGCGTCTGTTCGATATAAACCTTGTGTACCCTCGACTTTGTTCGCTGATAAAAAAAAGTGAGCTCGCTCATATTTTAAAAAAGCGACAAACATAATCGCAATATTCTCTTGTAAATATTTGTAACGTTTAGCTTCACGGCGGATGAAAAAACAAATTAAATTCTCCACGCGAACTACCTTTTTGATCGTCTACCGATGCCGTAAAAATATGTTTATTCGACTCCACCTGTCAGTTCAGTGAATTGTAGCGGAACATGAACACGCAAATCTTTATTATCGATATAACTTAATTGACTCGCTTGATGAACCATTGTTCTCAATTTTCCCTCTTTCTCTTACTTTCTTTCCATTCACGTGCGGATACACAAATTGACACTAACATCAATTTTAGTTTTTCTTGTTTCTCATTAAGTGATTTAAATATATTTTTTTTAATGTTTATCTTTCACTATGGAAATATTAACGTTCATTTATAGCAATTAAAAAAAAAGCAATTTATTTAAAACCTTTGGGTTGTCCGATTTGTTATTGAGATCGACTACTTAAAGTAGCGTATCCTCTACTGCACGCATCCAGTGAAGTTAGAAAGCGGAGAAATAAAACTACAAAATTGAAAGTTTAACTCAATGAACTAAATAAAAAAGTTATCGAACAGTTTTTTATATCAAGGAATTAAAAAAAAAAACTTCGCTGAAAGGTGTACACCTCTTATAAAGTGACTATTGGCTCAATCATCGTCCGTAAAGAAAGTTTTAATGAGGAAAAATTGATGAAGCGAAGGGAAAGAAAAGAAGGACGTTGACATAAGTCTTACTCAAGCTCTTGGCCAACTTTAAATAAGAAAAGACGAAAAGGAAACATACATTACGCGTCCCTATATGTACGTTCGCATTAGAGCGCGTTTATATGGGATAGGGGGGGTAAAATATGCAAGGTGTAAATGACAAAAAATGTCTCGTCGCCGCGCGCGAGCCTCTCTCTTTCTCTCTCTCCCATCTTCCTCCGCGGCCTCGTTTATAAAGCGACTACTGCGTGTGTTTGTTCGCCGTCGCGAGCGGCGGCTTATACAGGCGTCGGCCGAGTGTGTAACGCGTGTAACGAAGAATGAATTGCCACGGGTAAAGTTAAGACCGACCGCGTTTCAAATGCTCTTGCTCCTGACTCCCTTTCATCTTCCCACGAAAAAGCAGTGCTTTTACGAGCTTCACGGCCAGACAGACCGTGCAGTGCGCCCTTCCCTTCCTTTCTCTGATCTCTCTCCTTCTCTCGCGCTCTTTCCCTCTCCGACCCTCTTTCTCTCTCCCTAATAACAAAACGCTATACGGAAGAAAAACGAACGGCTGGAGAGCTGTCGCGCTGGTGAAAAATTTATGTGCCGCGCGTGACCGGCAATTAAATTTACTTTTTCTTCGCGGCTCAGCGGAAAATTGTCCGACTGTGCCATTGTTAATTAAATAATTGCTCTTTAATGCCCCCGCTGGGCGTAATGCGAGGGGAGCTTTTTTTTCGTCCGATTCGTCAATGGTACATTGCAGATCCTTTATTGGATATTGTTATTTGTAGATTTACGAATGGTTGGGAGAATGACTTGCTCTTATTTAACTGCCTTATACGTATTTATCGCGGATGATATTCACGCTAATGAACATGCCTTTGTAATTATCCTTTCACACATTTAATGAAAATATGTGAAAGTCATATCATGTTTTATTGGCGATGAGGTACAAGCTTCGACAGTGAAGAAGATAATTACACTGAGAGAATTTTTTGGTAAAAATTGCGATGATTTTTCCGTAAAAATTATGTGAAAAAGGTAATCGCGAGATGGTTGGCAATAGTGTAAATTTTTACGTGAAAATCCCCGCAATTTTTGTAGTTTGTCTTTCTTGTAAAATTTACAATTAAACTACCGTGATTTTTCCGTATAAAAAATTACAGTAATGTCAACCGTCCCAGTATTACATTTTTTCACATAATTTTTAAGGGAAAATCACTGTAATTTTTGCGAGAAAATTCCCTCAGTGTACGGAATCAAACACTAGATGATTATTTTTATTTAACTAACAATATTATATTAATTCTTTTTAAAAAATAAAACTCTGTTTTTAATGACTAAAAGTAAGGTGAGTGAGTGAGGAACTGTGCTGTATTTTAAAAATAAAATGTAATATTGATTGTCGCGTTTTTTCGAGAAATTTAAATATAGGTATTCCTATTTAATTAAATGATAAGAGAGACCGTAACGAGGACCTCAATCTAGAGTGCTACTTTATTTGCTCCTAAAATATCCCAATTTTTACTAATGGATTAGTATCTACATTATTTTATGAAAAACTCGCCCGTTACTTATGTAGGTTACGATCATATTAATGCGTTGCGACAAAGACCGCATGAATGTAGGAAAAAATTGTAAAAAAAATTTTGATTGCTAAATTCTAAATAAAAATTTTGATTTGAAGTTTTATTCAAAGCTGCTTTCTGCTAAAAGACAATAACAATCAACAATCTTCTCTTCCACCGTGCAGCAGCTTATCCAGAAAGACACACAAACCCTAACAAAAAAAATATCCCCGATTGTTTCCCAATACACGAAGGACGCAAAAAAAAGAAAGAAACTGGAAAAATCGAAGCGATTCTTCATGCCAAGAGATCTAATAACTCCGCCGCTTACTTCTGGACATTAATAAGACTCACATCCCCGGAACTATAACAGTCAAAAGAAAAAGCGACATTACGAATCTATTTGAAGAGGGAAGGGGGGGGCGTCAGTCGCCAGTACCTCGGCGCCAGTCAATTTTTCCCGGTCTGACGCGCCTCGCTCTATCGGCGGACATCAGATCGTGCGGAGCGATACCGCGCTCCGAAGCGGGAGGGCGTGCAGTCGCGCAGTTCTCCGCGAAGCTCCTTACCGCTGTTTAGATAAGGCGAAAGCCTCTTATCTACGGCCACTTTATTGGCCCCCCCTATCTTACGGCGCGCCATTGCCGCTGCGTTCCGCGACTTTTCAGCCCTGTCGACGGGGCTTACACCCCCTGCCGCCACCCCCCTTCCTGCTCTTTCTCTCTATATATCTGTATATACACCTTGAGCTCAGATATTGCACGTGCGGCTAGAGCAGGCCGGCGGAGACTGATGCACGCCACTGGGGGTCGTCGAAACGGCAGCGTCTTCCGATTTATCGGTATATGTCGGGTGACGAGCTCCGGCCTTCTCCCGCCCTCCGCACGATAAGACGTATCGCGGTGCCTTCAATTAGGTGTATCGGATTATTGAATTGGGCAATTTGGGTGCCCTTTGCGGAGTGCCTTCTACGGTAGAATTTATCTTTGCGGTTATTACTCGAGGAGAGGGGGTGGGGGGATATGAGGAGGAGCACCTTTACTGTTATTGATGTCATTCTCTTCTTCGTCTATTTATGTAATCGAGGTAAGTAGTGGTTATGTATATTCGTTGTGAAATGGAAGTCGAATGAACAGGTCTTTTAACACTTCCGTCGTGTTAATATAAAATACGATTTTCTAATAATGAAGTTTCATCGTCGGCATTTATTAATAATATAGATATAATTGGATTTGTTTTTCTTTTTTATTATTTCAAAAAGTGAAACTAATTATTCGTAGCTTTTAATGATTTTAAGGGTTCTTTTCGTAAGGCACTTCAATTCAAAGGGCATAATTAGTGATTTTGTCGTTTCAAGGGGAATTTAAAAATAAGAATAAGCAGTGAAATTCCAAGAGTGTCATAGAAATGCTACAGACGTCAAGAAGATTACGACGGTAATGGTGGGTATCATAACGAAAGCGATTTACTGAGAAAGCCACAAGTCTTGGAAACAGGAGTAAAATGAACAGTCAAACTAGAAATAAACAATAAGTCTGAAGCCTTTGCCGAGAAGTACTGGCTGCATATTTGAGCTCATAAATAATTAAGTTAATCTAACTTCTTGAACGTAAGAAATGCAAACCTCAGCTTTCGTGCGTGCAAATGAAAGAATTGAAAAAATGTTGGTTAGTTATTGAAATATACTTTACTTTTCATTTCTTAACAAATGGAACATAAAAATTAAAGAATCGACAAGCTTTTCCATACTCGGATGTTATTTATTATTTATCGTTTTACAGATTTCGATCCGCTAAGAAAATTAAAAAAACTTTAAAATCAATATTAAAATATCGTATTTGCAGATAATTGTGAAAAATATTTTTATTTGCTACCTTCGCGTTTGAATTATTTTATCAAGAGCGCATTCGATTGAATTACATCAAAAAGCAAATGGACACTTAAAAGAAATATTTCATTAACGCCGAAATCCATTAAAAATCTATACAGTTTCAAAATCCAGATTAAATTCTGGACCGAAAAAACTGCAATTAATTAACCAGTGAATACAGATGAGGAGAAAATACTTTTTTTTATCCCACGTAAATGGAACAACGAAAACAGTTATGTTGACCTCTCGAGCTAGTTAATAGTTTCGGGCTGAATAGTACAAAAACGTTACTACCACATTTTTGTAGTTCAATTCATGTACGCTGATGCGTACATTCAGCCGTTAAATGCCAGGCGTTTGCAAAATAAAAGTTACAGCATTTTGTAACCAAGCTTTATTTGTAGGAAAAAATATCCTGGTATTTATTTTCTACTGCCCAATTGTAAAAAGATGAAATGACTGCATCTATGAAAGGAATAAAAGTCTCTAAAAACCTTTACTATACGTGTTGTATAAAAAAAATAAACCACGCACTCGACATTCGCTGATTTTTACTACAAACACAGAACATTTTACAACAAACTCGGGAATGCGATTGAAACAAAGATAACAATGTTTCGTATAAATCACTTTTTACAAAAAAATGTACTATAAAAGAAAGTTCGCCTCAATTTCTACCAATTTTTCTAACAAAAATAAAAAAAAAAATCCTAAAAATCTCAAATTTAACCGACCCAAAAGAAAGCCGCATTCCTGGCATAGCGCGGAATAATATCGAGAAATCAGCGATACGGCTTATTTCCGTTTCGCAATCAGTGATAGCTCGCTCCGGCGCTGCAGCGGCGTATACGTGTACACTATACGCGGAGCCAGAGACGCGCGGCCGAGTCGATTGGCAGCGCGGAAAAATATTGAATTCCCGTTGGCTCGGCGCGTCTTGAAATTCGCGGCTCGTGATCGTGGCGTCGGCGGCCCCTCTTTCTTCCTCATTCCGAGCTTCAATTCGCAACTCTTCCCGAGGCAGCCCCCCCCCTCCTCAGGTTTTCGGCGCGTATCCGGGTGCGCGCGCGAGCGAGAAGGAAGGAAGCTGCCCGGGGTACGTGTCTGCGCCTCCTAATGTCTCGTTACGCCCGTAATTTAGGGCGCGCGCCATGCTGACTTCGAATCGCCTGCTTTAAAGCCGATTCGCCGCTAATTTAGAGCGCCCCGATCGCCCAGGAGGTTCGCCGTCGTTGCGGAAACTTTTAGACTTGCTCGGGACCGCCACCGCCAATGCTCTTTTTACGCCGCCTCCCCACCCACCCCCGGACGGTTATATATACGCTTCGCAAAGACGTCCTCGCCGGGGCGAGGGAACGTATACGCGAATTCAATGGCTCGTGCGGCGGAACTGTTTGTGCTCGCAGCTCCCACGCTCTTTATCCTCCTAAAACCCTTGGAGTCGTTTTCTTCCTGGTAAATGGCCTGCCTTTCCTTGGAAATCATTGAAAATTAGATTGGTTTTGTGGGCAATATAATACACGTTTGCATACGACGCTGGAATATTTGATAAATTATCGGCGGTACTGAATGAGTGAGAGCTGCGCATTAACATTTGAATTGTTTTTCATTTGCATTCGTGCGGAATTTTTGTTAGATTTCTTTATTTTAGGGGGGAGGGGGAGAGGAAACTTTTAACGTTTATCTGTTTTACTATTTTATTTGTTATTGTTGCATTTGAAGTCTCGACAAATTTAAGATAATCGGAACGGTTTGATTTATCTTTCACGTAATTAAAAATTGCGAAATCCTTTTTTATAACCAATAAATTTTATACGGTAACAACATTACATAATATTTAATATGGTTTGCTGATCATTAGTCAGGATTATCGTTAGTCATTATTGTTTTAAATGATGTTTAAAAAATAAAATAACAGCAAAAGTTGTATATATGCAGCAGTGGAGTGCGATGGTCTCATGTTTCCATTACGAACACAGTATGATTTTCCATTATCCCTTTTATGTTCTGTTATATAATTCATTTTTATTTTCATTTTTATTCTTTACATGTACTCCTGAATATGAACATTTAAAAAGAAAAGACTGCCCATATTTCGATGACAATAGAAAGGATGTACTAAAATAAAGTACAAATTAACTTTATCTTAGTGTTTTCTTGTCTCCAAGAATGTTCTCTATATTTTCTTCAATGTTTAAATTGATTATCAAGTTCATAAGAAATTCCAAATTTATCAGCTTTATAACATTTTAATTGCTTAGAAAATCCTAAAAATGTATCTCAATTTATGAACTACTTTAGCTTATGATTATGATATTGGATAATTAATCGCAACGGTTATTTTTATTCCGAATCTGAATATTATCGCCATATTATTTTAATTCCGAAAAAGTCAATTTTCTCAAAGAATCATAAGCTCCAAACTCCCGTGTCAAAGCCAAGGAAAGATAAACTTGTGGGCACGTACTTTTGCGAAATTTTGAAATTCATCAAGCTCCGAGCGCCGAAAGCAATTTAAAAACAAGCAGGATAACGAGTTCCGCCGTTTCTTTGAGTTAGTCGTCGTTCCGCCAAATTCCCTCGCAGTGCCTTCATTCCCAGACATCGCATCCCTCCGACGAAATTCTCGCCGACTCACCGAGCGCCCGCTAATTGAAATATCGCATTATTTACCCTCCCTTTCATTAATTTCTTACCCCCCTTTAAAACAAAACGAAACAGACTAGACTCCTTCAGCGACCCAATTGACCGAAACGAGAATGTAGCGTCGTAGTTCTAAGGCGACATAGGTGCCTCTAACGAAGAAAAGCACATTTCAAAAGAAGCCTACTTTAATTTGACATTTTTTGAGTACTATAAAGTAAAGTAAATTCCTAAAAAATCTGATAACTTCCGGGTATCATAATCGTAGTTTTATTTATTTATTTTTATTATCGCGTCGTCGGTCCATATAAATTTTTATTTATATATTGTTGTTTTTATTTTACTTTTATTATTTTATATTTATACACTGAGAAAAAAATTTAGTTGGATCAACTAAATCGCGCTGTTAAATACGTCCAATAGAAAAAGCTGTTATTT
>JAWWEN010000048.1:9756840-9772914 GCA_035582955.1 Sycophila texana | reverse complement strand
TGTGACTAAAAAGTATCACTTTACTCCCTCTGCGGAGGTCAATAAAGTGGACTTTTCAAGTGATTAGGGTGAAAAATCATATTTTATTCTCTAGACTCATTTTACTCCCCGCAGACGCATTTCAACTTTTGTAGATATACTTTAGCTTTCTTAAATATATTTTAGCTTCCGCATACACATTTCAACTTTTGTAGATATACTTTAGCTTTCTTAAATATATTTTAGCTTTCGTAGACACATTCTAGCTTCAAGTCGAACTTATTAATTTGAATTGTTGTCAAATAAAGTGGACTTATAAATGATTAGGGTGAAAAAATTTATATACACCTCGGGAGTAATAGGTGATTATTCCCGTGGACGAATTACTGTCGCTAAAGCTCGGGCAGCAAACTTCACCTGCGAGAATAATCCCCTATTTTACTCCCTTGGTGCATAAATAACTGTTTTTTAGAAGCAGAGCTTTTATTGTCTATGGTAAAACTTTACTATTTTTCTTTCTTTATTTTATTTATTTATTTATTTTAACTAACTTTTATGAGAAATCCATAAAGGTGATGACGATGATGCACCGAGAGGGTAGTTAAATAGAATAAAGAATAAATAGAGGTGTAAAATTCATTTTATCCTTTGCGTAGAGCTTCGTATTGTTCGCTGCAATTTTATGTCCATTTAGCTATGTAATTAACCGGCTGTAACGTTGCATTACGTAATTTATTATTTATATTATCATGGCTTCAGCCTGTAATATACTCCTAATGGTAACTGATGTAATGAATAATCGTAATGAAGCTGATCATTAGTGCATACAATTAACGGGATAGTGACTGTTGTTATAGTGACTGTTAAATTTTCATAGCACAGTGCGAATGTACTAAATAAATGATTATAAAATATTTGAATAGCGAGCACTAAAAATATAGAAAAATTTTTATCCATACTACTTATATTACATTCTTTCAATTTTCGTGCAAGCTCCGATATAACTAAAATATATAAATATTCATTTCACGGATTCCCTCGAAAAACTTTTCGAGGAAGGTTTCGCTAGATTCCTGCGAAAAAAGCTCACTTTGCAAGAATTCTGCAAAATAAAAAAAAAACACACACTCCGCGGTATTTCTGCGAAAAATGGCAGATTTCATGAGATTCTCGCTAGAAAAGCAGACAAAACTCGTAAATATGTTTTTCTTCGTGGCAAAACTCCGAAACTTCTTTTTTTTCGTGACGAATTTAAATTGTATCAGTTATAAAAAAACTTAAACATGTTTTTCTTGAATAAGAAAAATTTAAATCTGCTATTTTTCTTAAGAGTATTCGATTTACCCTCAAAATGAATGTGAAAGATTGCAGCTTTCTCAAAATGAATTAGCCCAAAAATTATGAATATAAATGCTTACACGGAGAAAAAGCTTGCATTGAAATTCCAACGTCTTTAATAATAATTTAAATTTTACTATGATTATATTAAATTTTACTATATTTATAGTAAAATTTGCTAGAAATTGTAGCAAGCTATCAATGGAACCAAAAAAAGAAAGGAAAAAGTTGAGGTTCTATGTAGTTCTTACGACTACCTCGACTCTAGATATTCGACTTTTGTTACTTTAATTTAGTGCGTCTGAAGAAGGCGGATTACTGCCGCCGAAACGTCGCTTAATAAAACAAGCAAAATAGTCCGAAGAGATCGTTCGAGTCTAATTTATTTCCTAATTACTACCTCCAAACATGAGAGCCTTTCTTATCATATAACAATTGAATCATTTCTTTTATTTTTCGAGTGCATCCTTGCTTTAGTAAATATCATAGTAATTTTTTAATGCAAAACCGCAGACCTATATAAATAAACAAAAAAAGGCCGCCACTAAACCGCGCAAATTCGCGCGTCCACAGAAGAGAGCAGGCGGAGGAGGCGTTCTGGCACGACCTGATGAAGAACTACTGCTTGGATCAGGAAGCAGCGGAGGCGGAGGAGGCGCGTCGCCGTGCGGCAACGGAGCGCGACGTGGCGGAGACGCTGCTCAGCCAGATGAGGGCCAAGTCGTGTCGGCAGATGGACGAGGCGCGCGAGACCTTCCTCTTCGGTCACGAGACGGACGACTTCGCGGCGGCGAGGCGCGCGAAGGCACTCGCCTGGCGGGAGGACCTCGAGCGCCAGATCCAGGAGGCGCGGCGGGAGCTGGAGAAGCGGCGCCAGGAAGAGCTTGAGCTTGACCGGATGTCCGCCAGCTTCGGCTCTGCGCCCAGGGATGACCGCGACAAAGAGACGCGAAGACGCGAGATTTTCGCCTTCATGGATAGCATGCGGGTAAGTAGTTTGCGGTATTTTATGGGGCTGTTTTGAGCTTTAGAAAACATCGAGGCGAAGCTTTAATATGATTTTTGTTGTTGTAATAGTGAATTTGTGTTTTTCTAAGTTTGTTATTTTAATGGAGAAGGAGATAATTGACTGGTATTTTTTTAATTTATCGTTTATTAACAATAATATCGTTGATTAAAATGTATTTGAGCTTTAGAGGAATTCGAGGCGAAACTTTGTGGAATCTGTTATTGTAAATATCGTTAATTAAAATGTTTTTGAGCTTTAGAGAAATTCCAGAGAAAGTTTTATGGTCTTTTACATAGAAATGTAATATAGAGAATTAACTGGTGCGTTGCTAAATTGTTCATTTTAATAAAGGAGAAAAGTAAAGCCTATTATAACAGAAATGGGATAGAATATGAAAAAATAAACATTTTTAAAATTTTTTCTTGTATTAGCAAACTATCGCTAGTTAAAATATAATACCGATGTGACATCAATATTTACTTTTTCGGTCGGTCTGTATATCTGTACAGTGTAAAATCGCTGACACCACGCGCAATTTTAACATGCAATATTTTTGTTAATAAACATTGATTTGAAGAGGAAAAAATACGTGACAGATATTTTTCAATATTCTATCGGACGAATAGAGGAATCCGAAAAAAAAATTTGTGTTTGCTATTGTGATCAGAGGACGATTTACTTGTCACAGTGCATTTGATCAACGAAAATATTGATGTGAAGCCTCGGTATAAAAATAAAAATAACAAATTTAAGGATGTTCAAGAGTCCGGGCGAAACGCAGAGATTGACTTGAAAATTATGTTATGTAATTCCTTAGTTAAAAACACGATTAAATGAATTTTTTGAGAATTCTTGTCTACGTGGTTTCCGAGAAAAAAAATTGTTGCATGAAGCAGCTACAAATACATACATTAAAAAAATATTTTTTTGAACTCTTCGAGCATAAATACACGGACTTCTAAATCAGAAAATACAGAAAATATTTTTTTCAGCAGTACAAAGCTTCTATTTGGGAAGCATAAAAGTGCACGAGTCCTGAATTCGATTTTTCAACCGTCTGGAAATACCTTGCGCACTTCGAGGCACTCCTTCGACCTTTACTTCGCAAGAATGTTAAAAATTTCGATAAATAGCCCCTTCATAAGTTCTCCAATAATAATATCAAAAGAAAAAATCCGAATCTTGCCCCGGCGAATTGCGCTCGGCAAGAATTTTAATTAAGCGATTCCTTAAAGCAACAGCCCCGCCGGCGAATATAATGAAGGGCGCCGCTTAAAACTGCAGCAAATTCTGAGCACTCGTAATCCAAACCACCGCTGCGGATCGCATGGCTTCCCATTGAGAAACCCGGCTGAAATTCTCACTCCGAGTCGTTCGACTCTCGGTCTTCGCCGATATTGCACCGGTGCAATTGACGGCGGCGTGCCTTTCTCTTAATTAATTCCCACCAAAGTACGACGACGCCGATATCGCTGGCGGCATCTAATCAGAGCTCGCGCGACCAACTAGGCAGTGTCCGTTTACAACCCGTTGCTCTGCAACTCCAGTTTCACGCGCATTGTTATCCTAGGAGTGCGCATGCCGCTTAAGCAGCAGCCCCCACGCTTCTGCCTTTCTCCGCTTTTGTGCTTCTCCGCGTCCTACTCGTCCTCGTTCATCTCTCAGCACATCTCAAGAAGCTTCCGGGGAGAATGCGTGCTTCCTCGGCGCCTCGTATTTCGTGCGATTCAGTTGGCACACCCGGTGAGATCGACTAACTGTGTAGGAGATCTACCAGATCGTTTTATACTCAACGACATTTATTAAATGATTTTTCTCTGTGTTTTTTTCATTATTGGTTCAATTTTATGCATTCATTTATGAAAATGTGTACCCTCTAAATTTAATGCAGTGAAATTGGTACCGAATTTTAAGGCAGTGACATACTTTTAGATGTAAATCAGTGAAAATTCACGGGTTAGCAGTCAAAAGTCACTGCTTTGAAATTCAGTGGAAATTTCACTGGATTAAATTTAGAGAGTAGTCAATAAGATAAAGATTGAATGTATTTTCGTTTTAGAATAATTTTTAAAACTAATTTACCTGTCAATTGGAATACATGCAATATTAAAGTAGGTGCTTTTCTAAATTGAATTTTTGATGAGGTCTATAACTGTGAGTTTTTTTTACTTTTTTTATTAAGAATCTGTGATCCGGAGTTCTGATGGACTCCTAGTAAGTGCAAATGCATTGCTTTAGAATATTAGGGGATGACTGCTTATTAATTAAAACTGCGTAGGATGGTATGATAGAGTTTTAGTATTTATTTATTTTTCATCAAATCATTATCTTCAGATGTACTGTATTTATGCTAATACTTGCTAATCGTATTGATAATCTCGTATTTGATAAACGTGATTGATGTAATTAAACATCCTTTGAAAATTTGTTGACTTACTACAGTAAGTTTCAGTACTTTGTTTAATTATGGTTTATATATCAATCAATTTAGGAATTAAATTTTGCATTTCATAAACTAACAACAATTTTTAAATTACTATTAACCGTAATGGATATGTAATAATGCAAAATTATATATTGATATTAGCCATTAGAATGTCAGTATTGACTAAATGTTGTCAGCTCTATAGCCTGGACGTTTACTGGTAATTTTATCAGTTCAGGTTATATTTCAACACTAATTTGTATATATTTTCATATAATCTCACAATCTAAGAATAAGTTTTTCCAAAACTATGTACGTATAACTATCCCACAATTTTCGTTTTGAATAAATAAATAAATTAATACACAACTATAATAATATCCATCTCTTCAAAAAGTCAAATTTGAAATGATTTAGCTTCATTACAAATTTCTCACGCTTCTTCATTAAACCCTGTAATTTTAACGAGCAATGCCACGCTTATACCAAATTATCAACTCCCTCACTATTTTAATCGGCTAAAATTTCTAAACCCTATCGATCCATATTAAAGCGCATGACGCCATACTTAACGCTGTCAAACTCTCGCAACGATAGCCACCATTCTATCGGAAAAAATTGCAAAACCAACCGAAGCCGGTCAAACTATCATAAATTCAAAGTCACTCGGGTGGCCCTTGGACGGCGCACGAAGTAACCTCCGCTGCGCTTCATCCAGCTGTCGCACTTCATCAGCCCCCTGCCAGCCAATGGCGAACGCCCTCCGCCCCAAACGACCGTGGGAAATTTGTAGCGTAAGAAAACCGACTAATCGAGACGGTAAATTGCACGCGGCCCTTGAAGTACTCATAATTCCGCAGCGACATTACGCGCGCACAATGACATTCGCGCGACAATTCACGCAAATGGCCCCGGCAATTAAGGACTCGACTGCAGGAGGGAAGGGCAGGGGGAGGAGGAGGCGAGCGCATTCTGATGAGCCTGCGTTGTTTCAGGAATTCCGCGAGGCGGTGGCGCGCCGCGAGCGGGAGCTCGAGGAGTGCTTGGCCGGCCTGGCCGCCGAGGCGGACGCTCGCCGCTGCGAGCAGCGTCGCCGGGCGAGGGAGGACCGGACGAGGATCGAGCGCGAGCTGCGGCTCACCTGGGACCGACAGCTCGCGGAGAGGCGCGAGGCCGAGCGACGCGAGCTCGACCGGCTGCGGGATAATTGCCAAGGTAAGGAACGCCAAATGGAACTTCTCGCCGAGGGACTTTGGCCTCGGCTAACTGCGAGCAAAGAATTTAATTGCTCGGGTGGAAACACCGGGGTTCTCTCTCTCTCTCTCTCTCTCTTTTGTGCCCTTTGCACCGCGTAGATGTCAAGCTGCAATCGCAACTGATTGCACGGACTTACGGGTAACGAGACACTTTTCAAATGTCCCGTTCGTTATTATTGCGATGTTGGGTGTATAATTGTTTGTGGGAGTGAAGTGAAATGGTGTGTTTTTTTTTATCAATTAACTGTTTTTTGTATGAGGAGGTTTAGTTCGTTTTTTCGTCTTGCGATTTTGAACATATTCGTATAATGTGTAGGTACAGTGCCCATCTTGGTATTTAATTGAAATTATAGGATTGGACGTAACAACAAAAAAAAGATGGTTAAATTCTTTATACTTTGAAAAATATATTTATATTCACGTTTTTACACACATGATGGTGAGCTTCGAGAGAAACGTACAATTTATTATTAAAAAAAAAAAAAAAAAAAACATTTAACTGTAAAGAAAACAAAACATTTAGACACTTTAAACATTTTATTGACATATATTCACAAAACAATCCCGTAAACAATTTTATCAATTTTATTCCGGTAATAAACGTAGTTTATATACTTATAATAGTACTAATTGTTATAATCTTTCTGTTGAAAATATTGACTGTAAATGAAATTAATAATAAATCATAAATGTTACTGTTTAAAAATTAGAAAATATAGATTAAGACTAGAATAGCAATAGGTTTATGGTGACAAATGGCTTTGAACTCAGATTTCATCTTACAAGCAAATAATGATGATATGATTGGTGCTGGTTCTTGAAAACAGAGAGTTTCCTCGGTACACTGACGTAACACGGTAACAGAAAAGTGAGACTGCAAAAAAAAAAAAAAAAAAAAAAAATTATGTAATAAAGTACGAAAGAGGCGTTGCTTGTACCCTTCAATTTAACGGTCAGGTGTCACAGAAGCTGACTCTCAAGTCTACTTTCCGTGATAGTAATTTACGAAAATATCAGTTTTTAAATTTAGTTTTAAAAAGAATAGTCAACTACCAAATATAACAATAAAGTTTTTATTTTATTTACATTAATGTATTAAAAATTGCAAGCAACATATTATTCATCGATATAAATTGCAAAGTGAATAAGGGTTTTTTACGTCTGACGAAAATAGATTCGTACTACTGGTTTTAATCAAAATATGTATTCATTCAACTTAGAGTTTTCACGTTTATATTTAATTATTTAAATAAAATATTAATTAAAAATTGATAAAAAATTTCTTACAGTAGTGTGATGTCGAACGAAAAACGATTTGTGCTATTGATTTTTCCACACATTTTAAAGTACACGAGTAATGTTTCATATTTTAGCTACATCAATGGAGTGAACGATAATAATTTTTGTATTATTAATTAATTAAAAGTTTAATTTGAAATTCTTCATCGAAGTTTAATGTCGGACGAAAAATGATTCACACTACTGATTTTCACTAAACTTCGACGACATTCAGTGTTCATTTGAAACACAACAAATATTTTAAACCTAAAATCAACCTTATCAAAATGAATTTGAATAAAATATTTTCCCAAAATGTATTCCCAACAACCCTGAAAAACATTTCGAGTGTATATACAGTTCAGGGCACGTAAGCCATTAAATTTACTCTTGTACTTGCATACTTTATAACCGAGTGAAATATACGTATGTTCCTTTCGGTTTATGCGAATTTTGGGCTAAGTCAGTCATTTCAGTGCTTGCCCAAGTCTGTACGTGTTTGCGCGGCGCGGGTCATTAAAAGCCAACAGCGTTGCACGTGCGGAGAAAGTTACGGCATCGTTCGCGTCTTGAGCCGCGTTACGGCCCAACGCTGGACGCACCAGGGTCAGCTTGAGCAATATTTTCCGTCTCTTGCTTTTTTATTGTTATTTTCAAACTGACACGTTGTGTCACCTCCATTTCCTTAAAAGAAAGCAAGTTTGCCTTTTTCTTTTCATTTTTTGTTTTCGAAGAAATGTACGCACAATATTATAGCATGCTCCTGGCACCTGTAAGCGGAAAAGTTATTTTTATGAATGTTTCGTGAAGAATTTTATTGTTTCAGTTTACTTTGAAATATTGTCTTTTATCTTTGAGTATTTAATCAAATGTTATTTATTCAATGATGAAATGAAAATGAAATTGAAATTAAAATGCGTTTGGAAAGAACCTGTAACATGCAGTAAAATTTGAAAAAATTATTTAAGTACACAATTTTAAATAAACTATTGTTAAACATAGAGTTCTATTTTCTCGTTCTAGGTAATAACTGTCTACTGAAACTGGAGCTTTTGTAATTCACATAAAATTGAAGATGAAGATCGTTAGTGCACTAAATTAAATTAATTTGTAATAAAATGTCCCATGCATTAAATTAATGCATTGAAGATCTTCGTCTTTAATCATCGATAACATTCTTGATAGTAACATAAATTAGAATTAAAAAATGCTAATTTTTGTTCCACAGTTATCGATATAATGAAAAGTGAAAATCGTTAATGCATTAAAATTTCTAATAAGATGCACTTTTTTAAATGCATTCAACATCATCAGCTTCAATTACCGAAAACTTTAAATGGTATAGTTTGACAGAATTGTTTAAAAAACTAATGACATCTATAAAGAACAATAAATTTACCACATTATTTAAAATAATCACTCATTTAGCGCTTAGCTAAACTATTATTCTAAATTTTTTGCTTCCCTTATTTTTACTATGTATAAAAACATCTTTCCCAGTTTTAACGAAGTTTCAACAAAACTTCATAATCGCGCTCCACGTGATAAACTAAAATTTAATTTTAAAAACTTTTCGACGAACTCAAGTTAAAATCAAATTTTAAAACTGACCTCTTTTCATTTCTTTTTTTTTTTCAAATTCACTATGACCGCAGCGGAGGATCCGGAAGCGCAGAAGGCCGAGCGGGCACGCCGACATCAAGCCCTCCTGCAGTACGGACGGGAGCTTTTGGCCCAGCAGGAGCAAACGATGGCGAGGCGAGAGCGTGAGGAGCGCGAAACCGACGAACTCTATGCGCGCATCGAGGCCGAGCGTGAATGCGAGGAAAACAGGCTCGTCCACGAGCTCGTGCCTCGTCTACGCATCTCTGCCAATCACTGATTTACCATGCGTTTAATGCGCTTACAATGCGGTATTTGTATCCCTTGTATTCGTTCACTAAATATGCTTTCGAGTTGAATCTTAATAATGGTATACGCGTAAATTATAATAATTAATGTATACAACGATGTCTGTTGAGCTTGTAAAATGAGACTTTTGTTTATTGATAAAGACTTTTTTTTTAAAATACAGGGAATCAAGAATAAAATTTTTGTGTAGAAAATAAAAGGAATAACATCAGTTTTGAGTAATAAATTGATGACTACGGATATGTATCAAAAGAGTGGCAATATTTATTTAATAGAGGCTAGTACAAAGTAAAAGGTCTCGAGCAAATGGAATACCAGGTAAAAAACTGTTATTTTAGAAATAAAAAAATCAAGCTATCAGATAAAACGAATGTTCTGTATTTGACCATTATTTAACTTTTATTAAGACCTTCCAGATACGTTCCACGAGTTCGTTTTTTTTTTTTTTTTTTTAAACAAATGTTTCTTTTCCAATTTTAACGTTGCTCCATTACGACCCACTCCACTCTCGTAAATACTTCCACGCATTAATCTCCAAGATTACATTAACAGCGGACGCATCGAAATGAATAAAACATCACTCACTCCTAGCTGGAAAGAGCCCGAGCAGAAGGGAAAGAGCACCTTTCAAAACAACGCGAAAACAGTCGTGCATTACTTAAAAAGAGAGAGCTCGCCCCTTTGTTCCGCTCGTAATCAAAAGTTCAAACTTGGCCGTACATCTTTACGATTGATCGGTCGAAATAGCTGGCATTCGCAGCCGAGGGAGTGAAATTCTTGGTCAAAGTATCGTTGCAGCCGGGGCGAATCCAGCGCCCATCCATATTAGTTTCGCCGAGGGTTCCGATGCTCACTCGCACGGAGCCCGGCTCCGTTTTACCGATCGCGCGGCCGGCTTTGCCCGGTCATTCGATAAACTCTTTTCCCGGTTTCTCCGCTCTGTCTATACCGCCCCATCCCACCGCCAAAGAGATTCGCCCCTTTCCGCCCGGCTGTAATTAGATTCTGAGGGCGAAATAAAAGCGTTTTTGCGCCCGTTCAGCGCCGTGTTTTTAGCTCCGGCACTGCGTGCGAATTCGAGGCATCCCTTTGACGAGTCACCTGTCTGACCTTTTCTTCTCGTCTCGTACGAGGAGTGATTGACAGGACTGACGAATCTTCGGTGAATTTGTTCATTGACGAAGGAGATGTTGCTGCTTTCACTTGACTGTCCAGTTTTGTCGACGATGGAAAATCTGTCTTACTATTTTTTGGGTGTACTAAGAGAAATTTTAGTATTTTTTAGTTACTTTTTAGTTTATTTTTTGAGTTGAGTAAATTCGACACAGTCGGTACTCTCTAAACCTCATCCAGTGAAATTTCACTTACAATAGTGCATATTCACTGGATGAGGTTTCCAGTGCAAATCTGAGAGATTTTACGAAATTATTTAGTAATTCATTTAATAGATTATTAATCAATGTTTTATGAGTATTCATAGTAATATTTCATGGCTAAAATGTGAATAAAGCCTCTTAATGTCGATCTCTGAACAAAGTAGCGTACATCTAGTAAAATTTGCTGAACTTTTCGTAAAAAATATTAAAATATTTATCAAAGTGTGGAGAAAAGTAGTAAGATTTCGCTTTGAAACTGCATTCGCATAGTTTCTATTTACTTGTTAAATTTTTCTCAGTAAAGATACATAATGTTATTTAAATAATTTTTACTGAAAACGAATAGTAGTGCCTTTCTTAGAATTAGCTATTCCTTTCCTTACACAGAATTTCGCATAATAACAGTCTAACGGTATTGTATAGGTTACGCAACTATTTGTTTATTATGCAAAGCAGTTATTCTATTGGCTTGGATGAAGGAAGAAATTACTTCGAGAGATTGAGGAAAAAATCTTACGGTTATTATGTTCTGAGCAAAGTGTAGCTCGGAGTCTGTATAATAGGGGAGAGAAATTGCATTCTTTATTGGCTTTAAAAGATTTTCCAGCGTTTTACTTTACACAAGTCAAATATTTGACAGAACCCTCCATCAGCTTTATAGCGCTGCTCAGTATATCTTCGTCTTTGAGGAGGATCTATATTTTCATCAAGGAGGAAAATTAGTATTTTAAAGTGGCAGGATCAATCTATAAGCTATTTTAATTAAAAAAGTGCCTTTATTGCTCGAACTTCAAAGATCAATTATTAACAAAGTATGCAATTTATAAAAGACGCGCAAATTTGGCAAATTTCATTGCAGGCTTAAACATATAATCAATGCTAATTAATGCTAACAAATAATACTAATTATTATTATTACTTTCTTACAAATTGCAATAAGTAATTGTCAATTTCAAATGTATTTAAATGAAGCTCAATTCACAACGCTCGTTCATACATACGAAGATATATAAATAAAAGGATTATGTAAATTTAACAATACATCATAGCTATAAACTTTTAATAATTTGCCTACAAATTTTTAAAATTATTTTAAAAGAATTAAAATTTTTCAGTTTAACCCTCATCGGAAGGGATTATGCACAGATCCGCCTGAGTTCGAAATACCCCAAAGAGAAGCAAAGATGAAGCCCCTTAGGAAAGGTATAAATTAGTTGGTTTCCACATAGCGTCCAATGCGAATACCTCAAAAACCGCTTTTCAAAATTAATTTTTAAGCGTATGGTTTATCAGCTCATAAGGCGAGTATATGTAGAAAGTTTCAGTTCAACCAGAATTATAGTTAGGAAACTATGTTGGAAACACGGGCATGAAGTACGGGTCAAGCCTCTACTATTAACATTGTTGTTTAAAATGTTTTTAGGACTAGATCCTTAACCTAAATTTGGCTTCGTGCATTGTTACAGTTTCAAACGGAAATTCTTTCGTCGTACGAGAGATATTAATGTTTACAACTATGAGACACCTAGCAAAAAGATAATTGTAAATTTTGTTATCTCATGCGGTCTTTTATAGTAGTTAAAGAATTTCTTTAACGAGCTTTAACGTGCAACTTTGATTTAGCTGATTTCTGAGCGCACACTTCAAACAGCGTTTACTTTAACAAATTATTTAAAACAATCCATAAAGTACTCAAACAACTCTGTTCACTAATAATTTGTTATACTGATTAATTGCATAAATGAGAAATAAATTTCATTAGTATAACTTCTGTATCGATCCGTAAATTAATTTAAGATATCGCGAACATCATATTTATTTCAAATCTACCTTTCTATTTATAAGTCTTATACGATTTGTTGTTATTTTATATTATAACTGTGCGTATGAATTTAAAAGTAGGTCAACGAAAAAAGAAATCTACAACCCCCGCATAACTCGAGAAATTGCAGCTTCCCTCCTCAGGCAAAATACTTATACAGACCGACGCAATAATTAAGCGCAATACAGGCCGAAAATTCAACAGTGTACTTATTACACATCAGTGAAAAGTTTTTACCCCCACTATATATTAAACACTGCAGGCGAGGAGGGTACCACTGTAAACGTAAGCGTAGAATCTCGCGGGCCATCCGCAGGCCGGTGTACGCTGAAAACAAGCAAAGCAGGAGAGGCCGAACAAGGAAGAGAACCAGAGAGAGAGAGAGAGAGGAGAGAAGGGAACGGAAGGGTCGAGACGGGGGCGCAAGTCTCACTCGTAAAACTTTGAACGTCGGGCGGAAGGCAACACGTGGACTCGCTCCGTAATTAATTTCGGCTTTCTTGAATATCAGGCTCGTGTTCTTGGCGCTGCGGGCCGCCCTGCAGACGGAGAGCGAACGAGACGGAGAAAGGAACGCGGGCACCGCGCCTCACGATATTGGGTTTCCGCGCGCGGCTCTGGATAGACTCTCGCGTGCGCTAAGTAGGGGAGGAAGGGAAACAAGGGAGATGAAGAGAGAGAGAGAGGGATGAAGAGGAAGGCGCGCGCGCGGAAAGCAGAGGGGTGGAGGGGTTGGAAGGGCGATTGCCCGGAGCGATGCCGGAGGTACAGTCTGAGAATAATGCAAAATTAATTTCCTGCCCCCGCCCCGCGATCTCTTTCCCTTTGGCTTCAGCGCGCCGTCGTCGCCGCCGCCGCCGACGGCGGCTTTTATGCGTCGGCGGGCGACGTTTGCTTCCCTATAGTCGTTACAATTTTACCCGGGAGGCTCTCTCTCTCGTTCTATTTTTCTTTCTCTCTCTTTCTCGCTGCGCGACGGCGGAACGACGCGGATGAACGGCGCTTCGTGTTCGACTTAATTTTTCTCGGCGAACGGGAAGCGCGCTTGTTACGTCGAGTCGACGCGTCGTTAATTCCGGAAGTTGCGCAACGGGAGTACTTGAGCTCCGAGCGCGGTCGCTCGGGAGGTTGGCAATTTTCTGATTGATGCGAAATTAATTGTTCATTGGAGATGGAGAACTGAGTGACTTTTGATCCGTATTGTTGCAATTAAAAAAATCTGGTCTACGCGTCATATTATATAGATGGTTTTATTAATAATTACGTAATATCACTTGTGTAATATCACTTCTGAAAATTTGACTTACTATTTAGTATTATTTATTTAAGAGACGACTGTGATAACAAAGTACAATACTTTCTACTACAATTTTTCTATCTTTGTATTTTACCAAAAATACTTAATTTAAAAACTGTTTTTGTATATTTATACACGAAATTCGAACAATAATTTATTATATTTTGTAAAAATTTTAAATACTATAATTTACAATAAACGACTATTCTATTTTAATAATTATACATTCATTCTACACTCAGTATCCATAATATTTTTCCGAACGTATTAAAAAATAGATATAAAGTAGGCCGTTGTCATCTTTTATATCGTCCGAAAAAATATTATGGACATGTACATTATATTAATTTAATCATACATTTCATTATGATATTTATAATTATTATTTAACAAAAGAAGAAAACTTTAAAGTTCTTAATTAGACCAATTGAATTTCAACAATAATTCGTATCAATTATTACAAAACTTAAATTAAAAAAAAAAAGAAACATCTGTTTGTAGTAAATAACCTCAGAATTTAAAATCAGACGTTTGAAAAATAAATTTAAAAAAAAAGTAACTCTCAGCGCAACGTAATGTAAACTGACAACCGCATGAATAAAAAAAAAAGATTCTCTCCAACGTGCACGTTTCGATCTCGAATAAAAATATAAAAGCTCATTGTCAGCGTCACTCAATTTTCCGTATATCGCGCCAGCTTTGTTTCCCGAATACGCATGCAACGCAGTACTCACTTATGTCGCCGAGCCTTTGTATATCGTTTCCATTTCGATCAATTTCAGCCGGAGGCTGAGGCACGCACGCCTCCAGATATCGGCTGTAACGTCGATTTTTAAGTTGAATCACGCGCGCCGCAAAGGTAAAAGAGAAAACTGCGGCAGGAGGGGGTGCGAAGGGCGAAAAGGGTAGCAAAGGAAAAAGGGAGCGCGCGTGACACGAGCTAATAGAAAAATCACGAGATGACATGGTGAGGGGGGAGGGAGACGCAGAAACAAAAGGAGAACGGCGTCGAGCGAGTCGGCAAGATTGAACGCCTTATTTTTCACTCTAAGAAATGAAGATTGATAGACTCTCGCGCCGGCCTTTCTTTTCCACTTTATTCGACATTATAGTCCCGCATTCGTCAATGTTGCCCGAGCCTTTCTCATGCAACTCGGTAATAAAAAGCGAGACGAAAGAGAGTCGGAGTAGCGGCGACTTACGTGGCGGCGAGGCACTGAAGCTTTAGGCCTGGACCTCGCCAACAGGTTGGCCAATTATTTATGGTCCGATCGACGTACATTTTGTTCGGCCGTCGGCATTACGCGGCGGTGCTGCGCGAAGGGAGCGCTGAATTATTGCTGAGAGGATACAGAGACACCGGGCCTATCGGGTTATTAAAATTTATTCGTTTTGCGCTTTGCTATCGCTTTTTTAGCGTTACGCCTCCCCACGGACGTGTTTAGCGCCGCTACGCTTGTAAATAACGCTTTTCAATAAAAGATAAACAAAAGAGATAAATTTTATTACCATTACGGGTAATAACCGTAACACATTTTTCAAGTAAATAAACGGTTATTTACGCGGCCCGTAAAATTATCCGAAACGCTTTATCACTCAAAAGTAATTAAACGTAATCAGCGGTGTTAACTTTCTTGTAGATAAATAATAATAGGGGAGCCGTGCAATATAAAGAGGTATTAGCCTCCGGAGGATGGGAAAATTAATTAATTCATTTTTTTCACTGTTTTTATCTCGTTCAAACAGCAAATTTCGCCGGTAAACATCAAACAATTCGTGTGCCTTGGGCGGTCGATATTTCGACTAAACTCGTCGTCCTCTGAAGGTTAATTTTAAATAAAAATTGCACGGCGGAGAGTATATCGCCCATTATCTAATAATAATATTTAAATTTTTTTAGTAAGGTAGAGTAGAGTGTCGTGGGACACCTCATAAAAATTTTAATTTTAATTTTATTTCTGATAAAAACCATTTGCGGTAAAGATACTATATCAGAGATTTTTTTTTTAACATAATCTTCTCAAGTGGTTTTTATAAAAAATTAAAACTCTTTTACGGAATATATCGGTTTACTTCCCCGTCATAATTAAAGGTACACTTAAAACAAAAATGTTATATTATGTTACACTATAATTCCCATAAAAAATTAAAATTTATTTTCATTGCAAAAAATATTGCTTTTATTACATCAACATTAAATATTCATTACATCCCGTTCCTCTTTATAGCGCAGTCGAAAAATAAAACGAATAACTTAATTTTCCGAAAATTAATGTACTTACGCATTACAATCTCCATCAATATTGCAACTGTAAAATTAACAGCCACGTTCGATTTTAAAAGCCAAAAGATAACTACTAAAAATAAATCAACGGCATATATA
>JAWWEN010000048.1:9716057-9756007 GCA_035582955.1 Sycophila texana | reverse complement strand
AGTTGGCAATCTTTACTAGAAAGTTGGCAATCTTTACTATGAGGTTAGTAATTTTTACTTACTCATTCTCTCCGTGTTTACAGCATAGTAATTTTTACTAGACATTTCTCTCAGTGTAAGTGAAGCTTACATCCTGTAGAATAAAACCTATTGCAATACAACCATTACATAGTATATCTAATAGCAACACAAACTAAACAATATTTTTAAACGTTAGAAAATATTAGATTGATTTTTTTTTTTTTAATTAAAAAACATTAAATACATTGAAATATTAAATAAAAATTTACAGCAGACAGAAAAAATATATGGGGTAAACAACATAGTGATTGGTCCTAGTTAAGATAGAATGGAATAAAATAGAATAATTGTTTATTGCAAATTACAATATTTATAAATTACAATATTTACTTATACAAATATAAGATAGTGATTGGCATAGGTATAGATATATACAAACTAATGAAAAATTTGAAATTATTGTTGCAGCCAATGACTACTCCCCTGCCAACAGCTAAGGAGCTTTTTGCCGAGAGGCAGTATACTTAATTCACGGCAAAAGTGCGTTTAATATTTAAGCAGCGCAAAGAAGAAAGTTCTCCACTTTTTATCAACATTAAGAGCTAAACCAGATTAGGAATTTACTTGCCAACTTTATTACACTTTTGTTTGTTAAGTAAATCGTACCCCCCTCCCTCCTTCCCCACAGCATTTTCTGCGCCACGTGCTCCTCCCCGCAGCGGGCGCCGTGACAAGCAGTCGATGCCCATTTTTTGAACGCGTCCCTGGCGTGCACGCGACGAACTAATCTGGACAGATATAGCTAATATGTTTGACGTGAAGGGCAGACAGAAAAGTTTCGCCGCGCAGACTCACTTTTTCTCGAGCCATCAATCCCCGCCGCTCGTAACTTTTTTTCTCGTCTCTCTCTCTCTCTCTCTCTCTCTCTCTCTCTCTCTCTCTCTCTCTCTCTCTTGGCGGCGGCGCGAAAACTTTTGCGGAGCCCGGCTAGACTCGACTTGCGTCACTCGCGCTCGTATAAACTGTCTTTCGCGGAATATATCCGCGGATATATGGAGAAGTCGCGCGCCGTCGAGGGGAGAGAGAAAAAAAAATAACTTTTCATAGCCGTGTTTTTGTTACGTTCACGGCGACGTCTGAGAGACATAAAAAAGAAGGGAGAGAAAAGGAGGCGCGATCGCCGTCGTCTGCGGATCAATCGGAGTAGGGTACATAAGGGACCGGATATCGCCGAATTATTCGGTCGGAAAGATCGTTTCTCGCGGGGAAGGCCGCGCACTGACGGCACCGCTACGCCGAGATAATTCTCGAATAAATTCGCTGATTCCAGCGCATTACCGCGGGAAATCGCGCAATATGACCGCAAAGCAGTCCCTTCGTTACGACATTTATGGTACTCGTTCGTTCGCCCTCGTCCTATTGTCCGCGTCATCGTGTCGTCCCTCCTCTTCCGGAGAACTTTTGCGGGGCGCCGGCTTTATCGCGCGGAAAAGAATAACCCCGAGGTGAAAATTAGTTTTTTTTTTTTAATCAAGTCACGCTAATTTCAAGTTTCGCGGAGGCGCGACGAGGGAGGGGGAAGTGCGAAAGTGACGTGGAGAAAGCTGGGAGTATCGTAAAACGTCTAGTTTACAAATTTCGCTAAAGTTGCGCGCGGGGGCAAAGTGATAAGGGCAACTCGTATAAGTCGAATAATGAAAATTCAACCTCCGGTGTTATTACAGGGAAAAAGTTTTCCCTAAAATCAGCTACAATCTTAAATAAAATAAGTTAACTGGGATAAGGTAGTAAAACGAGATAACGCAATAAAAACTGCGCGGAGCACTCCTCGGTAGTTTCAAATTATTTTAAGCAAAAATTTCAGCTGCTGAGTAAAAGGCTTTCTTTGTTGCAGTCCGAGGTACACTTAACTCCTCGAAGAGTGTATACCTTTCTGCCATACGTAAAAAGTGGATCCCTTTGCGACGGCGAACGGAGCCGCGGAGTTCAGAGAAGAAGCGTTTCGTAAAGCAAACTTTTTTACAGCTGCCTTCTAAAATGGGAGTACAAGTAGTCCTATCAGCATGAATTTGTATCTCAGCGCCGGATGCAAAAAGTTAATTAAACATCGCGTTCTCAATTCGGAGCGCATGAAATATTTTCAAAAGTTCGCTTACTGCAGAATATTAAAAAAGACGGTGAAACTTAAAGTACACCTGAAAAAATATAAAATCGAGTTAAGCTTCCACAGTATTTGCATGATGACTTTTTTTATTCACGTGGAGGTTTCTTTTTATTAAAAATTATTAAATGCGCTATATTAATCCTTATTATTAAGCTCAAGTGGTCTCTTTAGTAAGAACTACTTAACTCAGAAAAGTTGTTATTTTTATACTGTTTGTGATAGTTATTAAATAAAAAAAAAATCGTGGGAAAGCTTGCAAGCTCTGGAAACATTTACAGGAAAATTGCTTGTGTAATTTTTAATGCCTAAATTTAACTTATCATTTTTAGTAGAAAAGCTCTGTAATTTTTGCGGAAAAGACTCAGTCAAAAAATTTACCGGAAAATTCTCGCAATTTGTAAAGAGCTTTTCGCTAAAAAATCATAGAGCTTCACCAACAGCTCAAACTTCAGGTAAAAATGTCAGTGATTTTCCCGTGAAGACTCCCAGTGCTTACAAGCCGCAATTAAATTTCTTCACGTACTAATGTTTGCAGGGAATCATCACCATAATTTTTACGAGAAAAATTTTCTCAGTGTATACAAAGATAAATTTCTCTACCAACAGAGTATATAAAACGTGCAATATACGTTGCTCCTCCGACGAATCCCCGCAGCATCCTTCAGCAGATGACGACACAAATGAAATTGAGTCCGGTTAAAAGTCAACGTCAATCGATAGCCTCAACAGGTATACCCATTCGTCTCCGGAAGCTCGCTGCTCGACGCCCCGCCGTCGGCGGGCGTTAAATCGCCCGGCGCAGCCGCAGCCGGCCACCAAAAAGAAGCGTGCCACTCAACGCGTCTGTGGGGCTGCGCTTAATTTAATGCCCGCGCTCGCGGTTCGAGGCGCGCCACTTAAGGCGTCCGCTGTCGACTACGCTCCCTTTGCGCAAGCGACAAATTAACGCTGCGAATTTCGCGTGGTTGACGGCTGAAGAGGCGCCGCCGAGCGCGAGGCCCTTGGCCTACGCGCAGCCGAAGCTCTAGTTTACGCGAAACCGCAGCGCGACGCCGCCGAGAGCTTACGCAGGTGGCACTGGCGCAAAATGCCGCGAATGAGCTTGCCGCGTCAGCGTTAGCCCTTGGCGGCGATGCCGCTTAGTTTAAACTTATCGGGGCGGTTTATACTCTGAGCGCCGAGCCATTCTCGCTCCCTCTTGGGCGGTTCAGCTTAAACTCGATTACGATAATCGATCGCTTGGCCCTGTAGGAATTTCACTTCTTGTGTTTGCTTATAAAATTACATGCAATTGCGATTTTCGAGGATTGGTACTATTTATTTATTCGATTTAAATGAAGGAGTATAAATAAAAGTATTTACAGAAAAAATTAATGAAGATAGATACAGAAAACACCAGCGAATTTAGTTCGTTTCTTGTAAAAATTTACGGTGAACAAGGAGTAAAAATTACGTGAAAATTAAAGATCTAATCCCGAGACTAGTTGCACGTTCGCAAGCTCTTGAAATTTTTGCAGGAAAACCACTGTAATTTTTACTATATCCTAGACTTTTAACGAAGCTTTGTTATTTCGACAAAACATAAGCTGTGTGAAAATAATTCAGATTTTCTCATAAAAATGACGGTGAAGCTTTCTGTAAAAGTGACGGAGCTTTTCTTGTAAAAATTACAAGGCTTTGCAAAAGTTCAAGTTTGAAGTAAAAATTACAAGGATTTTTCCGGAAAAGTTTCCAGTACTTGCAAATAAATGATCCTTGATTACGTTTCTTTTTTTTCACGTAATTTTTGCGAATAGTTTCACCATAATTTTAGCGAACAGTTTCACCGCAATTTTTACGAATAATTTCCCCGTAATTTTTACGAGAAAATTCTCTCAGCGTAAAAACATCGATTTGTTCTCAATTATTTGCTGACAACTGCGACTTTTTTGCGAATTAAATTCGGTTAAGTCTATTAAACTGCTTGGTTTTAAGTTACGTCAATTCAAATCGCGAAAGTGTAATTTATTTCTGGATACGCAGACCGCACCCAGCAAAACCTGAGCAGTGCTTAGACGCGTATATAACAGCCGATGAAAGCTTTTTTTTTCGCATGAACTGCTCCCTCCATGATTTTATATGCCTTCGATAAAAAAAAGAATCTCATTATAGAAATCGTCTCTTGTTTACCCTACTGCATTACTTAACATACGTGATCGATGAATATAAGATCGACTAAATCTGTCTTGATGACAGTTCATCGCGCGATTCTCTTTATTTATATTCTATAGTAAAAGAGGATAACGAAAGAATGGATTCTTTTTTTTATGAACGTCTCCTTCCTAGTTGATCCTCGAATAAACATTCCGAGAAACTTTTCTACCGTAAACTCGGCCTTCCCGTAAAGGTCGTGACCGAAGTTGGTAATTTCCCGCCTACTTGCCCGCGTAGTGAGTTAGCCATCCCCATAGATTCCCCACTCACCCGTTGTCTACTTCGGCACGTTTCCCATCCAAGGTTCACCTGCTTTGGGGTCAGTCCTCCTTGAGCTTTACGCACATCATCATGTATTTTTACGGCAATTTACTGGTCCATTTATGAAAATCGTTTTTTTTCGAATTATTAATTTTTGTAATTATTAATTTTCAATAAAGTTTTTTTTAATCCATTACTACATAACAAAACTTTGCTTTGCGCGGTTAAATTGTTAAGGCTAGAAATTCAATCATGATATTTAATATTATTCATGTATATATATATATATATAAGAAAATGAAAAAACTTAATGATTAATTTCGTCAATCTATTAATCAAATTGAACAAACATAAACTTCACTGATTATTCAAAAAGAAATATTCAACACACATCATTGCCTTTTAAAAATTTTTATAACATTCTGCCATGGTTGTTTTAAGAGATGATTTTTCATCTTTAAGTTTGAAAACAAAAATAATATTCTCTCTACGTTATGAGAAATTTCATAATAAACAGCTGACTCGCTCAAATTTTTATGAGGAAAAATTGCATCAGTTAATTGTATTTTTATTTATTCATTCATTGGTATTTTTAGCCGCGTGTGAAGTCATAATGTATTTTTAAAAGAGGATGCTTTTACTGAAATTTAACACTATTTATTCATTCCACCTCTATTTTCAGGCATTAAAATATTGTTGACCGCATCTATGTAGCGTTTACCAGCGATAAATTTTATTTGCATACAGTAATACAGCTTTTAATTTCTTTATTTTTTTATTTTATGCCCTGCAATTGCAAATGCTCGGCCACTTCTCTCGTTTCAATTTTTCTGAACGCAAAATGGTTAGAACAGAACGTTGACTTTTTATTATATTTTTTTTTTATTTAGTGTTTATTACTGTTCATTTCTCGCAATATCACGGTAGTATTTGGAAGAGGGGTTTCTTGGAAATGGACATGAAAAATTGTAGAATATACACTCTGCATAAATAGTTGAATGACGTGAGAATTTTATTGAAAAATTCTTTAGAATATAATGCCAATGAAATCAAATTTACCTTGTCTCTTTCATTTTGTAATACGAAATTTATGGATATGCATTATTATTATTTGTTCCCTCACAAATACGGTTTGTATAATAATTTATTATGATTTCGCCTTATTGCCTCACGTTTTTAAATGTTATATAAGATGATATTTCAAAATCGCCCTTCTTAGGTAGACGTTTGCATTTGAAAGAGAAATACATTAAGTTTAATAGAAATTTCCCAACGACGTCACGATGATCAGTCAGTTATCATAGAAAATTTGGCCCTTTTTATACTCACGCCAATTTCCGCCAAGGGCTCCGGTTGATTACAATACATATCCTTTTACAATAAATACATCATAATTTATGTCTAACATTAACGGAGCATCAGAAAAATCACATTTCGAATTAATGAAATTTGATGAATTCATTTCGACGTGCAGTTTAAAATAGTATTAAACAATGTTATTGATATCAGAAAGTAACCGTACACTTTTGTTTGTTATATAGAGATTACTTAATTGTTTATTAGTGCAGAGTCCGATTTCATCTGCTTCCAGATTAACATTGTTAAATATGAATTCTGTCCGTAACATTTATCTTTGTTTTATCAAAATCCGATATTAATTATATTATAAGGATTTTATAGAAAATAAAAGTAGAAAATGAATGCAATGCAAAATATTACAATCAAATGTAAAAAATGCATTAAATATATGTAAATAATAATACATCAAATTTAGATGCTTGAAATTCTGAGCGAAAAATCAACACATTTATCTTATTCATCCAATTTCAGAGTGCTCGACTCTAATGTTATAAAATATTTCATACTTTCATTTTTATTTTTCATGACCTATTAATAATTTAACTACACGCACGATTAGATAGGATTTAGAGTCCAGATGATTTATTACATCAACTACGAAATAATCCCTTTCTTCGTTCCACTCGAGCAATCGTTAGATACATCCCCAACTTTTACCTTGGGTCTCCCTCGCATATATATACACTTATTATTTGCATCATTGGACACTATAAGAAATCATACATTCATTCATGTATAAAAAAAAAAGAACGAAAACGAGTCGGCGTAGCGTCACGGGGAAGACTGGTCACCCGTCGCGGAAAAATTATCCCATTCCGTGCTCGGCTTATAAAAAGGGTAATGAATTTTACTTATCTCTCGGTGACGAATAACCAAAATATATCTGGAAATAAATGAGAAATAGCTCGGTGGAAGCCCTTTTCTATCTTGCTGCCTTCATCCTTTTCCCTTGATTTTCTTTTATCGCTATAATTTTTGATGATTATACGAGAAGAGCTTCTTTCATGGAAAATAAACATATGTAAAAGTTAAAATTATTTATAAATTAGAAAATTTTAAAATAAATATATTTCTTTGCATTATAATGATTTCTCTATTCCCTGGTAAAAATCGTCTAGTTTTGTATACCATGATGAAACGATACTTTGATATTTTAGGTCCATTTAATAGCTAGTTTAAAAAATGGCCATTAAACAGACCTAAAACATTAAGAAAGTCGTTTCATCAAGGGACAAAAATAAACGATTTCTACCAGGGAAATACTTATAAAAAAAAAACAAATTTACCGAAATAAAATTATACACAAAACCATTGAGGGAAGAGCACATGTACCGCAGGAAACGATAAAATGAATCGTTGTAATGCGCCGCTTATTGCATCATCGGCGAAGCTTAATCATAAACCGAACTGAATTTCCACTTGCCGGTGTACGTTTTACCAGCAAAATGAATTACCTCCCGAAGTGCTCTCTGAAATTGACTGCGCACATTCGCAGTCAAACGCCGGACAGCGGAGCGCGTGATTGCGCCGTTTCAACCATCAAAATCGACAAGAAAAAAAAAAGAAGAAAAAGAAGAAGAAGTCACGGCGCGATCTCGAGAAAGGTCGAAATTACAAAGCGACCCGCGGAGAGCCCCACGCGGGACGGTCCGACGGCGCGGCAGCGTAAACGCATTTCCCGGCCCTGTAGCTGCACTTCCGCGCGTGCCCGAGACATCGCGCCGGCGGAACAAATACGCGAGCGTCGTCGTCGTCGTCGTCGGCGCGGTATAAGGGCGGGCGGGCGCGGCTATAGACGGAGAAAAGAATGGCCACGGGAGGGAGAAAGAATGTCCCGAGAGTCGCCGGCGGCGCTTCTCTCAACTCTCGGATTCTATTATCCCCCTTGCGTACCCGGCTCGGCTCGCAAATGTATTCGCGCTTCGCAGCGCAAAATAGGGCGGCGGCTCGACATTTCCATTTACTAGAAAGACGACGATATTATGCAATCGATGGCGCGCAGCGGGAAATATACCTGCCTCCTTCTCTCACTCTCTCTTTCCCTTTCTCTCTTTCTCTCTCTCTCTTTCTCTCTCGCTTCCTCTTTCGGCGGAGGTATATATACGGGGGAATATAGATGCGGCCGATCGACGGCGAAAAGTCGAAGGGACATTTCCCGGCGCGACTCGGATAAGGAAATCGCAGTGGGTGGGAGAGGGCGGGCTGTCGCGATGAGTTAGGAAGATTAAAATGAGAATGGAGAAGACAGGGTGGAGAAGGAGCGAGAGGGAAAGAGGAGGAGCGCGGGCTGCGGGAGCAACGCCGGAGAGAGGAGAACAAAGAAAATTAATTGGTCCTGCGGGATCCGCGAGGAATAGAGAGAGAGAGAAAAAAAAAAGGGAAGAAGAAGAAGAGGAAGGAGCATGTAAAGAGCGCGCCGGCGGAAGACGGACGGTAAGTAGCTGCGGGAATCCCCGGAAGAAGAATGAAAATTGTTACGCGGGAGGACGGCGTAGCGGCAAAGCCGCGCCGGGAGCAAGGAGCTCGCGATGTCGATTGGGACGAATTAAAAGAATAGCGAGACGGAGGATCCCGCCTTGGGGAGGAGGCTGCGGGTATATACGGCGTTGCAGCTCAACGCCGCCGGGGAGGTACAGCGGAGGCGGAGGGAGGAAGAGCGAAAAGAGAGACGGGGATTCTTATATAAGATTTCGCGAGACCGCGAGCACTCGAGTCTCCCGGAGAATTGCTAGGCATTTTCCCTTTCACATTTATTTTCGTAACATTGAATTATAAGGCGCCCGCGGCCAAGTGCGCGTTCGGGAAAATGACCTTTTCCCTTCAGTGTTTTGCAGAATTTTCGTTCGCGAAATAATAGTTTGTATTTCGCGACTGGATGCCTGCGGAGACGCTGAATTGTTTTGCGATGTGAAGGTTTTATATTTGCAGTGCTGCGTTTCATTTAGCGCAAGAAAATTTCCTATTACTGCGTTCTCGTTTTTAGCTAATATTGTATTCCATCTCGTTTCGAGGTCTGATGCAAAAGTAATTCTGGGTAGGATGTCTTTTTCCGGTAGTTCCGTTTTATATTATACGATGCAGAGAATAATAAAAATAATAACGATAAATGGAATCCCTTATATAATCCCTTATATACATTGAGCGTTCGAGATTTCGATCTTTTGTTCGAAAATCTCGAAATGATTTGAATTTTCGAGATTCGAGAAAAAAAATTGAATGTCGAGAGAGAAAGAATGTCATCATAGCCTTAAAAAATTCCGATATAAAATAACGAGGCGCGCGTAGCGCGCTCAATCTAACTAGTCCCTTATATAAATTGAGCGTTCAAGATTTCGATCTTTTGCTCGAAAATCTCGAACCGATTTTGAATTTCGAGAAAAACAATTGAATGTCGAGAGAGAAAGATTGTCATCTTATAGCCTAAAAAATTCGTATAAAAAACGAGGCGCGCGTAGCGCGCTCAATCTAACTAGTATATATAAACACGGGAATACAAATTGTACACTGTAAAAAAAAATGACTGAAAGTTACACCACAACGTGTTAATTTTTATCGGAACATCTCGATCAGTGTTACTAATGAATCGTTTGCATCTGATCGGTGAAACGGATGTCAACATTAAGTCATACAACTGGATCAGTATAACTTTTTTAACTTCTTGAGTGTCATTTAGGGATGTAATTAATAATTAATCAAGAATGTACTGCGTAAGTTTCACACTGATCGGTGTGATTTTCTTGAACGTTTTTTGACTATACACCGTCTTGGTGTTTGTACAACGAAAAAAATAAAAAGTAGTTCTTACTGTTTGCATAGTAGATTTAACTGTAAAATTGGAAGTAAATTTAAGCAAAGCTACTTTTCTGTAAAGTAGAATTTACTTTTCTGTAAAGTAGAATCTACTTTTCTGTAAAGTAAGATCTACTTTATGGTTGGGAAGTAGACTGTTATTTCTACTATACAAAATGTTAATTTTACTGATTTTGCAAAGCAGTATCTACTTTTTCTAGTCTAGCGGATATTACTGTTGCGAAACAGTAAGAATTACTTTTTTTTTCGGTGTAGGTCTATTTTACACCAAAAAGTGTGAAATCTTTAATCTTTACACTGCTCAGTGTAAAAACAATTTATTATGACAATTTCACACCAAAATTCAACACCGATTCATAACAACTTTACACTTCGATGTAAAGTTACTCAGATTTTTTTTGACAGTGTATAATGATGCTTCACCGTAAGCAAAGGTAAATAATGATTCATTCATTTTTGGTGCTAATGTATTTCGCTAATGTAGTATTATAACTTCTTGCGAAGCACAAGTTGTTGTATGTGGTATTAATCGATTGCATTTATCAGTGGGAGAAAACTCATCACTCAGACATTCTGCGGCAGCTGCACAAATACAAGGGAATAAAGTGTCGTTTGAACTTTTCGAATGTGACCGATTAGTACTTATCCAACTGAGAAGATTGGGCTTTGAAAAAATTATCTCTCCCTCTCTTGCAACAATCGTGTTAATAAAACACATTTACGCCAAGTGCTATGATGACGTCATAGCCAATGAGAAAGAATCTACGGACCTAGTGGCCATTGTCAACGGAAGCCATGGGTCGTGCATTGCATCTGCGATCCCCTGCTATATTAAGCACGCGTAGCAGGTGGTGCTTTAACAAGAGTTAAGCTCTCCTACATAGTGGAGCTAAATTTTCAAAAGCAATTGATTTAATAAGTAGATTTTTAATAATTGTATTTCTTGAATTTCAAATTTATTATATTCTGATCTCTTTCTTTTTACATAAAATTAATTATAATACTTGGCACATAAAATTAATATTTCTCTCGTTCCGTTTAAATTTTATCATTGTTACACTTTTGAAATATCTATTATGATTAAAGAAAATTACAACAGCGATTTTCGGAACGATAGTGATTCAATTCGAATTCCCGTAATAGCTCTTTTAATATTGATAATACTTCGTTAAAAATAATGAAACGAGAAATTAATCAAATTCTCAATCCACAGAATCAAAATTATTATTCTAACGCAGACTTTAATACAAGTCAACATTAAAAACAAAGCATACCAATCAAAGCTCCCTTTAAAAATACAATTTAATATTCTACCCTCGAAAGCGTGCGTTAAAATGAAAAATAAAGAAAGTAGACTAAAAGGTGTAAGGGCGGATCGCCCGATGAAAAACGGAAACCAAGGGGAAATAATTAAACGTAGGGTATGGAGCGTAAAAGGTAATAAAAGACTTCCGGGCCGGTGGCTGGGCGAGCGGGACGAAGGCGCCAGCCGAGACGAAAGAGTTTTATGGAGAAAGGTATGCGCGCAATGCATCTACATAAAAGTGACAGGACAGACGGGCGCAGCGCTCGGCATTCAAGACGCAGCGACGCGGGGGTGACTCTGCATGCGCGGCCGATGCCGAGGTGCTTATAGACACGGCATGGAATATGGATGCAAAATTTTTCGCCGAAAGCCGCAACAATTTTTCGGCGGACATCGCACCCACTCTCCTCCCTATGGGCTGACACAAATCTTCTTTAGTCGTACTATATAGGACTCGCCGCTTTGTAGTTCAAAATCTTTTCTAATTCACATTCTGTCGCCTTCGTTCTTATCTTTAAGATGTCAAATAAAACTTTTTAAGTTATAGATAATCAATTAGGCCGGTATTTACTTTTTTATTAACACATTTATAATTGAAATAAATCTCAGAATAATTAGAACATTTAAAAACTTAATGATTTATGAATGAATGAAATTATACAAACTACATAAACGTAATGAGCGGATTCTTGGATTATAATTCAATCGAAATATTGAATATACATAAAAACTTTTTGAATTTTGGCGCCATTCAGGTTCGTCCTTTAATCAATCATTTTTTTTTAAATGCTTCACAAGTTAATGCTATTGTTTTTTTTTTACGAAAGAATTTTCTTGTCTGCTTGATTGGATAGGCGAGACACGACTTGCGCCAATTTGTTTCGATTGGTCAAGATTTCAAAGCTATATATAGCTATAACTACGTCAGTGCGGGAGTTTATTTCATCCATTTTATTTCCCTTGTGAACAACGGAATTAGGCAGTATCTCTGTGGTATTTATCAAACATCAGTTCAATTAATTCCGTGTTTACATTCGAAGCTGTTTCGACGTCTATACTCGTCGGGAGGCCTTGAATTGGTCTGAAATGCGTAAACAACGGTTACTTAGCGCTAGATACGATTTCCTTTGTCGCCGGCTGACGCGAAATCTACTACCAACACGTAAATAGAAAATTGTGCGCTTCCTTTGTTTCAGGTTTCCGCGAATTCCAGAACTAACACTTAAATAGAAAATAGTACTGCAAGAGGTTTATATATGTTACGAGCAGTACTGAATTCTAATCTGGGAGATGAACAGCGGAAGCGTTGTTAAATGCCATTTTTGTAATGTTTTAAAATTTTTCTTAAAACCAAAACTCTATATTCTATTATTCTATTGCTTTTTGAAAGATTTTTACGCTATTGGTTCGAACTCCCCAGAAGTAATATAACGCAAACGTTTGTTTCACCGGAAGACAGGTTCAGGAAAGTTCATTTGGACATTTGTCAGTTTTGGGTCGCCATTATAATTTCAAATTATAATTTGCAACCGAAAAGTGGTTGGATATCACCCCAAGTCAAATTCAACAGTCAATAAATTTTGCCATACTCCAAAGTACATCTGAGGAGGCGACGCAAAGATTCCATTCACGAAGGCAGTCAACGAAGACCACAATGGGGTGCCCTCAAACGACACATAAAGATACAACAGTCTAAACTACAAGTGATATTGAATAACACACACCCGAAGAGACAGGATAAATCCCCTACAGTAACAGAAAAAAAAAATTGGGACCCCGCCGCGAATATAATGGGCTTTTTTTCTTTCCTTTCTCTCGAGTCCCTACCTTGGCTGCCCTTGGAGAGAGGCAGTTCTCATATCGGCGCTCGCTTGCTTTTTGCCAGACTCGGGGAAAAAAAAATTTCATAAGGTCGGAATTTTTCTGTTTGCGATCGCAGCCTTTATTTGGACTCGGCGTGTGAGGAGTGTCTCTTGATTTCTAGTAGAGAGAAAAGCTCGCTGACTTTATATTCCAGTCGGTCGGCTCTCCTTTTATCACGGCTCGTTCGCTCTTTTTCTACCTTCTCCGTCACTTCTTGCACGCTGGCCTTTCTCTCTATTTTTCTCTCTTTTTTATGGCATTTTCGCCCAAAGTTCTCTCGCGAAAGGTATAGCTTCGGAGTCTCATTTTGCGCGATTTAGTTTTAGTGAGCTTTTATTAAAAAGCTGAGTGGGTCTAATATATATATGTATATGTATATATAGATATATAGACGTATTTAAAACTCAAAGGGAATATTTCGACTGCTATGACTAACGCTTGATTAAAATTTTTGCTTTGTAAAAGGTTTATTCACAATTCAATTTGTATACACAGCTCAAAGTCTACCGTATAAGTAATAGTAATTTAGTAAATTGAGATTTTCATTCTACGTGGATGTACTGTAATACACTTTTTAATTAAGATTTCTGTTTGAAGATTTTAATTTATTTTTGTTTGAATAATAAGAAACTGCACAATAAATTAAAACAGTGCTTCTTTCTTTCATCTTTATTTCAAACCTATTCAATTAACATTAGAACGTGCTTTTTGAGAAAGAGACTGACGTGTAAAAACTAGTACTAATTAGCTTTTGCGAAAGCGTAATAAAACTTCCGTTTGCCTTTCTCATTTACAACGTACAAAAAGGACTTGAACTAATATTTTTTCACCGTTTAAAATGATTAAAAAATAAAAAAATAAAAAATTCATTTTAACGAACGAAACCGAAGCGGGTGTGCGCGCGGCGCGTATATTGAAAATTGTTAATCATTTCAGGAGGAGCGAGGGAAAAATGTCTCTACATTTCGCCGAAATAAAATAATTGCCGGCGCGCGTGCAAAAAAGCAATAAAAGAAAAGCTATAGCTCCGCATCGCCGGCTCTTTTAATTTCCTTTGAACTCGCATCGCTCGTTACGCTCTCGCTCGTTACATTCCCTCCTGCATGAAAAATTTGAGCATCCATCGGGCCGCTGCCGCCGTGCGCTCTGGTATATAACGTCGGCCAAAAGAAAAGAAGGATGCACTACTCTCCGCGTCGGCCTGTCGTAGTTCATTCCGGAGAAATTCGTGGCGCGCGGTGCACAAATCGCGAGCGCGCGAAATATTTGAAAAGTTTCGAAAATACTTTCCTCCACCATAGCCGAGAGCCGGCGAGCTTGTTTTTCCTTATATCGCAGGAGAGTCGCGCGCGCCGCCTCCCCCACACCCCTCGCCACCCCTTTTCTACCGACTCCACAATAGAGTCGCATTTTACATGTTTCTTCACAGAAAGCCCTGTAAATACATTTGCCGCGAGCTCCCGCACGCGCCTCCGGCGGAAAACTGATGTCGATGCTCTTTTTCCAACTTCGTATGCTACTAAACCCGTTTTTCTTTCTATTGTTGGTAGTTTATACATTTGCGTCTCGATATGCTCGGAAGTTTAATAAAATTATTTTAGTATTCTAGGAAAAATACCAGATTCGCATAGTGAATTTCAAAAGAATTATTTACGATGTGGGACTTGTTCGCATCGGTAATTGTTAAAATTAATTTGAGATGAATTAGGATACTGTGGGAACTGTAATTTTATAAGGCTTTTTTTTACTCTTAGTAAAAAAATTCAAAGATTATTATAATAAAAATAGATTTTTTTTTATTAATATATTGTTACGTTTTCTAGAAGTGCAGACGTAATTGCGGAAATCATTATTTCGTTTGGAGCTTGAGATAGTATTTGAACACTTTTTGCTCGTGTGGCCGTAACTGTAAATATTTTTTTTTATGAAGTTGATTTTAATAAAATTGTATTCCTTTAAGTTTACGACTGTATTCAAGGGTTTTATTCTCGTAAATAAAACAAAATTTTTGTGTCATTTTGGACTGCATGCAGCTATTTTTATCAAATTTTTAACAAGTTTTATTAAGTTTTTCAAAAAAAAATTTATTCAGCTTTAATAAGTAGCTTCAATCCAAAATGACATAAAAAAAGAATCATTTTATAAGTTCTTAAAAAAATATCGGGATTTATGCTCCCAGGTTTCACACAAGGCAAAGCGATTCAGACACTAATATCTTAGGTTCTACATGTATCAATGACTTTTTTTTAAATGTAAATTTCCAGGAAATTTAATCTATTAACAAAATATTTAATTTTTACCGTACATAATTTTCTATTTTACTTATCACCTTACGTAAAGGCCTGAATTAAATTAGAGAACCTGTGTACCTCATTAAACAAAAAAAAAATTTATCTAAATATACATAATTAATTAAAATAATACTCTCTGCTCTCTTGCGATCATTCGAATAACTCTCCAGCGCTCACAAATTTCAAATAACGCAATAAATGAAAAAAAAGCAGAAAAACCCCGATAAAATTTCCCTTCAAAGCTAATCCCTTTAGCACCGCCTCCAGGAAATCCCCGTGGCACTGCGGATACTTCCCAGTACACCCGGAAAGGCGTATCAGGCGTGCAAGCATTGCGAATCGTGCGTCTGCACATCCTGCTCCTCGCCTCGCTCGGAGCCTCTCTCGCTGCTTTCAAAGCGAGTCCCCCTCCGAAGACGCGCGTCGCATCGGCAAGCAGGCTGCACGGACGAAGGGGCACAGCACCCCCAGGAGGAGGAGCAGCAGCAGCAGCAGCAGCAGTACGAAGAAGCGGCAGGAATGGCGGTGGCCCATTACCGGCTGGAGTAGCGCGCGGCAAGCGTCTGCACGCTTTTCGCGCCCTCGAAAAATCGCGACCGCCGCGGTTAAAAGCGGCTGTCGCGGCGCGCTAAAAGCGGCGCGTCCTCGAATCCGCGCCGTACATTGTCCCCGCGGAGCACTCTCACACCACCGCCGCCACCCCTTCTGTTTCGAGGGGCGTATCGCAAAAAGGCTCGCGCCCGGAGAGGGCGGGTAAAGACCGGAGGTGGCTTTAGAGCGCCTCGCGTACCTGATGAATATTCGCGGCGGCGCGACCGCGGAGCTCTCTATACCCTCCTTTTTCAAGCCCACCCTCTCTCCCTCGGGCGTTTTGACTGCTCGTTCCGTTGGCGCGCGAGTCTCCCCCCCCCCCCCACACGCTTCGGCGGGCTTTTACGCGCGGGCTTCTTCGGCCGCGAAATTACGAATGCTAATGGAGCCCGTAATGGGAGGTCAAAGAATTTCCGAGCCGCCGCGACGATTACCGGCCGGTAAATTTGCCCCGGCCAAATGCATTTTCGCGCGAGTTTGCGCCGTTTTGTTTCGCGAGGTCGCTGAACCCCGGCGGTTCGCTCCTCATCGCCTCATTTTTCACCAACTCCTTGTGTGTGGCCCGGGAGGAGTCCGCGAGGCGCGCGCTATTAGCACTGGGCGAGGCTGCCGGAAGTCCTTCGCATATACTTACCGCTCGTCCCGCTCGTTTTGAAGCCTGCCTCGAGTTTGATCAAGATTTATATTTCGAGATCGCGACCGCTTTGCTGGAGGATTTTTCTTGCGCTGTGAAAGGGATGGAGCCGCTCTCGCTGCGAGAGATTTTTTTTTTTTTTTTTTTATTAATGAACGTCAGTCTGCGTTTTCTTTTTTAGTTTAAAATATATACACGAGTGACATCGCATATATATAAATGAGTTTATTCCATAAATTATTTGACTAACTATTTTACAAATATACAAAATTCGTATTTACATTAACAATAACGCTTGAATTCCTTGACTTTCTTCCATTTTCTTTTCTTTGTCTTATATTTTATAATGTTTTTTTTTCTTTAATTTAACTTCTTTCCGGGCGGAAAGATCAAATAGGGAAGAGAGAAAAAATTTTTTTTTACGTATTTCGTTGCGACACAAGAATATTACACAGCTGCTTTAACGTTGATATTCGCTCTAATGATTCACTGGCGCGAGATTACTACTAAGCTCTTGATGAATCTTGAAAAGTGAAAACGATGTAAACATGAAGAATTTGCTGTATTTTTTTTTCATCCGATGCGATTATAACTTCGATGATGCGAAAATGACTGCCTCCGAGGAAGTGGAGGCGATGCAATTGCGAAATTATCTGTAACAGAAAATTTAGCTGATCAGTAATTGCAATTTTCACAGCATATTAAACAATAAATAAATGAAAGAGTGAGCGAATATTAACTTTTGCTTATATTGACTTAATTAATGGTATGCGTTAAAAAAGGTGGAGTGAAATTTTTGTACAAGTTACAGACCAAATCAATCGATTCAAATTTTTTTTACGAATTTAATTTTATTATAAATAATTTAAATGAAGAATAGAGGGAAATGTTATTCTTCCTAATTTAGTTTGTATAAATATTTATACAAAGTTAGCTTTTTCTTCATTATTTAAAGTTGAACAGCAAGTTTTAATAGGAATATTTAAAAAAAATATAATAATAATTGAAATAAATAATTTCTTTAGATCACAAAAAAGGCCAAATACCGATAATACTTAACAGAATAAAGCCGGATTATAAAACAGTATAAATATAGCCAATAGACTTTCGAGAAATTCGGTTGCACACCCATAAACACCAATATTAAAAAAAAACGGTTAAAAATTTGTATTGGGACTCACCGCTTTTTATGTATGCATATATCACGAAACGATTGACGAGTCATGCACTGATCCATTCGTCATTTCGCCCACTCTGCGCATCGAATTCCAGTTCGCACGACTGCAACAAAAACAAAAATAACATATTGTTATTATGCAATGAAAATATAAAAAAAAATGTTTCTTTCTTTATTGTGCACGTTTTCCAAAAAATCAACTTATACGACTCCCGTTATTTTCAGTTTGCTCATTTTTCTGAGTCGTCGATTTTTTTTATCTGGAAATGCTATTGTTTGCTTTAACAAAAAATCAATGGAAACTGTCAATAAAACATTTTGGACGAACAATGCAAAAAGAACTGCAGGACAGTGCCAGATTTTTCATTCTCCCGTCGCCCTAATTATTCCAATTTCGTTTCATAATGATTTTTAAAGTATTTTCCATCGCTTATGTATTTGACAGTATTTTTTCGGGGAGGAATTTAGTCCGCGGTACGATTTATACGATTCCAGGTGAAATAGTTCTGTTGTAATTTAAAATATGCAAACCAGCGGAGTTTCAATCGTAATAAAAAAAAAAAAAAACTCAGTCCGTATTTCATCTTGATGTAAATAATATTTCATACCTGCTCCGCGTAACCATAAAAATCTGCATATTTTTGTAATTTTGTTCTGGGGTTTACTCATTGAAGTATGAAATTCGCAACGCTTACTTTTCCGCATATCCATTTTCATGCGTGAAAGAAAAATGAAAACATAAAACACGCGGTCAAGATTTTCCATCAGCGCGAACTTCGTTATTGCGGTCGGGCCGACAGCGTAACATCGACAAATTTATTAATCATCCTACGAAGTTACGTAACAACGTGCGGACGGTTGGGATAAGAACGAGGGGTGCTTATATATTTATGAATGTGTCATACGCTGGATTTCAAGCGGAAGAAAACGTTTACACTATTTCGGGAAGATCGCACAATGAAAGGGAAGGCCACGACTCTCGGGGAAGCGGTCGACCATCCGAATACCGACATTAGGAGATTTTCGGACCCTCTGCTGAAGAGGCCGTGGCCAGCAATAAGGCGGGCCGAGGATTTTATTTTCGCTTTCGCCGCACTATTTCACGGAGCCGCGCGCCGTATATACGTGTGTACGGGCGCCCGAGAGATTGGCCGACGAAGAATGGGATTTTATGTGACTTATTACGCGATTTATGTGTATTTATGTATTGTGCATTGCGCTCGCCACTCGTTCGCGGTCGCGCCACCCTACCCTCTCCCTTCCGTCATTTTTTCCCCTCGACTTTGGCTGACAGTCCTCGAGCGCACAATACAAGGGGGGCGCTCGGCGTTTACCCCATAGACGGGGAAAACGATACTCGATCCGACCGAAACTTACCTCCCCGAATTTTCCTTATTCCCTTGTGACGTTATAATTATTTACTCCTCGTTTTTTTTTTTTTTTTTTGTCGAGCCGCAAGTTTTAAGTAGACGAGGAAGAAAAGGCATCCCCTTTTCTCCCCACCGTCGAGTCATTATCTCGAGTGATGAATGAATCTCTTAAATGATTTTTTTTTTATAATTTTTTCGTTTCATTGATAATTCTTTATATTCTCCTGGGTCAAGGTTCATCAAACTCACGTAGCGGGGAAGTAAAACAGATTCTTGGAAATAATTTGAATGAATCGTTTCGTCGCGGAGAAAATCTGAAATTTTTTTCACCCGTTAAAAAGATTACATTTTCCTCGTGCATTCGTGATACGATTTAATGGGTTAGAAAATCAGAGCATTTCAGCGGAAGCCCAAAGAAAGTAACTCACGTTTCACAGAGAGGAAGGGGGAAGAAAAGTACCAAAAAAAAATCTCTTTGTCGAATGCATAATCGTAAATTCACGTCAGATTATTAAACCACAACAAAATAGACTCTGCATGTGACTTTCATAGTGGCTGTTCAGTTATATACGCAGTGATTTAGTACAATGCGCGTTCTCCTCTCAGGTGTACCGCGCGCAATTCCTTTCAACGCGATGACTCCGTCCCCCCGCTCCCTCCTCCATTGGCCCCATTAATGAACCGACATTAATCACAATTTCCCCGGAAAATCCTTTGTGACGTCTTTGCCATTATTAACGGTAAATAAGCGCCCGAGCATTGGGAAAACTCGGATGAAACTTTCTTTCTTTTTCTTTTTTTTTTTAAAAAAAAAGCCATACGCAATTTCCTTACCCTCGCTCGATTCCCAACGCGGCGTTACGCTCGAAGGCGAAAGCCCCCCTTGCCCTCTCCGCAATATCGCGCCGATATTAAAACGCGACGCCTCGTATCGCCAATTTATGACGCGGAACGTCCCGGGGACATAAAGACCCGGCCGTGTGCACAGAGACGAGAAAAAAGAAACAGTGTCGAACGATCGCGGAACGAAAGGAACATAAGCGGGGAAGAAAAAAAAAAAACGCGCGGCACTTGCTCGGAACGTCGGCCAAAAATCCAACCTCTCCCTTATTACGCGCGGTGTTATATCGAGAAACGATTATGTCCCGGCGGATGCTGCATCCCGTGCCTGCATACCCTCCCCTCCCCCTCAATCACGTCTCTCTCTCTCTCTTCGTTCCACGCGGGTCCGCTCAGATAAATCACGTTTTCGAGAAACGCAATGACAGGCTAATCATGCGTGCGGAGCGCCGGCCGCGGCGCGCTCCTTAAAAAAGATGAGGAAGAACACGAAAGATCGAGCGGAGGGGGGAATTCGGACGGTGTATTTTGCGAGCGGCCCATCAATCACGCTTCTCATTACGAATTCCCATCATTTTCTCCCGTTCCCCCTCTCTCTCTCTTTTTCGCTCTTTCTTCATTTCTCTCTCTCTCTCTCTCTCGCTCTTTCTTTATATCTCTGTCTCTGTTCCTCTCTGACTGTATAGAGCGCGCTCGCTCGCGGGAAAAAAGAAAGGGAGCCATCGATTCGATTTCGCATTACAGCAGGAGTCACATATCATCTTCGCAACGCTGCTGTGACCCCTCCGGCACTACAAATTCGGGGCTCGCGGGTCAGCGCGAGTTGTACAATATATCTGCGCCTAGTAATACTCGATAAATTATGAATATCGCATAAATCTCGTTAAGGCCGTGCAGTTTTATAGGTCAGAATTCGATATTTTCACTTTGACTTGTTTATGCCCTTAATTGTATTTATTTGTCCTATCCTCATGGCTGGTTTAAGCGCGTTTTACAGTGCGGGTTTTATATCATAGTCTTTTATTGATATTTTTTAAGAGAGGATCATTGAGATTTACTGTGTTACACGGTGTCTTTTCAATGACTTGTGAGTTTTTTTTTTAATCTAATAAATTTAACTGCTAAGATTTATAAATGTGACTGTTATAGTGCACGGGTAAATAGAGTATACGATAAATTAACTCGATTTCTGACGTGCATTAGAAATTTCGTTATTGTGTTCTGTAATAAAACGATACGAGTTTAATCCTTCATATTCATTTTGAACAAGGTAATTTCGCCTAATGTGCAACATTATTGTGAAACAATATCCACGACGCTAAGTGGACTCGTTGAAATAATTTATTCAAACACAATGGCTCATTGTTGAAATTAAATAGGCGAATTTCGCGCGAAATTCTCGTGGCACTATTTATATTAAGCCCCTTTGACTATATTAACTGGAATTCGTGCGTCCGCGAATATCTCCGCTGAACATGTCAACCGGCCAGATTTGGATTTTTCACCTGCTCACTTGACGCGAAATCCCCAGTATCAACAGAATAAAATCCTCCCGGTACCCCAGAAACTCGTGAAATTTCGCTCCATGAAGCTGATATTTCGCGAGCAAAGAAAAAAAAAGGGAAGCGCGAGCACACGAGAGAAAAGCGCGAGCGAAGGAGCACAAAAAAAAAGAAAAAAAAGGGTATAGCGCGCCGAGGCAAAAAGAGACAAAATAGAAATAAAGCGTATAACCCGAGCGTATATACGATATAACCGTCGTAACTTCGCGAACCTCTCGATCTGATATATCCGTGCACGCGCGTAAAACAAGGCGAGCGTAGCCATCGAAAAATTTCCTCGATAAAAAGTTTCGCATCCCACCTTGGCTGGTCCTTCTCGTACACTCCCCTCCTCCGTCCTCCATCTCTTTTCATCTCGTTTCGTTTCATACTCTCTCTCTCTCTCTCTCTCTCTCTCTCTATCCTTCCGCGTGGCCGCTCCTCCTTTAAACGCGTCTCACGCTAGAGCGCAAACTACGGGCTCCCGCGGAAGACGATCAAACGACGGGAAACTCCGAGGAAAGACACGCGGGCGAAACCGAAATAGAGAGACGAGGAGAGAGAGGGAGATATCGCGGGCTCGGTCCAGGCTGTACTGGAATCGCAAGGGTAGGCGGGGAGGCAAAAGTGTGCAGCACCGCGAGGGCTTTTGTCTTTATATGGAATTCAAGGCGAGCGAGTCCGTACGTGTCTCGCGCCGAGCGGATCCATCCGGCTCGAAACGAGTTTCCTTCTTCCGTGATAAGGGGTGGGGGTGGGAGCGCTGCCCTTGTGCGCCAAGCGTGTTTTAGGGTCTGCTTTCAAGCTACGACTGCGCGCCGGCCTTTGCCCCAAAGTTAAATTGTACGTCATCGGTTTGCCCCTCTGATGGCACTGGCTGAGTCCACACTTTTCTAGCCGCTTTTCTGTGTACGTGCAATGAACTCCTGCTCGGCCGTGGAGAACTATGCTGACCTTTAAATTAATGCCAGTCGATGTTCGTATATATTTTGGAGTACGATTGTATTTTTTATTTATTTATTTTTTTTTAATGGAAAGAACAATTATACTTTTATTGACTGGATAATTAGAATAAATTAATGTCGATTTTTTAAAAGGGGCACTTTCGAGCATTGTATGGTTCGTGCTGGTTTTGTCAGCAATCGCATTTTTGACTTTTATCGAAGGCAATTATTTTAAAACATTTTAAACATTTTGAGTATTTTTAATTAAAATGGAATAAATTTATTCGAATGTAAATATAATAAAATTAACTTTTTATTTGCGGCATTTAACGTTTTTTTAAATAAACAAAAAACGTTATTTAAGGTATTTTGTTGAAAATTTGTTTTAATAAAAATGACACACGATTTGATTAAAAAGAGATAAATGGCCTTGCATTTTTTCAATAAATTTTACATAAAAAAAAAAACATTTTGTTTTTTCGTTTTTTAATCGAAAAATGGATTTTTAAAGAGCAACCATATTTAAAAATATTTTACAAATATAAATAACAGCATAAGTTAAGGGAATTTATTTTCCATCCTAAAAAAAAAATTACGCCATCAACGATACTGTAAAATAAAAGAAAAAAAAACCAGTTCCTCCGACTACGGAAAAACTGCTCATCCATGCATCAAACCAAACATCCCGAAATGACTTGCAATCCCATTAACGTGTCACGGCTCAATGCAACTTCATTACCACAAAATTGTACTCCCTAAAAAGGCGCCTTAAACCCCGTGCCGATGATAAATCGCCGCGGAAAAACAAGTCTAACAGCTTCCGCCTCCCCCGCCCCTGGCCTCATGAATTTCCGGCGCAACTTGATAACCATATAGATTCGTAGCCTCGCCGCCCCAATGACTATTTACGCGGGCTGAAAAACAGATTCGGCGAAGTCGAGTCACGAGCCGGGCGCCCCGCACTCTCCACGCAGCCCGGCGCTCGGCTGTTCTCTCATACACAGCTATACGTGACCAATAACCCGCTCGAATTCGACGCCCTTATACGCCGCGTCTCCCGCGGGTGTTTTTCCTCCTGCTGACGCTCCGAGCACGTGTCGCCCCCATCCGCCGTGTGTTTCGCGCGCCTACATCGCCACCTTCTTCTTTGTTCCGCGCGCACACTGCCCGCTCCCGATGCGCGTCCGGCCGCTCTCGCCTCGAACCCTCCCCCTCCCTTAGCAGGCCACCCCCCTGCAGACTTCGGCTCTTCTCCGTTTTTTTTTCGCGTCTGCGATCTTTACTCCCTTTTCCCTTTCCGATGGCGACGCGTGCCCGGGATAGTAGTTACGGTACTTCGGTGATCACGATGTGTATTTATTTATTACGTGCGTAATTTATAGGTTTATTCTTGACGTGTGCGAAGGAAACAAATTTTTTGATTCATCGTTTTTCTTTTTAAGCAGCAAAACTTCTGCGTTAAGCGCGAAGTTAATTTTTTACGTTATGCGATATCAATTAGGACAGAATTTACACTTTTTAGCATAGCTTCCGTATATTTATAAAATAATTGCAGACTAATTATAGAAGATTTTAAAACTTAATGATTTTGTTTATTAATGGATTAATGAAATTTGAGAAATATAAATTGCTTTGATCATTCAATCTTAAATATTAAATAGACATCAATATGCTTTGAATTTTGGCGCAATTCAACCGGAAATTTATTCTTTAACCGATCCAGTTATGCTTTTTAAAATACTTCACAATATTTTGCCATTGTTTTTTTTTAAGAAAGGACCCTTTAGCCTGATTGATTCAAGCTTATAATATTTTAATTACATTACTTATTTTAATATAACTGACAAGCTGCGTACATACGAAGTTTATCCTTCGTTTGTATTATTTATTTATTCAAATCATTAAGCGGAGTATAAAGCCCATTAAAAGGCAATCCTATTCACGTTACGCACAAGATTTATTAAATTTAAGATGTATACAACTTTTATGACCCCAATATAAAAAAAAACATGCGAGAAAGAAGCAACTTAACTGAAAAGTTGATGCATAAGGAAGGACTCGCCGTAACAGCGCCGACGCACCAAAGGCCTATTATTGAAATAAAAAAGTGTGATATATACAACGTGAGGTAGTAACGCGAAATTACGTGGCTATCGAAGGAAATTAAACTAGCGACAAGAGAAAAACCGTAGCTGGTTCATAAATATTGTTTATCGAAGCTCCGCCGTGTGCACTCGCAGGAGCCGCCGCTGCATAATAAAAGAGGGGTAGTGGGGAATCGATATTGAAATAATAGTACCATGCGGAGAAAAATTTATTCGACGTAGGGGGGCTATAATATTTCCGCGATCTCCGCAGACCGCGCATTACGAAGTAAAATTTTACACGCAATGTGCTTCGCTCGTCGCGGCGAACACACACACACACACACGCGTACACACACATACATACATGTGTTCACACATGAATACATACATATACGCCCATGCATATATGCATAAACACAATATATACATACGTACATATACGCACATGCATATATGTACACACACACATGTATACATACATATACGCACATGTATATATGTATACACATATACACAGCTGGTCGTCAGTGGAGGCGTTCGCTTACAGGCCATCAAACTTTTTTCCAATAAAGCGCACATAAGGCACAAGCTGAAGGGCCTTCGAATCTGCCGATACTCATTGAGCCGCGAGACCGCCGTCGAGGCTAAATAAATATCCCACTCGCGCGTATATCGATGTAAGTGTCCGAAGAAGAAACTTGCGGGGAAAGTCGCTTTTTTATGCAAATGGAAGCGCGGCTCGTTTGAAAACATTAAGGCAGAGCCGCGGCCTCGATCGCGCGCGCAGACCGCCCCCCGTCGCTTATGCAGCAAATTACGGGGAGGTCGGGCACTTTTGGCGCGGGGCCAGGCTGAAACGATTGAGACGGATGCAAGCGGTGACGGCGAGATCGAGCGACCTGCCGGATTTTGGGGGCCTCCCCGCACCCGCCCCTTCGCTCCTGGCGGGAGCGCGTGGCGCGGGGGACTCACTACGTCGTTTTATGCTCGACTTATTGTGAGTGCTCCACGACTAATCAATTAATCAGGAAGTTCGGAGCTCGGAACTATTACTTTGATGACTTTCGTTTTTCTTTGGGAGAGCAATAAGGATGGGTCGCGGCGCCATACCCCGGAGAAGCTGCTATATATAGAGCTTCTGCAGAGGATTCTCTTTGCCATTAATTCTAGCCCCGAGGGGCTGACAATCCTTTGTTGTAAACCTTTCTGATTGCGCGTTTCGAATCAGAGTGTAGTTTATAACAATTAATTTGATTTCTGTGACTATTAATAAGAGTTTGCAGAAAGATGATTATTGAAGGATTTTATAATTGATTCGTATTGTGGAAGACTTATTATTTTGTATTTTTTTTAACTGGTAGTTGAGAGGCCGATATTGTAATGATGAAAAAATTGTTTGGGTCGGGTCTAGGATATGATTGTATGATTTTTGCAAAGTGAATTTCTGGTTATATTTAATTTTTGATAACTGAAAGTTAAAAATTCACAATCTTTATCTAATTTCCATCGCGGTTGTATAATTTCTTTTGCAAATTTTCAAGCTTCTTTTATTTTTTGTCTGTTTATTACACTGGCGTCAGTGACCAATTTATTTTCTATCGAATTATTAATCTGAAGGATCTAAGTGCCAAACTCAATTTCAATCTCTTGATGACTATTTTTATTACATAGTATATGTAGTATATTTGGATAAATATACATTTTTTAAAATATTAATTACTTAAAAGTGTTGATTTTAGACTTGACTAGTTACAACTACTCAAAATATCAACTTTCATTATATCAATCTATTTATATTGCCAATTTAACCATTACTATTATAATAAGCAATATAAAATCAGCCTCTGAATTCACAATTAAATGAGTATTTAATAGAACAGTATATTGATAAAACACTAAAGAAATCTACACGTAATTCCAAACAACTATAAGAAGTGATATTTACTTTAAAAAAAAGAAACATTCACAATAAATCAACAATTTCTGTCTACGTAACAATACCGGTTGTAATTTCCAATAAATTATTTAACTGCAAAATTCCCAATCCCACCCAATATTTATCGCTGATCGTTTTCCCGTGCAGCAATTCCGAATTGAATCAATATTAAAATCCGCCAATCAACGTTGCCTCTGCCAAAAACGTAAAAGTCACTTACTAACAGCAGTCGAAAAAGGTGAAAACTTGGCGTAAATCAGCGAACCCAAAGAGTAAAACAAACATACGTCCGTCGCTGCAGGGAACAATAATAATCACATGCATGACATGCTTAAAAAAAAAAAAAAAAAAAAAAAAAAAATAATGAAAAAAGAACCCGCTTGCGCGCCTGTATGAAATTCTTTTTCAGTGCTGCCGAATCAAGGAAAAAAAAGAGGAGCGAAAACGCACGCGCGCACATACGTTCCGCAGACGCTCCGCGCGTCTCACCCCAATTTAAGCTCGCCCCCCTCCCCTGGGCGCGCGCGCGGCCAGCTCGACATCCCCCGTGTGTCGGATTCATAATTCGAGATCCTAATTACTCGCTCGCCCTTCGCGTCAGCGGGGCTTTATCCGGCGCGTCACGCGCGCGCTGCCCTCTTTCTACGCTCGCCCTCGCTCGTCCGCTTTTTTTTTGCCCCCTCCTCCCACGCCTCCGTTTTTTTTTTCATCTCGCAGCAGCGAGCTTTAAACTTTGCCGCGGCGCGCGAGCCACTAATTACTTTTCGCGCGCAGTATACACGCCGGACGAGCAGCTTCGTCCTTGCTCCCCCGAGACTTCCGCCGCCATTGATCCTTCTTGTCCGGAGGCGCTGGACGCGCGTGTGTACATTACGACGCGAGCAGACCGGTACGTAATTTTCTACTTCATTCTTTGGAGTCCGCACTGTATGTTCCTTTTTCTGTGGGGATTTTGGACTTTATGCGCGGAATGAATGTTAACTTTTGAAATTATTTTTTTGAGTTTCTAATTACTTTGAGGCATTCGTTTAGCTAGTTTTCAGAATTTTCAGCAAAACTCTTTTCTTCATGTGCAGGCTTTTCAAGTGTAAGCAGCAAACAGAAATTATTATATATTTTTCGAATTAACTGTTACTTTTATTATTTATTATGGCCAAGTGAATGATATTAGTTGAATTACCAAAGGGATGTGTTATTGTTACGAAATAATATTTTTATTTAGTATTAAGGCCGCTGCCCATAAATGTTTCATATTTTCAAAACAGAGACGATGAATACTACAGTAACGTTTCAACATAGTCCATGCAATTCATATACTTTTTTCATGAAAGGTAGAAAGGAAGAAAAGCAAAGAATGAAAAAAGTGCAAAAAAAATGTTGACTGGGTAAAATTATATTTTGCTCGGTGAGCCGAAGTTTTTATTTACTCCTTCACTTTTTTTCGTTTAGCTTGCAATATGTGCAGGAAGTTGGCATGATTATAAACATCAACTGCATATTTAAACCTGACATTTTAATTTTTTTTTACCGTTTTCATTTACTTTGTAACCAAAAATGTTGTTATTATTTTACATTTGTCGAGAAATTATAAACATTTATGAACTAATTAACGAAAAGTGGAATACGATCAGGCTGTTTTCGATTTTTAATGGGGAATTAGGAACACAGTCTAATTAGTTGAATAATGTACAACTTGGACAGCAAGTGGTCTCGTATTTTTTTGTAACATTACGCCAGGTTTCGAATGTCAACAGGGGTGCTCTTCCAACCCAAGCTTAAACTGCGCAGAGAATGTCCCGAAGTTTAAATTACAGACTTTGCCAACTCATTTCTCCTCGAAAGTTAAAATGTTAAGTTAAAATTTAATCTCTAAATCACTGGTAACAGCTTCATAAATAAATTTCATATTTACGTCAACACTACTTCATTTATTTATTAAAATAAATAACGAAAATCTTGCCTTACTATTTAATATTTTATTTAAGCCTTTGCACAAATCTATGTTTCGCAGAATTTTCATTTATTAACGAATTTTAAAGTAAAAAACGGGAAATTATAAATATTAACTGATAAATATTCATTAATATTCGCGAACAATATTAATCTGCTGCACAAAGATTTAAAAGAGGCTCTTGATAACATTTTCACCGACACTTAAAATAATAATAAATAAAGTAAAAACGTATAATGAGAATTTAATTTTAAAATTCAAATAGCGGATGCACACGGCTCGAGCGTGCGTACATCGCTGCTTCGGAGTACAAAGGGGTCGTTATTGTCCGCAGCGCGCATAAAGCTCCGCTCGAAAATACTCAGCCTTCACGAGTGCATCATTAGAATTTTTAGCCCCCATTTTAAAGAATAATCCGCAATCTTTACGATTGCCATTTAGTCCTTTGCCCGTCTCATTTTCTCGAGGAAAAAAAAAATAAAGTATCCTTACATAAACGTAACAACCCTCACAATGGGGAAGGGCCTACAAATTCAAAAAATCTCTCCATTCAAGCGAAAAATTACTCTCCATCTCGGAAAAAATTGAGCTACGCGAAAGTCGATTGACTCTTTCTTTTTTATTTTATTCATTTTTTTTACCACTTAAATCGAGTGATTTTTTAATACAATTTTCATTCACTTCAATCCAAGTGTTTTTGTTTTTCACTTTTTTATTAATTTCATTTTTTTTATTTATTCTTGACGCTATGAGAAGTAATACAAAAAAACGCTATAAGTCCCATCCTTAATACTAGCCGTCAGCTGCTTGTCTAATTCAATTCTTTCACATCCGAACAGCTGGCTCACCGCACGTCCCGAATAAAAGTCCCACTGTCCCCAAAACCCGCTCGCGACGTAACGAAACTCTAATAAGGCCAGGCCACGGCTAACAGGACTTTCATGGCGTATATCGGCCGCGCGAATTCTCCAATAATTTCGCTAATATTATACATAGGGGCATAGCACGAGAGAGATAGATAGATAGAGATAGAGATAGAGATACAAAGAGAGAGAGAGAGAGAGAGAGAGAGAGAGAGAGGCAGAGTAGTGGGTCGAGGGCGCACACGTTGTGCAGTGCACACTATGGCCGCGTTCCAAAATCCCCTGACACATTATGCCGGGCGCACGTCTGGATGTTCCCCCAAATGCTGCACCCGCAGAGCGACCGCGTTTACCTCCACCTCTTGCCCCTCTGCATGCGCGGATCCCGTGCCCCATACGTAACAATGGCCGTTTCGTTATGCGCGACTCCCCGGCTCGTTGCGGACCGGAGTCGCGACCGCTTTCCGCAATTTCACTTTGACCCTCTTTTTTATTCATCTTTTTTTTTGTAACGAGGAAATGCCGCGGCGCATCACTCCGCGGGGGAGTCCGAACGGACGCGTGGCCTGCTCGAAAAATTTAATGCGGCAAAAAGCTCGCGTCGATTGTCTCTTTTTTTTAAGGGGTGTACTTTTACGAATGCGTTCTTTTAATTAAGACAGTGTATTGAGGTTACGACGAGTAAGGTTCGAGTGGAAAAAAGTTGTATAGCTGCGCGAGTTTCTTTTTTTTTTTTGGGGGGGGGGGAGGTGTGATGTTTAGCGAAATAAAAACTTGGAGCTGTATAAAAAGGAATTTAATTAATACTTTCTTCGAGTATTTTAAGCACTTTTAATTACTGCCTCGTGAAAAGTCGTACTGAAATTACAGATATATACTAGGTACACGTGCGGGATAACAGTACAGTGTGAGATAAAAGAAATAAATTACCTTGTAAATTTTAATTTGAAAAATCGTACGTTATCGAGACGTGTATTAATATTATTACTTTTATTGAAATTTGATATGGTTAAAAATATTATAATTTCAAAATAATAAAATATTTTAATATGAATTGATTAATAACACGATAATCATTCAAAAGGCATATAATTGTTTTAAATTGAATTTTAAATTAGTTTTTAAGTTTCCTGTGGATCCAAGAGATCCTTTTAGTATGTAAGAATTTTTTTAATCCGGACCCGTAAACAGGAAATTTGCAAGGTTACTTTTGTAATGTAATATATCCACATTACTCTGGATAAATAAATAAATAAATATATCAAAAATATTACTTTAGAAAGATCTTTTAAATTAAAATCAAATAGAAATTCTACACTTTTTTTAAATTAATAATATTAATGACACATAAAAAGAGTTAAATTAATCAATGATAAAGAAAACCCCAATTTAGTATAATATCGCTTTAAATGAGGCAGTTTATCTAATATAACACGAAACCTTCAATTCTATAAAGAAACCCTTCTCGGAGTGCTGCAAAGTTTACCCCAGCAAGCACCAATAAGATTGAGCTTAGCCGATCCCTCCCACAAGTTTACCCACCCTTTCCTCCCAAATCCACCTACGCGAAATACATCTTCCCCCTCCTCCGGGAGTGCAGATTGCGCAGACAAGTTTCAAGTGCACGTGCGGCACTTTATGTTTATGTATACGCATGACCACTGCAGAGCCCGGCTTGTACGTATATAGAATCCGCACGAGTGCGGGGGCGTATATTCGAGTACGTCGAAAGGGTCTGGCACTGGTCATTACGTATCGGCCATCTTGATACGAAGCAGGTGCGCCGGGCCGGGAGCCCGAGAGAGAGAAAGAGAGAGAGAGAGACGGTCCCGCCAATTTTAATGGAGGGGCGAACAATCTGCTCGTTTCTTTCGACAACTGTTAATCTTCTATAATTGTTATTTTAACGACCGAAATTCTCGACCGTTCTCGAGAGCCACCGGTCGCGCGAAACTGCGCGCGGCATCGGTTAACGTGTGACTTTTGCGTGCCTCAGCGCCGGAGAGAAATTGAAAAAGAGTGGGAAATGAAAATTTCACCAGTGTCTGACCGTAATCGATCGTTACTACTTGACGATTTCGAAATTCTACTGTTGTTTTATGTTATCGAAGATATTGAGGATGTTATAGTTTATATCTGCTACGTTAGAGACAGTTTCTTTTTTAGGTATTGTTATCTTTCATCTAATTTGGTTGTAGAAAAAACAATGAAAAATAAAGAAAAATACGAAATTTTTATAAATTATTGTATATTCTAAATTAAAGTCGAATTAAAATGTTAAATTTTCACAATTCCGTGTAACCAAATAAATAAAATAAATACATTCATTGTAAAAGCGTTTTATTTAATAACTAATCCTGTATTTATCTAATAATAACTTTAGTTGTAGTTGCTTGTAAAGAAATAATTCAGAAACCGAAAGATAAACATTTCAGGAGTGTCTGACCATACTCGACACTTACTACTTAATACTTAAGAAGTTTAATTATTTTGCTTTACCTTGTCATAGATACTTCGTATCTAGTTTTTAGTTGCTTTTTTATTGGCAGTGTCTTATGTTACAACATTATTTAACGTTATTTAGAAAAAAAAAACAATAAAAAATAATGAATATTTCAAATAAATTCGTTTGTAAGTTCTACTTAGTCGACTCAGGATTTTGAATTTCGACAATTTTTCTTAAAAGTATTTGTTTATTAATGTCTTCTGCGTTCAAATAATAACATTTCCAACCTGTCACGAAAGAGTAATTGTGTAAGCGGAAAATAAAAAATTTCGCAGTTGTCTGATCGCAATCGACATTTACTACTTGCTAATTCACTAAATCTTTTTATTTTGTTTTACTTTATGGAAGGTGCTATAGATGTGGTCAATTTTTATTTGCTATTTTATTGACAGTTTCTTTTGCTGTATCATTATTTAATTGAATTAAAAAGTCGTGAAAAATATCAACAATTTTATATAAATTTTGATTAGACTGTAACATTTTTAATTATGGTAATTTACTACTGCTAGTTAATTGTACGTCTTTTTAATACTCATTTCAAGTAAAAAATATTAAAATAATTTTTAAAATTTATTATGCTCTTAAGAATGTTATTTTTCAAATTACTATTCATATTTTATATATTTGTACTTCACGCGAATCACTTATATCCGTCATTAGCCAATATTATAAAAAACTACTTATCTTTCATTAAACAATAACAATGAATAATTTCATTACACTTACATGAAAAAACTCGTTAGCAGAAATAATAGTTTTGTACCCACCTGTGAACAAAAAAAAAATTTACCATTAAACATTTCATGTAATGCTTTGCTGTGTTACATTAAAAGTATGTTAAACCATTTATATGAATATGTCCCACCATAAAAAAGTCGTGCACTTTTTCATTGCTACACGTTTATAGGGTCAGTTGCATTTAACGCTGCTAGTGCCGTTTTACTCGTATAAATTTCTCAAAAGATTCTATAAAAACCTACTGCACATAAAGAATTACTGCATAACTATATAGACATAATTATTCGCAAAAAACGGATTTAGTAGTCCCATTACATCTAATGGTTCAGTAACGAAACTTTTCCTAGATTATCCACTGATTACTCTCGTTGTCTTAATAATTAAGTCATTCGTAGATTTGCACAAGTCACGGCAAATCAGCGGTATCGAATCAAAACAGCCCCAATAAGGCACCGTATGCCTACACAAACTCCTTCAAAATATTTTCCATTAAATTCTTTGCATATTTAATAAACAATAAATTTTTGACGACCATTAATTCAGCCGAGCGACGGGCGACATAACATCCGCACATTAAACAATAAGTATAATTTTGCAAACAGCCGTGGCGAATTCCCCGCAGGCGGGAGTGCGGCGACAATCGAATTGGAGCGCGTCTCGGCGGGCGACGTCGGGCCGCTTAAATACGCCGCGCGCGCCTTTTCATTCCCTCTCGCCTTGCGACGACTTCATTACCGCATTCTTGGGCAAATTTCACGCGATACTTGCGCTCCCCACTCACCCCCCTTTTTCCTTTTTTTCTCTCTCTCTTCCTTTATTCTCGCGCGAATTGTGCGCGGCGCACTCGCATTGCTGAATTTTTTATAAAAGCTCCGCGCGGCCGATTGCAGTTTTGATTTTGAATGACGCTTTAAAAACGGGCCGTTTTCTAAGTCCCTGAATGAGATTTTATTCGAGCGGGAATTATTTTTTAAAGGGGAGCATTTCTAAGACACCGAGTGGGATTTTATTCGAGTGGGAATTGCAGAGAGGGCAGAATGGGCTGCATTCAACTAATATTCTATGTGCATCTGGTTGGATGGATGTAAATGCGTTAGTGGATTCAATTGACGTAAATAGTGATTAATATTGTGCATCGCAGCGTCGACGTAATAAGAGAAAATGCAATTAATTTTTAATTAACGTGAGATATTAATTGATTGTAGAATTAAGTTATTACGAACTTCATGCTTCAAATACAGAACAAAGAGAGTTAAAACAATTATCTATGGTGATTAAATTTTAATTGCATTTAAAGTTCTTCTTTATTACCAATTGAAGCATCATCCAAGTAGCTTCCTAGTGACATTACATAACTGCCCTTCTATGGGAAAATTGATATTATCATTACGTTCACTTTTCACTCTATGTTATCGAAGCAGATCTAAAGATCAAATTCCAGCTCTTTGTGCAGGGGTATACATTCATTTTTCCTGGAATAATCTGGTATAATACAGCACGTTTGTTTTAAAAGATCAATTTCATTTGAAAAAAGAACTGCATGAACAGATTTTTGTTTATAATTCTTGGAAAGGTTCTTTTGTTTTCGATAAAACATCCCATAGATATGAAATTCTGTAAGCTAGGATTTAATTAGATTATTTTAATATGCTGCATAAAGAAAAAAAGTAAACTTAAAATAAACAATAAGTAAGTAAATAAAATATTGAAATAAAATTAAAAGGGCTTTTAATTAAAATTGAAATTCACATGTAAATTCCCTTCGTATTTCTATTAGAGATGTTATTATTAATTAACAACAGTAAAATACTAAATCATTACTAATTAATTGGTACAAAAATTATTGATTATTTTATTTTATTTTAAAGGTTTTCACCCGTTTACAATAAAAAGATACAGAAAAATAGTAAAAGATAAAACTAATCACCTATATTTCAAGATAAAAAAAAATAAATAAATGAAAATCTTCCCTTTGTTGATTCCAATCAATGCTCAATTGATTACACCAATAAACGTCTCACCGCATCCAACCAACAATAATATTTACATACGCTCTCGATCGGAAAGTTTTTAAGCGTCGCGAAAATATTTCCCCACCGACGCGTACAAAAATAATCACTTAGCACTTTCCGCGCGGGTCAGTCCAGGACGATTCCAGAGAAAAATAATCGCGACTCCGTGGCGAGCGTGCGCGCCTCATCTCCCGATGATACCAGCCGACAAAAGCCCTCGGAAAACTCATTAAGCGAACGCCGCGCGCTATCTGTCCCCTCCCCTCTCCCCCTCTCGCTCTTAATCCCCGGCGTCGACTTTATTATTATCCTTTTATAGCGCGCAGATTATCGCACTGGAATCGTTTCTTAAGTGGTCCGCCAAGATCCTCCGGTAGGCGCCCTTCACGGCTTTTCAAACTGCCACGACGGTCATTCCTCCCCCGCAGCTCCCTTATATACATATATATCCCCAATGGCAGGGAGGGACGAGCGTCTTACACGTCGCTCGTTACGGGACGCACGTCTTGGTCACCCCGCGGGCTTTCTTAAATGACGTTTAACTTGAAAGAGCCTTTAATCAGCGGCTAACATTTTTTTTCAATTTAACGAGCTTCGCTCGCGCCCAGACCTCTGCCGGCCCGCAGACATTAACCGCGAGCGCGTAAATTGCGCTCGGCGGAAATTAAAGCTTTTTAACCGCGCGAACGCGGTTTTTTTTAAATGTTTTTTCTCCTCCTTCTTTTTAGTGTGCCACTGTCGGGGATAATAAAAAACGCTGCGCTCAACCGCCACAGCGCGTTTTATTATGAAAAACAGCGGCATCCGTATGCCGCGTGAAACGCGAATCACTTCGGTCCGTTTCCCTTGTGTATAGTTAATTAAACTCGCGCGTTTCTCATTTATCGAGTGAAATAATTACATGCAATAGCGAGTTCCCGCTGACTTCCCGGCGCACAAAAAATTGTGAATAAAAAGCGGCAATCTAAGCTTTAAGTAAAAAAGTGGAGGCAGCGGAGATAAAAACGGGGAGATCATCGAGCAGTTCTCGGCTCGCCACGTAAACAGGTCGATTAACAAAGTTTGTACAGAAATTAAATGCTGCGTTATGCTTTGGCTGTTAGTAATTTGTGTTCTTGTATATATTAAAAAAAAAAATAATGATACTCGCAACGAGTTTTGAAAGTCGATATTTGCATAATTCTACTTTAAATTTTGATACTTTGTTGTAAAAAGTATTGGTTTAAATAATGTTTTTAATACTTTTTCATTTAAGTAATAAAGAATTAGTCGCCTCGCGAGGAAATAGTGGATTATGCACGAAAAATAAAAGATTCGAAGATGTCTGACCATAATCGACTTATACTACTTACGTATTCCTATACCCGCCATTATTGTTTTGCATTGTAGATAATTATGGTTTACTTAATTTTTATTTACTATTTTAATGACAGTTTCTTCTATTATATCATTATTTAATGTGATTGAGGAAAGTACCATAAAAAATAACGACATTTTTATTGCACTTTGGGTACTAGACAAATTAATATTCTGGATTTTGATAATTTTTCGTAAAATTATTTGTTTAACAATTACTTCCATATTTATCTAATAAAAGAGTGATGGAATAGAATATGAGCGGGAAATAAATGATTTCGCAGGTGCCTGACCACAATCGACCGCTACTACTTACTAGTTCCTAAACCCTATTATTATTGTTTACTTTATCCAAGGGTGCTTAGAATGCTGTTGGCTTCTATTTACTATTTTATTGACAGTTTATTTTGTTGTATCATGTTTTAATCTAATTGAAAAATCGTGGAAAATAACAAGAATTTTATATAAATTTTGATTAAACTGGAAGTAAGTTATAATTAATTATATAACTTATTTATAGTCATTTCAGGTAAACAATGTTAAACTAATTTTTGAAACTTATTCTTTTCTTAAAAAATGTTATTCTCCAATTACCATTTATATTTGTATAATACGAGTGTAAGACTTAAAGAAGTTAGTTGCATTGTACTTTATCCTTTAATAATATTGTATACACATATAAAAAAAAAGAAATGTAAGAAATAAAAAAAAATAATAATAAGTCGCAAGGAGCTTTAAAGCTCAATCTGTGCATGCTGACTGTCTGCGTTACTTTTTTTCTCCTCACACAGCTCCAAAGGAGCATGACGAAATACCGCGCTAATGAAGCTGTGAATGTTGCGACGGCAAGGTTGATGCTGTCGAAAACCGACGGAACGCTGAATTTCCAGCTTTCCTCGTTCCGTCGATTACCCTCGCAAAGGAGCAAGGGAGGAGGGAAAGAGGAGAGCAGGGGGACGTGGGAAGAGACGGTGCATGCCGCGCGATCGATGCGTATTACGCCTGCAAGAGGCGGAGCGCGTAAAACTCTCGCTTGATTTGCTTCGCTCTTTTATTTTTGTGCGGGCAACGATGAAACAAGAGGATTACCCGCACTAAAGACGTGCTACTGAGATCAAACTTTGCTTTGAATTAACGCCCCTTTAGGATATTGTCACGTTTGTGAAGTGCTTAACTGCAAGTTTTGTAAACTATTAAAATATTGCCAAGTGAATAAAAAAAAAGAAAAATACAATTTTAACATGCCTATACGTGATTATCATCGCGCGAAAGTAATTGATTAATGCACATCCGAGAGAAGCTACGTTAAAGCCTTAATTTACTATGCTGAAAGGAAGAATTTAAAAAATTATTATAGGTGTTGGGGAATGAGACTACAGACTGAACTCTCATATAAAACTTACCATAATCTACAGTAACATTTGCTAAAAATATAGTAAATTTTTCTATAGGATTATTTCTAATACTATGCAGTAAAATATACTATAATTACAGTAAATTTTACTGTGCGATCATTTTTATCGGAAAGTCAAGTCCACTAATTTTTACAATACTATTTTTCAGTGTAAACTTGCATATTTTTTATTTAAATTTAATTGTTTTAATTGATTGTAAGATTTACTTCAATGTGCAAAAAGTTCTCAACAACTGCTGCATTAAGTAAAATTATCGAAATAAAAATTTTAATCCTTAAATTATATCGGTGTCGCCAATCAATAATAATTATTAATAAATAAACAACAGAGTAGAGTACAATACATCATAAGATAAAAAATATAACTGATGGGTGCGACGAGACTTCTATACAAAAAAGGCTAAAACTAAAATTATGCAAGTAAACTAAGCTAACGAAAAATCACGTAAGGATATTAAAAAAAAAAAAAATGATCTTAGACACGCTGTGAATCTCGTAAAGAAAAGGGATGATCGATAGTCGGAGAGTGAGGACGCGATAGTGTAAGCGGGACTGTTTTGATTGACACCTGAGGATATCCCGAGTAGCATTAACCGGCGCGGAAACAAGAGTGGCGCTGCCGCAAAGTGAGATTGGCTCTCCGGCACCCCGTGCGTCATTCCGCCGCGGCGGCGTCGCGCCTCTCCAGCTTCTTAAATTATCGGATTCTTGCCATTCGCCAGCAATGGAGCGCTCGTTAGCCGAGACGCGCGACTCCCTCCCCACTGCATAAAGAAGCGCCTCCTCTTCGCGGCGCGCCTATACCTTTGTTCGCTCCCCCTCTCTCTTCCCGTTTCTCTCTTTCTCTCTTTCTCCCTCCTTTTTTTACGCAGCCTTGGAGCGATACTCCCACGCCGCGGCCAATTTTTCTCCAGTCCGCGCTAAGCGAATGAGTCGCGTCCCTTGTGGCTTCTAATTTTCCGTGATAATGATGATCAAACTGTGCTGGGGCTCCTCTTGAGTGTGAAAAAACGAGCTGTTTATGACGCGCTCGTTTATGAGGCTTCCTTTTTTTAATTCTTTTGTACTCAAAAAAATAATACTCGCGGCGTGCGGAATGATTTTTTTTTTCGTATCTTCAAACGAGCTTAACTAATTTTTATTTTGATTTTCGATTCGAGGGTCTTCCATCGAGACTCTGCGATTATAACGTCGAGGTAAATTATTTAGTACGTGGAAAGCCGCTTATGCGAAGCCCGGGCTAAATTATTTTTTTATTAATCGCTATATCGTGTTACGAATTGCGGACTGATCGGGAAGCAGATGCGGCAATCCTCATAAATAATGAATTTAATTTAACATTCATTAAAATCGATTAATTTCGGCTGATCAATTCGTGCCGCATGCTAATTGTCACTTCATATATTTTTTATTTTCAATTTTAACGTCGAATCGAGGCGTATATTTTAATTGGTATGCACCCCCTCCTGCTTTCCTTAATATCCACTCCTCTCCATTTGCATGTAAATTTCTTGTGCTTTAACTAGCAATTACTTTTCGACTAATGATGACGAATGATTACATCTGGAGTATTAAAATATACGATTGGATTATATTATTACTTATAAAAAAGAAACTAAACCACAGATTTTTTTGTGCTTGTGCGTGCAAGAATAATTCAATGAAAAGAAATTTTAAATCAGTACAAATTAACGCAATCGATAGCTCATTTTTTTTCTAAGTACATGAGTATATATACATACATATGTATAAAAATAAATTTACCGAAATATTATATCTTATCCTCCAATTACTCCTCTGAATTTCCGATTAGCATGATTAATTAGAAAACAAAATGTATGTTATATACACCGATCATTACAGATCTGAGCATAGATACTGAAATCTCAATACAGTCAAGTACATAACAATCATTAATTATCCGGGGTCTAAAAACCTTCCAATTAATTTTCCATCCTCAAAAAAAAAACCAACCCCAACCGGCCCGCCCAGTACACGTGACCCCCTCCTTCGAAAAATTGCTCAATTTATAGCTTAGGGCGATACTCGAGCGAGATTAAACGCATCGTCGGAGCGGACGGCATGGCTGCGCGCAATTCAGCTGCAATAATCATCCCCAGCGCCATGCATAATCCAAGTACATATAACGAGACGTGACCGAAGGTACATAACGAAGCGGGCCGCGCGAACGAAGTTGGTGGCGAACGATTCTCCGGCGGCGCTTCTGTGAGCGCTCCCATAACCGACGGAACAATGGGCATTAAAATTAACCGGGGGAATTAATTTCGCCGACGTCGAGGGGTAGGGGGGAGGGGGGACGAACTTTGCCCGAGCTCTCGTGATGAAACGGCGCTACCTGACTTCGTTGTCGGCGCCACTCGTTCCCCTTTACTTTCGCCGGGCGTGAAAAGGTAATGAAGAGCCGAGAGTCGCCGCCGACAAAAATTGCACGTACCGCGCATTCATCTCGGTGCTATCTTCGGTCGCGGGAAACGTTACCCGACCCCCCTCGGGGGTGGGAGAGAGAGGGATGAAATTTTCGCGTTAACGCACTGGGAGATGGAGATCGCGTCGGTGGATTATATTTTTTTTTATAGACTTGAGAGGTGAAATCTATAAAGGAGACTTGGAGATTGATTTACTGAGCTTCGTTTATTTATGTGTATATATTATTTCATAATGCGGTAAAATTTGTGAAGTATTAAAATGAGTAACTAAATAT
>JAWWEN010000048.1:9688049-9715957 GCA_035582955.1 Sycophila texana | reverse complement strand
TGCTCGATCGGGCAGTAAATTCACCCGCGGGAAATATCTGCACTTTTCGCCCCTTGTTACATAATGTACTATTTTTTCGTTTTTACTTTAACTTTTACATATACCTATACCAATTAACTCGAAATTGTAAAGAAAAAATAAAGATAAAAAAAGACAAAAAACGAATCTTCGTTTTCAAAATTCCAAAAATTTTTTAAACAAATTTAATGTAGGTAGAAAGAAAAAGAGTCTTTACTTTCTTTTGCAGTACGCGTATTATTTTTTGACAACGTTACTTTATTTATTCGACTATTCAAATTAAAATATTGATTTCCCATGAAAACAAAACGACAACTAATCCAATAAACCATTATTTTATTTTATTAAAAAGTAAATTTACTTTCACTGAAAACTATATAAATAATCAAGTCGCAACATTATTAGAAAAATTTTCCTTAATCAATTTTTCTCGATGTATAAATTAATTGCTTGCTTTTGCAAAAATAGTGCTATACTATAGTAATTGATTTTATACTTTACAGGAAAATAAAGTAAATAGCGTTAGTACTCGCGAAAAGCAATAAAATTAAAATGTTCCGTGCAATCTATAATACTTAATTTAATAGCAGTGTTGAAAAATCAAGTTTCAACGTCCTACAATAGACAGCGATAAAATGTGAAGTGAAAATTAAATGTTTATAGCAGTGCGAATCGCTACTCCGCATCAGTGCTCGGAGCTTTTAAAAACATTTTCCGATCCCTTCGACAAGGACCCCAGCAGTGAATCGTGATTTTTACAAAGTCAAATTGATTATCGAAGTAAAATAGTATGATTTAAGCACGGCAGTACAACAAACGTTTGTAATAAATATTATCGCGTGCCAATAAAATCTATAGCAGACTCACGACTGTGCAAAGCGTATTTTTTTTCCTCCCTCCACTCCTCCGATGCACAGTGTGCTATAAAATTAATGAAACGGAAATCAATTTAAAGCATAAAAAGTCGCTGTTCCTCATAGCGCGAAGTGCAGTTGAGAATGAAAAAGAGATCGTTAAAGCGGCCGTTAAAATTTTCACCGTCTGCTATTTCGCGCGATTTTAAATGCCATTCGTCGATTTAACAACGCGCGAGCGCTTGCACCCTCGAAAATGCTGCTGTTATTTCGATTCGATCGTACATTCTTTTCGGGGATTGAAAATCTTTTTCAACAAATGCGTGTTATTTCCTCAAAGCAAACGCAATAATGCGGCAAATGGAGCGGCCTAGAGGACCCACACTGCGTCGAATAATTTCACACACGAAATCGAATCGGTTGCATAACTTTTGCGACTGATTTTTTTTTTACCCACTCAAAAAAATTCAAACGTCACAATTTTCGTCGAGTGGTCTTCCGAATTAAATTTATTTCGATTCCACTCGGACACTGTCGAATACGCAAACGAGCATTATTATCGTCGATGGTTTTTTTAATTTGTAGTGCGCGTATAAAAAAATGTTTAATTTATATCGCTTCGTTCCGGAAATGTGTAAAAGTTCTTTACGCGACGATTTTAGTGCTTTGATCTCGTTTTTATCTCGACTAAACCCTTACGAAAAAATGTTTATATGCAGAAATCCTGCAAGAATTTCGCAAACATTAAAATTCCTGCAGGATTTCTGAAGAATTCTAAGATATTCGCGCAAATTTCCTGTAGGATTCTTATAAGAAATTCCTGCTAATTATTACAAGAAAATCCTGCAGGATTCTTACAAGAAATTCCTACAGGATTCTTACAAGAGTTTCCTGCAGGATTCTTACAAAAAAATCCTGCCGAATTCTTACAAGAAATTCCTACAGGATTTTTATAAGAAATTCCTACATGATTCTTACAAGAAAATTCTGCAGGATTATTGCAGAAATATCCCTATATTCCTACAAAGATTTTATTTCCTGCAGGAATAATAACAGGCATCCTGCAATAATTGAATAGCCAGAAATCCTGCAGGAAATATTTTTTCATAAGAGAAGCTCCGGTACTCGCGTAGCCCATCGGAACAATACTGAAGAGTAATTGAGAGGTCGATGAGAAACGATCGAGTATACGTGATGCGCAGCCTCCTCTACAATCCGGTATAGCCATTTTTTTTATACCTTTAGTACACGGAAGTCTTTTTAAGACGACGGAAATTGATCTTTTCCAGATAAAACAATAAAGTTGAGTAATTCGCTTATTTATTTATTTAATTTCCCTCGGCAGCAAATTAAGGTCGTCGTTCAATGACTGGCGCGTACAATGACAAAGCGGGCCGGGCGACTACTGCGCTCGGGAGCTTCTTAGCCGAGCAGAATAAATTGCAAGCATTTAAAGTGTCGCGTTCGTCCTGTTTTTCCGAGATATCTCGTTCGCCCGGAGTTTTATTGGGCGACTTTACGACGCGGCGCATAAAACCTCCCCCCACTATCCTCGCTCCCCACGCGCTATATACGTGTATATTAAAAGAAGGATAGAAATCAAGGCAAAGATTCCATTTTGATTTTTATTGCACCGCATCGACGCCGAGAGAGAGAGAGAGAGAAGCCGGCGCATCCCATCTCCCCGAGTTTGCGGTATTTTAGGAGCCAGCGGAAGAGGGGCAAAAGCGGCGTATATAGGTGTTCCCGTAAGTATATCCCACCCCCGCCCCTGCTACCCCGCAGACATTCATGCTGGTATAATCGCGCGCACACGCAGGCCTGCGCACGTGGAGGACTGAAAGCCCGGAGAGAGAACTCGTGTCGTAAACCCGTTTTTCGCGAAAATCCCAGAAACGCCCGGCGTGACATCTGCCTCTCTCTCTCTCTCTCTCTCTCTCTCTCTCGCTGCCTTCGCGGCGCATCGATATATCGCTCGGCTCTCGCGTGCCTCCGAATCTTTTATTGTTATTTTTTTTTTCTTCGTCAGCCAGAAGCACGAAATCCGCAGTTTGAGGCGCGTGACGTTGGTATATCGAGGCTCCGCTGCTGCGGATTCGGATGGGCGAGATTCGAGGGAAAGGGTGAGAGGCTGGCGCGGATGCTGGGAGGGGGTGGAGAGGCGAGAGGTGATTGATGCCGAGGAGCGCGGAGAGACGTTCGGGCCAGACGCCTCGCGCCTTCGATTCCGTTTCATCGCTCCGGAGCGCGCTGAATTTTTAAATGCGAATTCCTCGCGATGCGCCGGAGGAGGCGTCATTCCTGCCGTCGAGAGTCTCGAGGGCAAATTGACAACGGGACGAAAATTAAAGTGAGCCAGTTTATTTCGCTTAATTGAAAAGCTTTGTACCGGCCGGAATTGCCACTTGACCGAAGTCAATCTTTTATATAAGGGCCTGGTAAAACTTTTTACGATTTCAATATAATGCCTGTCAGGGAAATTATTATTTTATACTTCTCTTAGAAGGCTGCTCGGGACTTCGAAGGAGATAATTATTGAGGATCTCGACGAGTGCGCATATTCGGTGCTATACTTATCGATGGAATTTCTTATTCGGTAAATTTTTTGTTTGCTTTACACTTTAGCGCTACAAACAAAAAGTTTAAAAAAAAAAGTTTCTCTTTTAAAGGAATATAAATGTTTTCAATTTGAATTTTTCGCTGACTTATTCGTTCAATGAATTTCATGAGGGGATCTGAAAATACCATTCGCGAAAGTTATTTGAAAATTTTTTTTTTCTTTTCAAACATCTCTTTGATGCGAGTTTGTGAACGGTGATACCTTTTTGAAGGTGTAATTAAACGGCGATGTTCACGAGGGGATACTTCGCTGCTTTATTTAGGAGTATTGAATGTATCGTCGAGATTTTTTTTTATTACCATATAGAAATATTAAGCTTAAGAAAAAAATTACACATGAAAGAACCAATACATTTCACTTAATTATTACACGAATATAGAGAAACGGTACTAAAAATTTCAATAGTTATATAACTATAAATATAATATAAATTATAAATTATAATTTTAACTTTCTCACTGACTGAAATTATTAGACAAATAATAATAAATAAATTGTTTCAAAGGAACTGTAAAATATTTGACCAAAAGCAATCGTAATTTTGTTAATAACTTTACTCTTTGTGAACGCTGATTATTGCAAAATTAATTATTTCTAATTTTTAGAGGAGAGAATTTTTCTCCACATAATAAACGTTTACACTGCACGGACAATGCCTTCAAAAACGAATTTAAAACCCGCTCAAATTTAAATGTAATTGTTTTAATAATATGTCTGTCTGCGAGGACACTGACTATCATCAAATTAATTGTTGTAATTTTTAGTAGACAATTTTTCTCCGCATAATAAACGTTTACACTGCACGGACAATCCAAAAACAAATTTAAAGCTTGCTCCAATTTAATTGTAATTGTTTTAATAATGTCTGCCTGCGGCGACACTGACTATCGTCAAATTAATTGTTGCAATTTTAAGTAGAGAATTATTTTTCTCCGCATAATAAACGTTTACTCTGCACCGACAGTGCCTCCAAAAACGAATTTAAAGCCCGCTCCAATTTAAAACTCCCATCCGTACAAACTAAAACGAATGTCTATTAGACTCAACAACCCTCCCCTGAACTCCCGGAAAAAGTGAGCCGATCATCGGAGTCATAAAGTGTCGAGGTCTCAACTTCGTTGCTCGGCGAAAAATTTTCGTTCCGCGTCTCGACGGGCGCGTTTTGCGCTCGCTTTTTGAACAGCGGCAATTTGTCGCGGCAGCGGCAGTTTGCGCAACCGCACATTGTTGGGAGTGCGTTTAAACGGGGGAGGGTTGGTATAGGCGAGGTCTCGGGGGCGAGCTTACAATTACGGCTGGCCGCCGGCCGGCGGTAATTCTTTTACGCGCCGTAAATCGCGCTTAAATAAAAATCCTCGAGAGCATTAACGCGGGCATCGCGCGGATAATGCGTTCCGCGCGCCCGCGCATATTGAGCTTGAAATTTGCCAAGTCCGCTGGCGCCGCTCCCCCATCCCCTTTATTCCTGCTCCACTCATAACGCCGGGGGAACAGCGCGGCTCTGCGCTTGTCACGGGGGTTCGCGATATTTTCCGTTAATTCCTCCGCGGAGCGTGCTCCGAAATTTACTGGGCTGAAAAAGATACGCGGGGGTGGAAAGATTTTAAGTGTACGATGGTATACGCAGTACCGGATTTTCTTACAGGTGAATATAATTTGAGTAGTAAACGTGATATAAATTATTTATTTATTAGTAGTAAACGTGATATAAATTATTTATTTATTAGTAGTATACGTGAAATTATTTATTTACACTGAGAGAAAAATTTGGTAATTTTAAGTAAATATTTACTTCAATAGAACTTGTTAAATATTTCTTTGAAGGAAGTAATTATTTTTTTGAAACTACTAAATTTATTTAGAAACAAATAAATTCATTTAGTTTTAAAGAAATATTCAGTGGATTCAAAGAAGTACTTAACAAGTACTATTGAAGCAAATATTTACTTAAAATTACCAAATGTTTTTTCAGTGTAGTAGTAGTATAACGTGAAATTATTTTTTTATTTATTAGTAGTATACGCGAAATTATTTATTTATTTATTAGTATAGTATACGTGAAATTATTTATTTATTTATTTAATCAATAAAGTGGGCATAAAGCCCTTTAAGAAAATTTACAAAAATATATTACGACAAAAAATAGTTAAAACGAAATGACCGACGTTTTAGAAAGGATGGCGGAAAGTAAGCAAAACTGGCGGCATATATTTCTTGGATGGATGACCGCTGGTGTATTGCGGCTTTCTCGATCGCTTATATATAGATGTTGCTCCATATTAAGTGAGTGGGAGGTGTGAGTTTGAAAGATTCGGTACCCAGGCCTAGGAAATGTGACTTGCGTAACCAATTTGAGCAATCTCAATACACCGGAATACTCCGGAGCGGGTTTTCCTAATCGGTATTTATCCCACTGGCTTTGGCCGTAGGTTTTCTCCGCTTTACAAAAATAGCCCGGGCCTGGACGAATGCGGAGTGGATCAAGAGTTTGGGTGAAGGGTTACAAAGAAAGCATAAAGGTTTAGGGGATACGTTAAAGGTCCAGGAATGGGCAGGCGTGGAAACCAACAAATTTTGTTTAGTTAAATAAGAATGCAACAAATAACATATTCCGCATCTTTCTTAGCCTATACTATTATACAAGTGCAATAAAATCCAATATTAGAATTAGTACAAAGTTTCTGAAATGTAGGCCACAAGTACGAATTTTTCAAGTAATATTCTTATTTGTAAAGATTAACAATTGATAAACTATTATATATAAAAATTACTATTTTTTATAATTCATCATTTTTAATAACTTTTGTGCCTTTATGAAATGTAATAACTTTTTATCAATTATTGGTAAACTGGTGTTCGAAACGTTTATTAAAAATTACTACGTGTTTAGTAAAAAAATTACTTTTCTCAGTGTATAACTACCTTTCTCAGTGTATATTAATTCAATCTTTTCTAAAGCTAATAACAATAATTTTTTTTTTACATATAATCGAGAAACATGACAGTCTTTATTGAATCAATCTAAAAGTGATGAACAAAATACAAACATAACAGTAACAACAATAGAAGCAGCAAGAAATAGGACGTTATAATTTATTATCTTAATAAATAAAACGGACAGATTCCACCGTTATGCGATTCGTTGCACCGTAAATTACGCAAATTCATTCGCAAGAGAGTATGACGCGCTCAAAAGAATTTAATGAATTTCAATTAAAAATTTCCATTCGGCCTCAATCGCTCGACATTTTTCATTTTCACCCCGCTTGTCCCGGAGCACCCCTTCACCTCGGCATGTAAACACCGCGCGTGTACCCTGGCGAACTAAGAAGAATTAAAAAAAAAAGAAAAAATTAGAAAAAAAAGTATGCGAGGCACCACTGCCGGCCGTTACTTAACTCAACACGCGTTGAAAAGGCGGATCGCGCGCGATTTCAATATACGCTAATGAAAGAGCCCGAGGAAGGCCGAAAATTACACGCAAGCGGGCCGAAGTGGATTATCCCAGCGCGACGCGGAGGGTGGAAGGAAGCCATTTCTTCTCTTTTTTTTTTTTTTTTTGTTCGCTCACCCCGGCGAACCCCCTCGCGCGGCAAAAGCTAATTTAACGAATGGGAGCGTGGAAGGCGCGACAAATTGCGAGAGGACGCGCGGGATTTGAATAAAACGCGGAATGCGCACGGCGAGGGGTCGCCGCGGAGGGGAGCAAGGGTGACGGGCCGCTAAGGCCGAGGCCCGGAGATCGCACGGCAGCAGCCCCGACCTTGATGGATCGGGATAGTTAATGATCCTTAGGCGACGGGCCGACGGTTTAAATTGCGCGCGAAAGCTGCTGGCTTCCCTTTTATTAAAACGATAATACAATTGAAATTTTGCCGGCTTAGCCGCAAGAGTCTGATTCCTTATTTTTTTTATATATATATATATATATATCAAGAATTATTATACGTGCTTGTGGGTATGTATAAATTTGGATATTCTATTATATTACTAGAAGTAAGAATATTTTTTTGAAAAAATTAGTTATTAAAATAATTTTGTTAAAAAAATGTTTCACTAATTATTTTAAAAGTTCGATCAGACAGAGAATTCAGACGCCAGAATTTTTTTGAGGACGTGTACGTAACAAATACTCCTTGTAGACACACTGAGAGAAATGTTCTAGTAAAAATTACTATACTGTTTTGAAACGCAGGGACAGACTCGACAAATAAAAAATTTTACTAGAAAGTTTAGTAAAATTTGCTAGACTTACAGTAAATTTTACTATGAGTCTAACAAATATTACTATAGTCTAACAAATTTTACTAAACTTTCTGTTAAAATTTGTTACTTATCAATAACGTTTATCAATTTTTTATTAATAAAATTTATTTAAAATTTTACTATAGTAATTTTTACTAAAACATTTCTGTCAGTGCAATAATATTGTTTGAAATCACTTAATTAAATCTCTTACTAATTTTAATGCTGTTATTAATTTGTATATTCAATTTAATCGACACGTCATCAGAAATTGATATTATACAAATTTTTTCTTTAACATTTATATTTTTTCTTTATATTTATATACCTGATATTTTTTTTAAAATCTTTGTAAATATATTATAATTTATAGTGTAATATATTGTAACTTTTATCAATTTAAAATTTAAAATGAAATAGCTTAAAAAAAAAAAAACTAATTATCTCCGTCGACACTTTTAAATATTTTGCTCGAAAGTTAATTATAGATGAAATTAATTGGGTGCAATTTTAATTTTTTGCATACAATGATACTCTAATTTTAAAAATCACCGGAGAGAAATTCCGAGTAAGCGTTTTTTAGCGCTGCTCGATGAGTTCAAAAAAATTTCACTACACCGCAAAAATATTTCAGTAATGAATTCCTCTCGCAAATACACCCTCGGCCCCGGAAGTCTGCCGACAAACGAAAATCCAAAAATGCAATATCGAACCCGGCTGTTTTTCACCACGACATCAAAGAGACCCCCGCGTCAGACGCAGAAACACATCCGCGAGAGCCAAATCGATGCCCCGCGAGCCCCCTTAAAAAAAAAACTTGGAGCGCGCCGCACGATGTACAGCCACGCGCAGTGCGCGCTCAGCTTGCGGCGACGGCTGCCGGCGCGAAGAGCCAGATATATAGAGAAAAGGGATATACATCATAAATCAGAGGCTCTCCCGGTCGCTGCTCGGAACTGATTACGCCGCTGGTCCGTTAAAGCGAGAGAGCGAGGAAAAGTGAGCCCACGTGTGTGCGCGGCGCGCGCGCGCGTGTGAGTGCGCGGGGGAGAGATTTGCGCCCGGTGAGTCACGCGCGCAGCCCAACTCTCACCCCCTGGGCCGACGTATCCGCAATTCGCCACGGATTTCTCCGATTCTCTCCTCCTGCGCGTTCCTCCCCTTATGCTGCCACGAAGCCACGTTATACCAGCCGGGGGGGGGGGGGGGAAGAGAAGCGCTAGTTTTTAGCAGCCCCGTCTTTTTCTCCGGCGCGCGCGCTTTTACTGCGTTATTCTTCGTCGCTGCCTCGTAAAAAATTCAGCTGAGCTGGATTAGCCGCTCGAATTCGGAGCGAGACGTCGCGCGGACCGCCACCCTCCGGCGCTTCTTATTGGCTCGCTCCGGGCTGTGCTACGCTGCGCTATGCGAGCTTTTCCGGCCGTCCGTCTGTCTTCGCGGAATTTTCCGTCGCCGGCCGGGGTGAAATTTTGTTGCCGCTCGGAGCGACTGCTAAACCCGCCGGGGTACATATTTTATTACACGCGGCTGTACAAAAAGGATTTTTTTTTCGCCCTTTTAGGAGACATGCGATGTAATCGTGTAGGATTTTTTTTAATTAATTTTAGTTCCTTATTATTAGATTTAGTTTTAGAATGCACTACGCTCCCTTTATACTACTAAATTTTAGTTTCCTTTTTATTCGATTTAGCTTCGTTTCCTATTATTATTTTGTAAACAGGCTTTTAGCCCGTCTAATGTTTTAAATAAATTAATAAATTTAATTAATTAAGCTTTATTTAGATCTGTGCCTATTTTAGCTGTACATTGAAAGAGTTGATAGAAAATACAAATATATACAATGTTAAAAATCCGTTCAATTCTAAACGCTAAAATAATTTAGAATTGAACGGACATAAAAAGAACATTATTTTTGTGTTTTTAGGGAACACGGAGAGAAGAGCTCTAGTAAAAATTACTATACTGTTTTTTAACGTAGGGACAGATTCGACAAATAAAAACTTTTACTATACTTTCTAGTAAAATTTTTTATTTGTCGTGTCTGTTCCTGTGTTACAAAACGCTATAATAATTTTCACAAGAACTTTTCTCTCCGCGAAGTAGTTCCCAACTGAACATAATTTTTGTTAATTAATTATTATTTTACATGAAGATAAGAGAACGCATAAAAAGAGTAAAATAAACAAATTTATTTTGTAATCTCGTATCGAAAGACACAAAAACACAAAATTTTTAACTGTGTATAAATATATAAAATACAATTTATTACAATTGAAAGCTCGGATTCTATAACAGCGTTAGTGTTACCAACGTTTCGAGGCGCTAACAAGGTTATAGAATCGGAGCTTTTAGTTATAAATTATAGATATTAAGTGTACATTATTTTAGAAATAAACATTTCAACGCATAGCAGGTAACAATTAAACTGAGGATGGCGTCGGTTTCTTCAACTTCCTTAACATTATAGAACTTTGATCGTTGTACAGCTGACCCTGCCGTCACCGCATTTACATTTCGGATCATTGATTATACGTTTACAGTGTAACGAGGCGACAAGATTGGAGTGACTAGCTCTGCTCTACGATTTACGGTGGTTATGAAAGCCCGGCACAATTTTCCCGTTGAAATGTTAACAAATTTTCCGTTATATTAAACAATTCAAAAATTTAACAAAAATTTTCCGTTCAGTATTCTTTAAATTTTTGTTATTCTGTCGATGAAATTCACGTGGTACACTCGGAAATATAACAACGACTAGAGTGGCGCTCTTACTGCACGTATGTACATCTAAGCACTTAACGGGCCGATACAGTGATTTTCGGTGAGATCGCAAAATCGAAAATTGGTGGGAGACCACGAGTAAACCGTAATTTTCCACTCAAAATTGTTCACGCTGCCTCCTTACACCCCGGCGACTCGGCGAAATAATAACGGCGCGGGGCGGACAATAGACAGCGAGAAAGTGCAGTGCCCGTGAGAGCCCACCAGGGCGGAACTAATGCCACGTCAATTTCGCGCGCGCCACGCAGATAGCAGTCGTCCCCGGAATCGGCGGAGCGTGTCCGCTGGTTAACAAATGCCATTACAAATAATCGATTGCTCCTAGGCGACCGAGTAATCTACTAATTCATTGAATACCGCGTTTTGTTCACCCCCCCTGTCGGCAGACGCATGCCTCCCTCTTTTTCGAGCGCGCAAACGACCCCCACTCTGTCCCCGGCTGAATCGAGTGTGTCATTTTCGGATTTAGACCGAAGGGTGAAGACTCCAGTCGTCCCCCCTTGCATTTCTCCCTTCACTCCTTCTTTCAAACCGGGGCGGAAGGACGGGACGAGACCCGAGCAAATCGCGCCGAGTAGATTCACGGACGATAACCAGCGCCCAGATCGGAACCCTTTCTCCCGCTTTGCATCCCGCTTTACCTTTTTTTCTCTCTCTCTCGTCGTTTTTTTTTTGTTTTTTTAGACGCTCGTAGAGAGAGTCCTCCTCCTCTGGCTCCGGCCGAAAAATAGTCGCCTGACGGATTTAACGGGGGCCGGGCTCCGGGGAGCCGAGGGCAAAGCAAAGCCGCGCGCGTGTATTCGCGGAGCTAGACGGTATTAGGTAGATCCGAGCTTTGAGAACTTAATTAAGCGTCGGCTTAAGAAAAATAAGTTCGCCGCTCCGGGGACGCGGCATTCAATTTTTCCCCTCTCGCTCTACCTTTTTTTCCGTCCTTGTTTCGGGGGAACACCCGTCGCTGCACGTAAGTTCGGCCTCCCGTTTGCTCTAAAGTTACCACCCCGAGGAGCTTTTCAAGGGACGGCCGAGCTTTGAATCTTGATAATCTCTTTTTCTGCTATTTCGTAATTGTAAGTGGGGCTATTAAAATTTTGCTAAATTGTAATTTCCCAGCGAGAATCCTTACGCCGGGCCTGGAGAACTACTTGGAGATACTTGACATTTTTAAACGCCGTTTTTCAGAAAAGGAGCGGCCGGAGAGCCTTTAAACCTCGAGTGAATTCCTCGTTAAGTCTCGTTTTACATTTTCTTACTTAACGGTTATTTTAAGTAATAATATTTTGAAATTCTGTTTTTTAATTCTTCTTTTAAGACTTGATAAGTCCTAAAATCCTTGACTTTTAAAGCTCCATTTATTTATTTTTTTTTTCGAAGACTTTTTTATACTAATTTTTATACTCAAGCTACATTAAACATAAATTAATAAAAAAAGATGTAAATAGATAGATAGATTGTTCTTTATTTCCTTGTATAGATATAAAAAGATGTAAATAATTAGTATAGAATAGAATAGAATGGAATGGAATAGTCGTTTATTGTAAACCATTTCATTGTGTAAATTTCACGTATAAATAAAACCAGTAGCAAATTCGTACAATTAAAGATTTCCTTTTGTATTCTTTATAAGATCTGCGATTTAACAATGAAAATATATCATCATATTTTATTTAATCTTTCGTATAAATTGAGCGTTCGAGATTTCGATCGTTTGTTCGAAAATCTCGAAGTGATTTTGATTTTCAAGAAAAAGAATACAAAATTTCAATGGTTTTTCTTTGAAAAATTAAATAGACGCGAACCTCTATAAAGGCGCGCGTAGCTCGCTGAATTCTCTAGTATGTAACTTAATGTAATATCTAATGATAATTTTATATTTATTTAATGTAACTTTCCCGGCAAACGCCAAGATCAATTAGAAAGGCGTGGAAATGCGTAATGTATAAGATTCTGTACTTACACCTACATTCTTTTTATATGTTATAAGCTCAGAAGTCGTCGGAGCGCCGCTCCTTTAATATACTCGAGAAAAAAAGGGAGGATTTTAGAAAGGGGTAACGCATACCTCGTTAAACTCATTAGTTTTGCATTACACGCCTGGTTTTCTCTGTTTGCTTAGGCACACGCGCAAAGGAGCAAAGGCGGTGCATAATGAAAATTAATTAGGAGAGCTCGGGCTCGTTTCCCCCGGCCCTCTCGCCAGCTCCCACCCTCCCCCTTCGCGGAGCTTTTCCGTTTGCTTTCCTCTTTTTTTTAATCTGCCGGCGAAATCACCTTCTGAGACGCCGCGAAAAGTAACTCGACGTCGTTTTTTACGCCGCGAAACAAAACCGACAAGACCGATATTTTTTTTTTTTTTTTTAACGCCACGGAAATAAAACAACAAGACGATTCAACGGTTTTCTTCGCGTAAACGACAAGTCGGGATGTGTTGAAGAAAATTAAAATTTAGCCTTTTAACTAGAATTTCGTTTCAACAAGGCAAAGCGTAGTTCACTTTCTCACCCAATTCCGCCGCATGCTGTCCCGTAATAAATGTGCACTGCGATAATAAAAATGTTAATTAAATTAATTAAATTACTCTCCCGTTATTTCGTTAGAATTAATTCCAAAAAGGAAAGAATAGCCAACAATTTAAATGCAAAAACAGGGTTTCTATAAAAGAAACGACTGCGCAGTTTTATAAGGCAAATTGCATTTTCAGTTCAGTGGAGTTTCAAAAAGTCAAAAAATTCAAACTGTACCAGTATTAGTGCACTCCACGCAATTTTCCCAACTCTTCAGAGGCGCGCGCGCGCCTCTCAAACTTTGCGCAGCCCAATAATTCAATTATCCATCGAGCAACTCGACGTCCCGGCTTTTAATGAATATATCGCGAAGTTTCCTTAAAAAAAAAAACAAAAAAAAAACAAGAAACCTGCAGCTCGCTAATAATTAAACGAATAAGATCCTCAGCACCCCGGGGCAAAAGGGCCATGCGGCAGGGTCTCGAATCCCCGCGCGGCAGCTTCGGTTTACTTTCCCCGGCAAAGTCCGTCAACGCGTTTTCGCGGCGTTCAAAAAGTTAGGGAGAAGAGCGCGTCGCTCTCGGCTGACGCTTAATAATCGACGATCCCCGAAAGGCGCTTAAGCGCGCGCACGGCGCTAAGTCTTAAGAGCCGAAAGTTCGCGCGAGATCCGTCCCCGCGGGCTGCGGAGACGACGCCCAAGTCGGCCCGGGCGCAGGGCGACGGCCGGGTTTACACAGCGCATACTAATTTGCTCGCGCGAGTTCTAAACACACGAAACTGCGCCGCGAGCGCGCGAGTTTCCCAGAGGCGCGTGTGTAGAGCCGCGCGCTGCGCGCCAGAGACCAGTCGATTTACCCTCCTTCGCCCCGAGTTCGAGCGTGTACGTGTACTCCTGGTCTTTCTCTCTTCCGCTTCCTGTGCTCTCGTTTTTTTTTTTTTTTTTTTTTTACCCAAGGTATAGCTGGATCTCTCGAGCTCGCGGCATTCATTGCGGAATTTCAGACGAGTGGACCGTGAACTGAATCCCAGATTTCTCATAACTTTTGCAGGAGTATCGCTGCATATATTGCACTTTTGACTGCAGTGCGTGCGGGGTGATCAAAAAGTTGGCGATTCAGAGGCGCGGCTTATATTGAATGTTGAATGTCGGAAAATTCGATTGACCGTCTTTTTTTTTATTCTATAATGATTGCTAAAAAGGAAGCTCGCTGCTCTAGTTTCGGCGGACTTTTTATGTGCTGGCTGTGGAAATGTGAATAAGAGGAATTCACGTTGAATAAAAGTGAATGTTTACTTTTTCTAGGGTATTATAAGTGGTTCGCTCATTCGATATGTGGACCGACTTCGGATATTAAATAAGTACGTGTGTATGAATTACGCTTATTCATATTTAGAGGGAAGGATTCATAATAGGTGTGCTAATAATTCGATACAGGAAACAAATAGAGATGATAAGTTTTTTTTTCTTCAAACGTTCATAAAACCTAATATTGTGAAAAAAAGTACATTGTGCAAGTGGAGGGCGAAATTCAATCTTTCTAGTGAGGATTATGATTGAGCGCAAGTTCAACCTGAGTAGGCAATAAAAATTTATGGAAAGTCAGTAAATTCATACATACGTGTAAACAACTATATATTAAATAAAATTCTTTTTTTCTACACTGAGAGAAATATTTTAGTAATTTTTACTACGAGTTCAGTAAATATTGGTCGCAGACTTATATATAAACTTTAAAAATTTTAATAAACTATTTAATAATTTTTAGTGCGTGAATATTACAGAATATTTCAGGAATATTCTGTAATATTTCGCGACTAAAGTATATGAATAAATCTCTAAACGTCAGTGTGCGATAAAAAAAAAATATCGTATTAAATAGGAATATATATTTACTGAACTTAATTATTAAAACTAAAAAAAACTTGACTTTCGAAAAAGTTTTTCTTCGTGTACTGGAAAATCATTAAACAAATTCGCACTTAATATAATATCATTTATTAATAAATTTAACATCGAACATCGCAGTCCCGTCGTCAATTCGAAAATTCTATTCCAGCGGCAACGGTCAAAGTACATAAACCGCGCGTTAATGACACGACACTCCACAAAAGCACCGGCAAACGTCAGCGGCCGAGTGTGTAAAGCAACCCGCCCCTTATTTGTTTTATCGACACACTCGGGGTCCGCACGCACGCGGAATAACCGCTCCCCCGTACACTCTATATACGTACGTACGTTTGCAGCGCACTCCGGCCGCTCGTGAAAAGTGCAACAGCGCGGGATTCGCCTTAATTAAATAAACTTTTGTTGCCCGAATCGAGATTTAATTTTCTCGCGGAACGACGCATTCAGAGCCGCCGGCGCGCTCCTTCTTGCCTATATACCCGCCTCCCCGGTGCGGAGCAAATATACCGGTGTATAGGGGCTCGGCGAGGTAAAGCAGGAGGCGAGGCGGACGCCGCGTCGGAGGGAAAAAACAAACGGCGCAAGGCATCGGGATGTAAGCCCCCTTTCATCCGCGCGATAGTGTGCGAAATTTACTGCTATCTTACTTCCCCTGTCCGCGTCTGTACACCGCGCCAGTCGTTCGCTCATCCGTTACACCGGCTAAATCCGTCGTTTCCGCGTACGCGGGATAAAGAGCGATCGTTTCGGCCGAATTCGACGATATTTTGTTCTTCGCGCGCGAAACGATCTTGATTTACGCGGCAATATGTTCGATTTGCGATAAAAAGAAAAAAAAAGAGAAGGCAGATGTTATTGCATCGCGATTTTTGTGAGAATTATTTAATTACTGGTGACGTTGTTTCCGGAAAAAGTATGTATAACAATACTGCTGTCTATAAAGTTGAATTGATGAAAAACTAGTACAATAAATTAGTGACTTTGGTTGAAATTTGATCAGCGATTCTTAATGAAAAACTGACCAGTTACTGCTTCTCACTGTCAAATGTCTTATACCGGGGGAGATTTCTCGAAAAATTAGTGGAAAGAGCTTCACTGATTAGTAATTAGTGGAGCAGATTTCACTAATTTTAGTAGGTTACGATAGAATTTTCTCGTGAGAATGACGGAGTTTTTTTTGTAAAAAAGAAAAGGCTTCGTCCACAGCTCAAGTTTCCGGTACAAATTACAGGGATATTCCTACAAAAATTTCCGGTACTTACGAACCGTTCTTCGATTACGTTTTTTCATGTAACTTTTACGGAAACGTCAACGTAATTTTTATGAAAAAATTATTTCAGTGTAGCTACTTATAAAACTTAAGATTTTTCTTTTTGAAAAAGGTTTTATTCCTTTTGCACTAGCAAAATTTATCAAAAGATTGCATAAAAAAGTATATATATACCTATCTATAGAAAGGCGTGAGACTAAAAATCAGTATGGAGTTTATAACCTTCTGCCGGGAAGCCACAGATTTAATTGCCATATTAAAGTATTGTATAGTCTATTTCGCGACTAGTACGCAACGCAAATGGTTCTCGCTCGAGTTGAATTTATCGCCTCAGTGTTGAGGGGTTTTGGTACACGTATTTTAACACGTGTCGTTCGAGAAATTCATGAATAATAATTTAAATTCAAGAAAATATTATATACACAAGCGGTAAAAGTGTATATTGCCTACGAATAAATATATAAACCACAGTTTTCACTTATTCACAAATAAATACTTTTTACACGCTCAGTACTTCGTGCACTGCGTACTAAAAAAAAAACTCAGTCGCACTCTGCTCGTCTACGCAGTCGATTCGTAAATATCAGGTTAGCTCTTTCCAAAAGCAGTGAACCGCTAAAAGAATAAATCCCCCTCACCAATTGAAATCCGAAAAATCGCACGTCAAATTAATACACATCATCATCGCGAGAAACGCAAGATCCTGATCTTCGGTTCGCACAAGCACTAACTACATAAAACAGTTAGCGCCGTTAGGAGATAAAAGCTCTCCTTCCTCTCGTCGGCTCGTCACACCGTCCCTTATCTCGATGGCGCGTCTCCTGGCGCGGGATACAGCCTCAAAGTGCGGAAGGTAGATCCCGTGGAAGGACGAGGCGACAAGGAGGCGTTGACGGCTCTCGTAATTAGCAGCATCAGCGCGTCACCCTTAAAGCCCCGACAGTGGCGCGCGAGCAGCCCTCCTCGAGATTAGGCACGCGTTGCGTGGCCCGCTCCCCTCGGCCTGGCCTTATCGCCGCCCTGCGTACTCTCCCGAGTCCCCGATCTTATCGGCGATCCCGCGCTCCCATCCGGCCCGGGGCGGAACGTCACGTACGGCGACGTTTCTTTTCTTATCGGGGGGTTCGGCGCCGCCGCGATTTTTGGCCGAGATTACGGCGCTCGCGTCTAACGCCGATTGCAATTCGTCCGCTAAACCTAGACGGAGGTCTTATGCGCGTGGATATCCTCCAAGGAGTGCATTTTAAGCGGGACACGTTTTCGATATGGATTACACGAGATTTTATTAATGAGATTAAAAGTTGGTGCTACGAGGTGATGTCGTTAGATAGAGTATACTGGTTTCTTTTTTTATTACGTTATTTTGAATTTGCTCAGACGTGACTTTGTTGTCGAATTGGCAGCGGGAATCGTAATTCAATTCGTTTGTTGTAAGGGAGCTCGAGTTTATGTGGCTTGGAGCAATATTCGCTTACGTTTTGTTTTGAAGTAATAATGTAGACATAATGTGTAGATTATAACGTGTAAAATCTTCTCTCCGGTGCTCCTGAACGTTGTTTATTTATAATGTACGTCGGAAATATGTTTAGTGGAATTAAGGTGATTACTATTTCTGTCTTTATAAAAAAAGGCGTAATATTATAATAAAATTTTTGTAGAATCTGCGCTGTATTTTCATAAGTCGTTAATGGATTTTTTAATGGATTTGCGAGTACGAAAGAGTGTACTAAATTTATTCCATTCTTTTGAATAAAGAATCATTCGGAAATTTTACAGTTATAAGAAAAATAATATTTGTATTTGAATGAAAATAATTCTTCTTTGGCTTCCCAGTCAAATCATTTTTTTAAATGTATTTTTAAAATTTAATTTTCAATAGAGGAAAATGTCGGTCAACAAAATGATCAAATGCAGTCAAGAAAAATTGAGTTAATAAATCAACGTATTTTAAATTTTGTAATAAAAACTCCAAAAACAATCCGAAAATTTTATTTTTAAAACGAGAAATTCCAACAGAATAAATAGCCTTAAGGGTATAGAATGTTATGAATAGCTTCAGTACTAAAAATGGTTTCATATTAACTACAATATTTGCATTTATATGATAAATTTTAATAAAATAATTTAATATATAACCTACGGCATATTTTTTACATTATTCGAAAGATCTTTTTAGTTCGTTTAATATTAATAAATAATAAAAAAATTATAAATATATACATTATAAAATAACTATTTATTATACTGAAAGAATTTTACCATAAAAATTACGAGAAAAAACTTAGTCTTGGTTTGGTTTGCAAACACCGGAAGTCCCTATAATTTTTACCTGAAATTTGGATCTTTGACAAAACTTTATAATATATTTACAAGAAATATTGTGTAAAAATAACGCGCGGATTTTCTCGTAAAAATTGCAGAGCTTTACTTGTAAAAATTGCAAAGAACCTCCAGCAGTCCAAATTTTAGGTAAAAATTACAGGAATATTCCCACATAATTAAATTTTTTCACATAACTTTTACACTATAAAAAAAAAGGGTTCGATTTTACACAAAAATTTTACAAACAAATTTTGTTTATCTATTAGCGTCGTGTAACTAATTTTTGTGTAATGTCATTTTGGAAATTACACAAAATTTTGTTCGCAAAAGTATTTACATAAAATATTCTAAACAAAAATTTTTACACAAAATAAAATTTACACATACTCTCATCAAATGTCCGATTTTATAAAAAATCTTTTACAGTGTACAAGGAACTTCACTGCAATTGTTGCGACGGAAATTCTCTCAGTGTAGCATAAACGATTTAATTACGATCCGACAGTAGGAAAAAGTCACATCGAATAAGAGAAATGTACACAAGTAAGGAAGACAGCAGTTACCTCGTGCATTGACACCTGTCTCACGCCCAGAGATGCTGCGGCGGCGGCGGGGGAGTGGGCAGTGGCGGCAAAGGCGGCACAGGCGGCACCTCGGGCATGGCGAACCTGAGCTTCTGCCAGAACAGCTTGTCGCCCCAGACCAGCAGAGTGTGCGAGGAGATCCGCCGGCGCAGCTCGGCGTCAAGGTCGCGTGGGCACACGCCGCCCACCAGTATCAGAATGACGCTGCGTCCGCGGCCCTTGAGGGCCTCCCTCAGGGCGGTCTTGAACTCGAAGCGCGACCACTCGCCGTGGAGGAAGTTGCGCGAGAGCACGAGGATGGTGCGGCGCGAGGAGTCCGCGGCCTCGGCGACGGCGTCGGCGACGCTGGACCCGGAGCCGAGGTCGCGATAATGCAGGCAGAGCCGGTAATTGGACTCGAGGCCGGGCACCAGGACGCGCGAGACGAAGGCCTCATCGACGGCCGAGTAGGAGATATAGGCGTCGAAGGGTTTCTCGCTGTCCTCGAAGGCGGCGGTCTTGTAGCAGGCGCGCAGGCCGCACCGGCTGGCGGCCCAGGCGCGCAGTGAGCGTCGATGCCTGAGGCCGGCGCAGACGAGGGCACCAGTCAGGCAGAGGAGTCCCAGTACAGCGAGCAGAGTGGGCAGGTAGACCTCGAGGGATTGGCTGGCGACGCCGTTGTTCACCCTGCTGAGGCTGGCGCAGTCGACCAGCGAGCCGTTCACCGGAGTCAGCAGAGGCATGCCCAGGCTGCAGCTGACGCGGCCCCAGTCGAGCAGCTTGTCCTTGTTCTCGCTCATCCAGCCGCGGACCCGCTCGACGTAGGCGCAGCTGCAGTGCCAAGGATTGCCCGAGAGACTTACCGCTACGAGGTAAGGGTTGTTCGCCAGCAGCCAGAGGGCGAAGCTGACCAGTCGGTTGCCGTCGAGCCTGAGGATCTCCAGGTTGCGTAGCGGTTGAAATGTGGAGTTGTCTATGTGCGAGAGCTGGTTGTTCTGGAGGTATAGTTCCTTCAGGGCCTCCAGGGGCGCCAGCTCCATACCGTAGAGGGCGCTGATGCGGTTGTTCTCCAAATGGAGGATGATCAACCTCTTGAGGCCGCTGAAGGTGAAGTTTCGGATGGCCAGGATGTTGCTGTCGTTGGCATAGAGGATCTCCAGGTTCTTGCGACCGATGAACGAGTGGGAGTTGAGCTCGCCTAGGTCGTTGCCGTCGAGGTAAACCTCGGTCGCGTCCATGGGAACGCGGCCGGGAAGCCTCTTGTAGCCGGCGTTGGAGCAGTCGACGACGTTGGCCGACCAGGACTGGTCGTGGTAGCAGGTACAATTTGCTGGGCAGGTCATTTCGCAGTCGCAGGCGTCGAAGTCGCAGCAGTGACAAAGAGCGAAGCAGTGGGTAGTGTAGCCGCACAGGAATTGCGAGGGCTTGGCGTCGAATAGAGGCACGAAGGCATGTCGCCGATCGTACGGCAACCGGCAGTAGACCGATTGCAGATCCATGACTCGAGGATGTTGCCGCAGCATCAGCTGGTTGATGCGCTGCAGCCACTCGGTGGTGCAGTCACAGACGAAGGGGTTGCCGCCGATGTAGAACTCGGGTAGGGGTCGTTCGTTCGGTACCTGACTTAGTTGCAGCGCCGAGAGCTCCATACGTATGATTTGGTTTGCATAGAGGTCCACGCGAGTGAGGTTGAACTTGCCCACGAAGGTTTGAGGTTCAACGGTATCGATCTGGTTGTCGTTTAGAAAGAGTAGCTCCACCGAGTCGGGCACGGAACGCGATTCAATTTTGTTCAGACGATTGAACGAAGCATCGATCGTCTGCAGACGCGAATTGGGCCGAGACGTACCGAGATCGACAATGCTGTTTTTGTGCAAGTCCAGCCACTGGAGCTTTGGCGGCAGGTAACTGTAGTCGAATCGCTCGATCATATTGTCCGAGACATTTAGCCAGAGAAGGCTCGAGACGTTGACGAAGGAGGTCGACACGTCTTCTAAGAGATTCGAGTCTAGCCGGATCGCCTGGAGCATCGGATTGCCCCTGAAAGCTTCGTTGTCCACGTACTCGATTTTGTTTCGGGCAAGATTCAAAATCTGAAGGGCCGGCAGCTCGGCAAGCACGTCACGAGTCACGTTACTTACGTAGTTATTCATCAGCCTCAATCCGTACAGTCCTGTCATTCCATCGAAATTGGACCTCTCGAGAGTTTCAATACGATTTTCGCCCAGGTCCAGCATCTTTAAAATTCCCATGTCTTTGAGTGCTACCGGAACGTGGTTCAAAATGTTCCCGGAAATTTGAAGGTCCTGAATACTTGAGCAATTCTTGAATGCATCCGGGTGTATGCCTTCCAGGAGATTATAATTCATTGCCAACAGGGACAAAGCAAACAGGCCATTCAGAGACTGAGCATCAAGGTATCTGAGTCTATTGTGCGAGATTTCGAGAGTGTGCAGGTTGCTCATGGGCGAAAACGTATCCGCCTGAATGTTATCGATTTCGTTGAACTTGAGATTCAAAATCTGCAAAGTGTAGAGATCCTTGAACAAACCTGGATCCAGCTTTTCAATTCGATTGAAGGACAGATCCAGCAGCACCAGACGAATCAGCCCAGCAAAAGTAGCCCCGTTCATCCATGAACTCGACAACAAATTCTTCGACAGATCCAATTCCACCAGATGATTCATGCTCGCCACCAATCCAGGCGCCAGGACAGTCAGCGAATTGTTCTGCAGCTTCAACTCCTTCAGCGAATTCGCCGCCTCGCGGAACACATTAGAAGGCAGAGCCACTATCCTGTTGTCCGACAGGTCGATCGTCCTCAGCGATCCAAGTCCGTAGAAGGCCTCGTCCTCCACCACGGCGATGCCGTTGCCGGCCAGATTCAACGTGCTCAATCGACGCAACGTGGAGAACACGCGGCCCGGCAGCAGGGAAACGCGATTGCGCGAAACGTCCAGCGTGCGAATATTATCAAGAGCACATCCAGTCTGTCCCGACTGCTGCGGAGTCAGCTCCAGCCGGCGCGGCTTGCGCTCCGGGTACAACCCGAAGTCCAGCTCGACGAGGTCCTCCAGCAGGTTGCCCGACAAGTTCAGACTGACCAGATTCTCCAGCGGACAGAACACGTGCCTCGGCACCTGCCAGATGTTATTATCCGACAGCTCGACCTTCTCCAGCTGCGCGGCTCCCAGGAACGCACCAGCCTCCAGCTCCAGCGCGAACTTGGCTCGCGCCCGCCGACCGATCTGCGGAAGCTCCCCCACGTCCGACCTTATCGTAAAATTCCTCAGGTCCCGCAGTCCGATGAGGGTTCGGGAGGGCAGTCTGCTCACGCGGCAACCGGTCACCTGGAGCGCGCGCAGCCTCCACAGATGCGCGAACTCCGACAGCTGGAAAGAGATCCTCTCGAACTCCGCCAGCTGTCCCTCGTACTCCTCGCTCTCCACGCAGTAGAGCCTCAGCGAGGCCGTCGACTCGGCCGACACCTCGCTGACGTTCACCCGCGAGCCGACCTCCCCCGCCGGCTCCTTCTGCAGACACACCAGGCTACCGTCGCTCGGCGACTCCCACTGACAGTGCCGGGGCACCTTCATCGACGCCGCCGCCAACCCGTCGCCGCTGCCCGTCGTGGCCGCCGCCACGTGACCCACGCAGCCGAGGAACAACAGCGCGCACTGCGCCAGCCGGACGATCATCCCTCGTCTCCCCTGCATTTTTCTTCTCTCCACCACGCTGTTGCAGTTCTCTCGATATACGTCACTTCCCCGAGGAGGCGCTTTACCGCACACACCAGCCGATACCCCCGTTAAACGAGCCGCGCCGCTGACTGCCCCCCGCCGGGGGAAAAAGCACATGCGGGTAGCCGGTGGCTAATCGAACGGAAAGCGCCGAGCACGTGATAACGGCCGAGCGTATATCGCCGAGGTGCGGACGGAAGAACTCGATGCTGGCGGCGGCTGCGGCCACGTTGATCTCGGCAAATCCTCGTCGGCATCACCGCCTCCCACCCACCCTCAGTGTCTCTCTCTCTCCTCTCCTCTCCTCCTGCACCTTCTTCCTCTACTCCCGCTTTAGTCGCACCCACGCGTCCCGGTCATTTTTCACGGCGCGTCGCGCGTATGCTGCGTTTGCTACCCCCTCGCGCTTGATGCAGGCGACAGCGAGGCGCCAGTGGGCCCTCGTGCGCCCCGCGGGAACGAACTCTCGGCGGAAGCGCGCGTACAGCTCGGGAGCCAGCGCGAGACTGCCGGCGCGGCGCGCCGATGCCGAGGGCCGGACTACTGCCGCCGCCGCCGTGCCCGCGAGCCCGCCACGCCGTCGGCAGGCGCACGCGCGCGGCTCTCTCGTGCGCCGACGTGCCGCCAATTGTCCACACCGTGCCTATATACTGAGCATCCCCCTCCCTTGTCTCCTCGGCTCTGGCGCTCCGTCCGACGGTGTCTTGCCGTCCCTGCCTGCTACTACTGCCGACGCTCGACTCCTGCGATTATAAAGCCCGCCGACCGAAAGCTCGTAAGCTCGACGTCTTCTCTCCTCCCACCCTCCCTGCTTCGCGCTCTATACCCCCATCCAGCGCGCGCCGCCGGGCTGACTCTTCGCGATGCTCGACTACTGCAGCTGCGACTTTTCGCGGCCGCTTCCAATTAATAACGCGATGGGGAGTAGTTATCTTCTTTTTTTTTCTTTAGCGTGCGCTGCTGATGGACGGGGTTCCACTTGTAGCATGCTAGACTGGATTTTGGTTTATTTTGTTTATATTTGTTTTTTCTACCGGAAATATTCGCAGGATTGGCGAAGTACGTGTGTACTATCAAGGGGTGCACAAAGTCATGCGTGCGTAGGTTGCTTGGAAAGTAAATTTTGACTGGAGTACACCGAAGGAGTTTGTGCTTGTTATAGTTACTTCAGAGTTAATGCTAATAATAATAGAATAGCTATTTTGCCATTTATTGTAAATTACAATATTTACAAAGATTTCGAAAAAATATCGGGTATATAAATAAATAGAAATGTTTTTAAAATAAAATACTTTAAAAAAAATACAAGATAATTAAATTACAGCTATTTTAGATTACGATAAAGTATTGCACTTGGTTGATATCACAGTCATCTCTTAACTTATCAATACAAAAAAGTAAGTCACAAATTCAATAGCGATAATAATAGCTTGTAAAATAAAAATGTTTTATATGAAATTTCAATAGAAAGTAATATCTGGGAGTTTGCTTACTTTAGATTTATTTTTTTAGGAAGTGAAATGGAGAAATTTATTTCGTAAGCATGATTTTCTTTTGAGGTGAGACCTAATTTCGTGATTCTTGAAAAAGAGGAGAAAAGTGGAAATTAAATTATTAAATAATTTTTCTTTTATTAATATAGACTAGAATGGAAACACGGGAAAATCTTTTTGAAAAAATTCTGAACAGAATAAACAGATCGTACCTTCTTTTAGAAAAGAATACTGCGTTTTTTTTACATCCTGCTAGGTATAGCAGTTTGCAATCTCTACAACTCTCACTGAAACATAATATGAATGGTTAATCTTTTTCTCAAAATTAATTTAAATATGTTCACTTTTTCAAATCCAGTATCTATTTAATAGCTTAATATTAATATTATTTAAAAATTGCGATGACTTTTTTTTCCATCATCACATTTGCTTAATACTTTTTCACATATTCGCTCCGTTTATAATGTAATTAGTTACAGTTTAATGATAGTTTAACCACTTCGCAGAATCTAAAAGTTCAAAACAATGCAGCAGCAACAATGGAGAACAAAAACAGCGCATTATCAATTTTTTTTATTACGAGGGCAAACATTTTTTCATTTAAACAGAACAAGAAGCAAAAAAAAATAGCAGTTAAAATGAATTAAAGTGGTAGAAATCTCGAATGTTCGGATACGAACCAATTTGAAATTGATTTTTTATTTGCCAACGTTTCGGTATTTTTGTTGTAATAGCTTCATCAGGGCTTTACAAAAATTAATAATCATCTTATGTTATTAATGTTCGTTGATACATTTGTTATCGACGAACATTAAGCTTAACATTACAAGAAAAATACCGAAACGTTGGCAAATAAAAAATTAATTTCAAATTTCGAGATTTCTACCTCTTTAACTACCACCTCTAAACGAACGTCCGAGTCTTCTACTCCAATGAGTTAAAATGAATGTTTGCAAAATAAAATTCAATTTGCTGCGTTGATTTACATTTTAGTAATTTTCTTTTTTTTTTAACCAAACGAGTGAACAATCTCGCGAATAATTCAAAAATTTGACGTAAAGCGCAAGAGCGAAGTAAGCTCATTATTAAATCCTGTTAAAAAAAAAAAGTAACTCGCCGGCTCAAAAGTCCCGCCACACAGTAATGCGCTCGAAAGCCCTTTTAAAAATTTCACTTGTTTTTTGCCCGTCCACGCGACAATCAGTCCCTCCCTCCTTTTTATCTACATGCGTACCCACTTCCTTTCTTCCTCTCCTATAGAACATATATAAATATCTACGTACACATATATTATGCCGCCCAGGCTCGGCTTATGCTCTCCTCCGCATCTTTCGTCTCGTCCACGGCCCGGACTTTTTAGGAACCTGCTGCAATCGGCCACGGTATGTGCTCCTCGTTTTCCACTGCCCAAAAAAAAAGGGAATAAGCAGAGAGAACGTTCTCCGGAGCGCGTTGCGCGAAAAGAGAAGGACAGACAGAGGGAAAGAGAAACTTGACTGGGGCACGATTTTTCCAGTTATGCAAATCCTTCGCCTCGTTTCGGCCGAGTCCTTTCTTTCAAACATGCGCAGCCTCTCCACCTTTTTCCGCTTATTTTCCCACGGCCTCTACCTCTCGAGGCTCTCCTCTCGTTACCCCCGAGAGTTTCCGCTCGCGCACTCCTTTAACCCCTCTCCCTCCGCTTTATCTCCTCCCGGTTCTTCTTCCTCCTCCTTCTTTTTTTTCGTCCGCTCCCTTTTTATTTGGACGAGTGCGACGTGATTACGCGGACGATGGGATAATGAAGTGGAGGAGATTCGAACGCCTCCCCATGAATTGGTCGCGCGGCGCATGAAATCTCGCGCTCTACTCTCTCCTCGAGTGGACCCTCTTTCATCGGCCGCGGAGCGCCCCGATTTATATACACACGTTGGCCTGTGGGTGTGTACAGCTCGTATAGTCCGCCGCAGCGCGGCATGCACTACTGCGCTCGATTTAGCGAGCGCGGCCGAACAAATGAGCGAGCGAAGAAATCGAGAATGGAGGAAGAGCACTGAAAATTTTATCGGCCCGTTGATTTCTCGCGTGTATACATAGCCGGTGTTGCGCTGATTGAAAATTTTAGCGGTTCTTTTTTTTTTATTGCCGGGAGTTTATTATACGCCGCAGTGATCGAATTAAAATTGTTTTTCGAAGATCGAATTCGAACGTATAATCTATGGAATTTTTTTTTGCAACTCGTATAATGTACACTGAGAGAAAAATTTAGTAATTTTAAGTAAATATTTACTTCAGTAGTACTCGTTAAATATTTCTTTGAATAAAGCAATTATTCTTTTGAGACTACTAAATTTATTTAGAAACAAATAAATTCATTTAGTTTAAAAAAAAATATTTAGTGGCTTTAAAGAAATATTTGACAAGTACTATTGAAGTAAATATTTACTTAAAATTACCAAATTTGTTTTCAGTGTATTAATTAAAGTTGGATGGACATACTTGTAAGGCACATTTACTTTATGATTAGTCTGTTATTAAGAATGTAAAAAATAATTTATTTTTATTATTTACTTCAAATTAACTACTTACAATTATAAACTGCTTTTAAATGTTTTTACGATTATTATTCTGTTATGGATACAAAAAAATTATTGATTTTTATTAGCTGCTTTCAATTGAATATACCTGTACATACTGAGTTAATTGTGTACAGATTGAAGATTGCAGATTCTTTAAAGTATTATTTGTTCTTTTTTTATCATGGATTGTTCGAGCTGCATTAATTGTTATAAAAATTTATGTGTAATAAATGAAAAAACATTTTATTAAAACTACTGTTATATAAAGCTATTATGAATTGAATTCAAATAAGCAATTGATTGAAAACACACTTTGTATACATTTCTATTGATTTGATAATTTGAGTAAAGTTAGTGTCTGACGAAATTCGATAATCCCTGTAGTAACCCAGCTAACTGAAGGGAAAGTTGCAAGGTACATTTTGGCTTACTGAATTCGAAGCGTACGTAATTAAAGTTTTACTCGCGTATATTGTAAAATAAAAAAAAAATGTGTAAATTGTATCAAAGCTTTTTTTAATCTTTATTGGAGGGACGGAACGCCACTACAGCGGTTTGACCTATGATAGCCACCTCCCATATGGTCATTTTGTGTATAAAGTATCTTTTTTATGGATACACTATACTTTAAAGTTTATAGACGGCCCTTTATAAATTTTTACATCAAAGTTTAACCGAAAAATTGCTGACGCTTGTGTTAGAAGGTACTTACATGCTAAAATATTTAATAAATTATGCAACATTTCAAAAATAAAGTCATGGGGTATTCCTTTGAGTAGATTCACTATATATGAGCAAGTGTAGTTGAATTTAAAGACATTTATATTAGACTCTTACTAAATTTTTGTTAAAAATATGATATTATACTAACAAATATTCGAAACGAGAGATTAAAGTAAAATTGAGTGCCGCTTTTCGGATAAATTAAATTAATTTTACATAGAATAGAAAATACGATTGGGTACCATTTTCTCCACTCCACTTTCTCCACCAGATGATTTTTTCCACTAATTCTTTTTTCCACTACCTAT
>JAWWEN010000048.1:9602178-9676998 GCA_035582955.1 Sycophila texana | reverse complement strand
GAGAATGCACCGGGTCCGGAACGCGTGCTTGATCCAAAATTTTTAATCATGGATCGACCTCAAAAGTGCTTATTTTTGTAGAATTGCTCATATATAAAAAGTAAAAGATCGCATAAAAATTTCACAAGCTTTTAAAAATAATATAGTCATTTTAACGTTGTGTTCCACTTTAGTGCTATCACAGTCAGAATTTATAAATGAATAATACTGAATAGTGGTGCGTGTGCATGTGCGTGTGTATACTCTTTATTTAATTCAGTGAAATCCCACTGAATTTCAAAGCAGCGACATACTTTTGACTGAAAAACAATGATATTTGACGGTTTATCAGTCAAAAATATGTCACTGTTTTTTAATTCAGTAGGATTTCACTGGATTAAATTTAGAGGGTGCGTGCGCGTATGTGTGCGTGTATACGTCGAGGATGGCTGAAACTGAACCGAACCGTCGATTGTGCATTCGGGGCAGCACGTCGGAAGCGGCGGACTGTTATTTTAGGTGTAAGCGCTGCTCCGCACTGGTTTGCATGCCGCACGCAACTCGCGCGAGAAACTAGAAAGTATAACACTGGTAATTCGGCGATTTTAAGATTTACGTAAGGCGGGTGAATTAATAGTGTGGTATAAGTGAGAAATTCCGATGCGAGGGGTTTCATTTCCGTTCCTTGATTAATTCGCTCCGGAAAGTGAGAATTGAGTATGGCTAAGTGGTACATCACTTCGATTAGAGTTGAATGGAGGAGCTATTATAGGCGAAAGGGGTATGTAGATTCGATAGAGTTTACATTCGGAGCATCCTTCGCCTAGTTCAAATGAAAAGTTCAATGGAGTCATTAAAATAGTTGCTAAGTAAACTGAGGACCGGTTAATCGGAGTTTAATTGATTGGGTATTACTGATCGAGGCTACAATGATTATTGGCTCGTATCGAAAATAGCGTGGATGTTTGACCGCAGTTCTTTGGGAGCGGAAATACCATTGAACGCTTATAGAAGCTCGGATTTATCTGGGCGCGACGCGAAGGCTGCTGAAATTGGTCCAGTAACGGAGGACAATAAAATATGTACGAATTGTCACGTGACCATTGCTTACAATCACTCTTATTGAATTTCACGCGTGATAAACAATAACAGCTGATCAAACTTCAAATTGAAGAAACTAAAGAACACCAATTCATAAAATTTCAAGAAGATTGAAAAATGTTACTTAATTTTATCAAATAAATTTTTTAAGTTTGTGTTCTAATTTAATTTATGCACAAAACAAAATATTTTACTATCAATTTTGAGACAAATGTTTTAAAGCTGTATAGAAAAGCATTCAGAAAATATTGATCTCAAAAAAATTAGTTAGTTAAAACGAATGATGAAATGTATTTGAAAATTATAGTTATAAAAACATAAATAAGCTTTAAAAAGTAAAAGAAAGAAAAATGTTTAAATGATTTATTTGAGTTAGCAAAAATTAATGTTTCTGCAAGTCTGCAGTTTAGTATACTTTTTATTAAAGAAAATATTGTTAAAATTTATTACTATATTATTTAAACTTTTAAACTTTGAGTACTCACAACTAACATATTTTATTTTTTTTATTAGACATTTTAAAGAAGACACGGATGGTCGTCTTGTATCTTGGAGTATGTCTGTTTATCTTTATTTTTATAGCTTATATTTAGTAAATGAAACATAAAGTTTTAGTTAGATCCCTGACTTATAGGTACCACATTTGCCTTGCAAGTTGTTCAATAATTTCAAGTACATTGATATATATTAATAATTATTATGAAATGGTTTTTACTTTACATATTTTACGATCATTTAACATTGAAACCTAAGGTGCATAAAAACTTCCTACGTTATGCACTTTACAATTGTGTAAAATTTACTTTTGAATTATTAATAAATGTTCTTACATTTCATATCTTATGAAGGTAGAAATGAAAAAAATTTAACGAGTTTTGCCGTAAACTTCTGTTATCTTTTATAAATAAATTTTCACATTTTTTACCAAAATTGCCGGTTAATCACAAAATTAAAAAGTTAAAAAGAAGTAATCTAGTTAAATATTTAAATCTATATTTCATATATTTCAAGTCTCTAATTTGTTAAGTCTAATTTTCGCAAAACAAAGTCCTACTGCATTCTGCACAAAGTCATGTTGTTTGGAAAATTATTAAATAATTGCACGCAAAGAATAAAAAAAAATGTAAATGCCATAAGATTTGAAGGTGACTACGGCACAGTCTGCAGTTTATTTATCTATTGTGTAAGATAATACTGTTACAATGATTAGATTAAGTGACGTGGCTCGCAGCTGCATTTTCTGCAAATCGGCATAAACGGTCGTAGATATGCGTACTCCTAAATCAATGCTAAAAGTGAGTCAGACATGTTATGCGGTAAATCTTAAGGAATTTTTCGAGGTTTCAATTGTCTCTCAAAGTAATATTTATCATCACTGTATATAAAATACTATGCATCATGCTAATTAATTGACATTTTTAGGTTATCAAATTGATAAATATAATCGTTTTTAAAACTAAAAAAGATACTGAATAGTCGTAGTTAATAAACAGATAAAAAAGAAATCATTAATAACTATAGAAAAATAAAAAATCTAAAGGAATTTTTCGAAGATTCTATTGTCTCTTAAACTAATATCACTGTACATAAAATACTATGCATCATACCAATTAATTGACAGTTTTAGGTTGACGAAATAGATAAATAAACCGTTTTTAAAACGTTAAAAAAACGTTTACCAAAATAATCGTCATCAAACAGATTACAGAAATAAATTAGTTATCATCTAAAAAAATTCAAGTTCGCACATTAAAAAACATTAAAAATTGTCTTAAAAATAGACTCGGCATTGTTAGGCAACATTATCAATCGAATAAAATTTGCATCGAGCCCGCACGAAAATATAAACTCAAGATCATCACTTGCACGGAAGCTGCAGTTCGCATGGCAAAACGTTTTTTTTTCTCTCTCTAAATTGCAATTCGCGTGCGCACAGTCACCTACAATACGCGAAACTTTTTCTAAAAACCATTTTCGACGTAACCGCGCTGAAAGCGTTACCCTCGCAATCGCAAAAAGATTCGCGAGTATTGCGCGTGCGCTAAAAAATGTATTTGACCAGCGCTGAAAGATCATGAATATTTTAGCATGGACTATTTGGAAAAATGATTAATACATAAGTGCATAATGCACCTCCTTTTTCTTCCTTAACGAAAAAAAAAAAAAAAAAAAAAACAGAAAAAACAGAAAAAACCGAAGCAGATATGTCGCAGCATAAAAGTGAATAAAAAAAAAAAAATTAGCACGCCAAATCCACTCGAACAAAATGTCCCGTTCGCGGAGAATTTCGCGCGAAGAAAGTCGACCTCGATACTTCTGAGATAAAGTCGGACTGCACGCGCATTTCATAATATACGAGCCTACCGCGAGCGTTACAATGAGGATTACATAAACCCAGTTTCTTTCGGCTACCGTCTGCCTATCATAGCGAAGCTAAGGAGGCGTCGAGCTACGCCAGCTGCAGAACGTCCACTTCGGGAACGCACTACTCTTGTAACACTGTTCCAAGAGAAATCTCGGAATTATCGAACGACTCGAATCCGCCGTGGCTTTAGTTGCGCAGCTTACATGTGTACGCTATATATATATACACAAAGCTGCGGCCGCCGCCGCGGCACCATTCACTTTTAATTTCATTTTTATTTTTGTGCCACCTGCCGAGTCTTTATGAGCCGCCAAGTCGCACACCGCGAATGTTCGATAGCCTCGTAATAGCTGGTCTGCTGGATTTAGCGTGATGGAAGTTTTAAACGATCGCTTGAATCACTCAAAAATGCATTAAGCTCGATGACAATTAATTTAAGTAGGTATTTAGTCAAATTATACTTTTGTATTATCGAGTGCTTCTTTGTTTTTTTTTTTATCTATTTCGTGTATTAGTCAACTGTTTATGTTGCATTAATATATTTCTCGAAGATAATGTAAAAATGTATAAAGTAAATGTAGGTTAATTATAAGTGAAATGTAATTTAAAAGGCGATGGAAGTGGTGATTTGCAATATAAGGGGATATAGTTTTTTAAGAGTGGCGCGGAAGCACGGGATTGTCGTGCGGGAAAATGTAAAAAGATTATATATCTATACATGGAAATAAAGAACTACTACTACTATATTTCTCGAAGAATGTAAAAGATGTTACAGCTTAGTATTTTATTTACTCGTGTATAAATAAAATTAATAAACAATGGATTTATATTGAAAGGTCGAGTGTCTTGAAGAATCTTTGAAAATGTTGCATATTATTCTTTACGTTTTTTGTGTGATGTAGTGTAATTGTCGATTATTATTTCTCGCTTTATTATTTAATTCGCTGTAAGGCAAAAGATTGAGAAATTTACGATTGAGTGTGGATATCGACAGTTTTTTTTTAATTATTTTCTTGTCGTAAATCTTATAATCACGATAAAAGTTAAGTACTCGAAAGTCCGCAAGTACTTCTGGAGACATTCGTTTTTTTTTTTTTTTAAACTCGGGATAAATAAATCTAGCTTATAATATCTATGCAAACATTCTACTAATTATAAATTTATAAAATAAATAAACAAATTGTTTACTTTGACTAAATTGTTTGCTTTGACTAAAAACAGTGATTAATGTCCATACTTCATCTCGTTGACGCTATTTTTTTTCTTCGAATTAACACTGTTTATCCTCAACGCCAAAAAGTATGACAAAAGTACATCCGACTGGGAGATCCCACAGATGATCTTCTCCAAAAAACACTACTATATATGCCGCACTAGACATTCATAAATCGATCTCACAAGCAGTACAAAATTTACTCAATCATTGAATTGCATAAAATGTTGGTATGAAAAATTCCATTAGATCCGCCAGATAAAATGTCGAAAAATGGTTGACAGGTAATTTTTCTTTTTTCAACATAATGTTTATTAACGAAGATATTGCCATTTGTAAAGTCTCTTGACGTCATAATCATTCACAATATTGATGTACATATCTTATGAATGCATCCTACGGTTATATTTGCGACCTTTGAAAACGTAATATCTTCGTTAATATAAACGTTAAGTTGAGAAAATAAAAAAAAAAATCCGCGCCGATCGGAATTCTTAGACGGACTCTTCCCATCAGACGGATGTAATGGAACATTTTTTTTAATGCAAGTACCAAATTACCGTTTCCAGCAGAAATAATAAATCCCTCCACATTATCCTTGAACCACGCCGAGCAGTTACCGAATAAGCGCCAATAATAGAAAATCGGCATTGAAATAAAAGATCTTGCGTCATTTTCGGGCCATTATCTCGTGTCTCATCTTGGACCTCCAAAACAGTTGCGGCAATCTACATAGCGGTATCGACGATCCACCCGTCAGACCTTCACGGATTCCATATTCTCGCAAATTATCGCAAAAATAAAAAAAAGCAACATTATCGCAAAAGTAAAACTAATAAAAAAAAGTCAGAACTGTGCTCAAAGTACGTGCAAAAGTCTCGACGATCGCGCGACAATAGATAAAATGTCACTTATCCTCCAAAGGATAAGAGCGGGATTAGACGAGTTTATCAAAAATCTTCTCTCGTCGTATCCAGAATCTTATCGGTTACGCGATTTTTCCAGACTCGCCATGGACTTCACAGTGCGTTATCGCGCCTATAGATCTTCCTCTCTCTCTCTCCTGGCCACGAAAAAAAAGTCAAATCACGATCCCACCGGCTGACTGATTTTTCGCGCGCACGTAACGCCTGATGTCACATTTAATCGCTGGGTTTTTTACGTTCTCATCGCTCGAACAAGGTGTACGGCCGGGAATACGCGTGTACTCGCTAACAATTCGTAAACTGAATAATTGCGCGTTCCCGCGCTCGCAATCAAGTTTTAATACGCTAATTACTCTGGAAACTCCTGAGCGACCAGGCTCGGTTGACTGAACCAGTCCGCGGCGGCCCAGTTGGAACAACAAGTTCCTCGCGCGCTTAAATTCGCGCGAAACTGATTTGCCGCTAACCAACGTTATGGACGTTGCGGAAGTTATTTCTTTTTTTTTTTTACTTTTTTTTTTGGTAGACCGAGATAATTGTCGTCGAGAATGATTGTTGAAAATGCAATCTTTCGATACAAATGATTTCTGCGCAATTTATTGAATTATCATATTCAAGGAGTTTTTTTTTGTTTCTGATTGTAGGGCGTTTCTTGGAGACAATGTTTCATTGTTATTCTGATGAATTGCGCATTAAGAATTATAGATACATTGCTATAATAGTGAACAATTATTCATTTAGAAATTAGACATAGTGATATGCACACTCGGTGTCCATGGTATTTTTCTGAATGTTTTAAAAAATGATAATGTTGTCTCTATCTTATATATACTTAATTATTCATAATATTATCAAAATAAGAGAAGGCTTTCATTTTTTTTTTAAATATTAAAGTACAATCAGTCCAGGATTCCGTATCTTTTGTCTATGAATCTATTTAACGTACCATTATAACTTCTTCAGCAAAGAACAATGTTATTGAGAGAAATGACTATGAATGCAGTAAATTGGTCATATACTGTAAATCCGAGAAATTTTTTCCTAAACGGCTTAGTAATTTTTAATAGAATATTAAACAACCCTTTATGAATATTCTGTAATAAATGTCTGTCTGAGATTAAAGTACCGAAGTATCTAATAATATTTATTGAATTTTTATAGTAAAATTTAATAAAATATTTCTCTTGGTGTAATAAGGAAAATCATACCTACATCCAGAAAATTTGCCCTACCTTCTCCTTAATACCTATCAAATGCCTGCCTACTAGGACACATTAAAATATTTTGCGATATGATCGAATTTTAGCTCAAAATAGACGAGCGTGAAAGCATCAGTCGAGATTTACCGTTTGATTTTTTTCTTACCTAAAAATCAGGGCACATGTGAATTCTAGCAAAGATTAGAATTTGCGATAACACGAAGACTAAAAAGTAAATTAAGAATTTTTATATAATTATAATTAACTGCGAATGCGCGTTGATCTTTCATTTTCAATTCGAATAAAAGGCCGTAGGTTTGCATGACTCAAGCAGCGGTTCTCGCATAACATTACACGCAATCATAACGCTATTATGTTCCTTTTTTTCCCAGCTCCGGTCGGCGAACGCGACATCTTTAATTAATTGGGATCCGCCTTAACGACCGCAGAGGTCGCCTCGTTGCCTTTGTTTTCGGCGTGTGCGTATAGTATCGCGAAATTCAAGCGTCGAGGGGAATTCCTTCTCCGAAATCCCGGCGGACGAGGCGGTTTATGCACTTTAAAGGGCGAGAAAGCGGCTTAGAAACGCCTCCCGCCGGCGTAAATAACGAAAAAATTTATAAACGGGACGGCGAGAGCGAGTATCTTGCTTTTGGCTAAACAATTTTTTTTTTATCTCGAGCGGGAGTGCGCGAAAAAATCGAACGACCAGTCGAAAGATTTATTGTATTTTATATAAGCAATCGAAGTGAGTGCTGTGTGCATGGATTCTTTTATTTTTCAGCGAGCGAATTTTATCTTTTTTATTTCTCGTTTTTCCTCGCTCTCGAGCCGTGATATTCAATTATTGGTTTTAAAGTTCGTTGATTCCGACGCGAATAGTTCAGGCAAACAATTCGACGTGATTGCGCCGATTTATTGGGGGGAGGGAGCGATCGAATGTTTCGCTTTGCTATAAGTACTTTGGAAATATATTCTTCATGGTCGTTTAAAAATATTCTTCACGTTTGTATGGATTCTCACACGTTTTGTGCGGGTTTTACCTGAATTAAGTTATTCGGTTACTTAACCAATGAGAAACTTATTAATAGATTTTTAAAAATTCATAAATTACTCTGTTTCGACATTTTTAAAAAATATTTTTTTTAAATTTATATTTTCCGATTTTTTTTTCTGTCGACCTGCATATATACTCATAAAAACGGACATATTTATTGTCTTCAAAGCCTTAAATATATTGAACAATTGTTTAGTCTCGGATATTTTTGCACTTTTTTCTTCAGATTTTCCGGAATACAATGCCAGTGTCTAAGCAAAGTGAAATAACGTAATTTGTTTATTTTTTATCCGTAAATTTAATAGAAAATTTAGTAGAAAAAATTTTTACCGCTACTTATTTCGTTATATCAATCAAAATACCTTCACTTTTATTAAATGATTTTTCGGAATACAATATCACAGTGACTAAAGGAAGCGTAATAATATAACTGTATTTTTTTTCGATTATACTCCGACAATTTAACGTAGAAATGCTTTTTTTACTGTTACCGATCTTCGTATCTCATTCCAAATACCTCGACGGGTTTGTTAGCGGCACTCGAAGGAATGAGAAAACGTATCGGAAGAAATGGCCCACTTTTCGAGCGTCGTATCTCTGTTTGCTTTTGCTCGATGCACCGGAATACCACGCGGGATGCAGGCCGCGAAAAAAGAAAGAAGAAAAAAAAAGGTCGAAAAATTCGCGTATCACTCGCTAAAAATAACCGCTACCGATTTAAAACCCATAGCGTATATTTTCGAGTCAAGGTCCTACTGTCCAAACATCCCCCCCCTCCCCCCTGCGATCGGCTACTCGTATACAAGCGCCCCATTAAACGCACTCGTGCGAAGTGTTTTCTCTCATTTTAATTTTTTCCATAAAAAGAATCTGCCAACTGTAAACAATGAGGATGTGGCCAGTAGGCTTGCACCTTTTTGAGAATTAAAAAAAAACTAAACAAAACTATAGCCGTGATATAATCTTCGGACCTATACTCGAAACAATCACAGAATTGTCCTTCAATCAATGTACGATTAATTTATTGATTTGCACTTGGAAAAAAATTCCACAACTGCACGAACCTCTTGAAAATTCTTTGAGAAAAAAAAAATTAATCTTTTTGAAAAAAAAATAGCGCTTTTATCGCACGTCTCTCACGCTTTTTATGTGTCACCGATCGAGCGTTAAAAACAAGTCTTAGAAGTGCACTTCACGTCGAAAAAGAAAAAATTGCACAGAGCCACTCTACGAAGGGGAAGAACTCGAATTTTCTCCGCGGAGAGAAAGAAACCAGCCGAGTGAAGAGAATGCGTGTATATATACCATGTATATAGACATCGGAATTGCTCCACGTCCTGAGGATTCGCGCCGATCAAGTTAAAAACTAATTGCATCAGGATGGAGCTCCTACTTCCATCTTTTTCCTCTTGAAATTAAAAAAATTGGAATTACTTTTTAATTTTAGCGATGCGGACTTTACTGAGTATGTATCGTGGCCTTAGCGTATAGATTATAGCAATTTTTCGTCCATCTAATCTATGAGGAATTTTAACTTTATTTATCGATCATATATCGATAATATCTGGGTCATGCTAAGAGGATAAAATGAATTACACGTGACACGAAGGTAATTTGTTAATCTCGTATGCTATTTTTATTAAAAAACAAAAAGTAATGGAAAAGTTGTGTAATTAAGTTATTCGTGATCAGTTTAATTGAGAAGATTGATAAATGTTAAATATAATTTAGCGTCGATGTATATTTACTGTCATTCACGTAAGGAAAGTGAGATAAAGTGCGTGTTTAAGCAAAAAGTGGTAAAAATATAATAAAATGTTGAATTTCTGTTTACATCAAACTTTATCTGTCGGCACAAAACTATACACGCGCCATCGATCTGTTTAAAGAGCTAAAAAAAAGTTCCTTACATAATAATCACATGATGCTCGATTTTAATCCAGCATCATCGGTGACGCAATTGTAACTGTAATCAGTAATCTTTCAATAATTTTTGTTACAAATTGCGCGTTTTAATCGCTTTAATAATTTAATTGTATGTAATAACAGGAAAATCAACGAAATTAGAAAAAAGTGGAATAAAAAAAAAAATACAATTCAAAGGATCATCATCGAATGATCAATTGAGGGGCAGTTATTTGAGCTAATTCTCGAATAGCCCGCAAATCGGAACGACCACTATCCCTCTCATCGCGTGTTTAAACTGATACACAGCCGAGATAAATGGCGAACGATGAACGGATAATTTCTTGCTTTCGACATCTATCTTCCTCGAGACACTCGGTCACGTGTCGCTCGCTCTGCCAAGCTCGAGTACTTTTCTAAAAAAAAAAAATGCACGGTCAAAGTATTCATGCGTTCACTACTAAGTTTATTAATCCAGAAATTTAATTTACTTTTTTTTATAAATAACGAAACGTTCTATGATAATTTATCGCATCTATTTATAATAAACTAAAGTCTTAATTACGACTTTACACTTGTATCTTCGATTCGTTCATTTTTAATAGATATACTACGAATAATTCAGATTAAAAGAACGAAATGGAAAACGAAAAACGTGCTACATCCTGCCCCTAATCAACAATCGACGCAGCCTCTCATGATTTGTAAGCAAAAATATTCTAATCTCACGCACTTTTACGCGCGATTACAGGGAATTCCGTGCGCGCGCGGGAAGCGAAACGCCCGATATTATGAATGACTGCGCGTGGAAATTTTTTTTCTGATCCAACTAAACGAAGGAAAAAAAAACCGCGCGAATCTTTGTTCGACGCACACTCAATTAATCGCGCAGGCACGCCACCTTAATTGTCCACCAGGGGCGCTCTTAATTAAATTTTCATTAAAAAAGGCTCGACTCGCTCTCAGCCATCAATAAATCGTGCACTTCCCATTCAACTGCAGTATTTTCCTTTGCATCACCTTTCAGTTTAGTAATACTCTCGTAGACCAGAAAAAGAGAAAGAAAGAAAAAGGCGAGTTGCGCAAGGCAAAGCTCATTACACCCGACAGGATAACGATCGGCGTCCGAGAATCGTGATAAACGCAAAAGTGACCGAAGGAAATTTCATCTCGCTGGTGGCGCGTGCGCGCCGATTGTGCCTAAGAATAGAAGCCGCTTTGGCCCGAAGGAAGAGAGTGGAGTGCCATGCGTAAAAGCGCGGAGGAGGCGAAGTTGCGCGCCGCTTCGGAGAATATTGGGCAGCGCCGCGGGCAGTCTCCTGACATTTCCCAGGGCGGCGACGAAAATTGCTCCTCAGTCCGCGGCGCCTGATGCAATCGCGGATACCCATCCTCGGTGTGCAGGTCTATGTTTAAACTAACCCGATTTCCGAGCTCTCGGCGGGACGCGAAATTTCCGATTCAAATGTCGATTCTCGCTGTCGCGATTTTTAATAATTTGTATGCGTGGCGCCGTGGAGATCGACCGGACAGTATATAGTGGGGGAGACGATCGTACGAAGTCCGCTTCATTCATTCTTTTATTTGGCAATTTTTGTTTTTCTCCGAGACGATGTTGCAATGGGCGTCCGGTCAACAAGCGCGACATTGACGTTTGTGCAATGGCACTGGACTTTTAGATGCATTCTTGAGGCACGAGACGCTGTTTTCAGTGAATAGGTATGTTTACGGCGTGATGTGAACACTTTTATTGCCTAGTAACCGATTATTAAGATCGGGAAAATCGGTTCTTGGAAAATGTAATTATTTTCTAGTTATAATACCGGAGTACGAACAACACTTACTGAAACTCACTCTCGTATCCACTTAAGCTGGCTTTGACTAATAACATTTCATTTAAAATTTCTTAAAATCTTTTTGTATTATTTCTGGTTAATATATAAACGATTAAGCTATCGTGTTCCAAAGTTTTAGTTTTGAAGGTACTTTTTTTACATACTAAGTACTCTCTGTGTCAAGAATTAATTTTATTTTTACATTTTTTAAGAACTATTATTGTAAGCTACAAAATAATTAAAAAAAAAACAGAATAAATTTAACGGAGGTTAATTGTACGATATTTTTGGCGATGTAAACTTTTAACATTGTTGTATAGTCTATATTATTTGTGTACATATACAACGTATGACTGGCATGCGCAAAATTTAGATAAGTATTAACTACCGAGTAACACATTATTATACATTAGAAAAAAAAATCTGTGAAAAAAAGAACATTCGTTGCAAAAATATACAGTCCTCGCGAAATTATTGAGATGAAAATTGGGCTCAGCAAATAAAACTCTCCCGCGGTGTTTCTATTAATCAAACAAACGCGGGGCCTCCAAATCGACAAAATTTAAATTCTCGGTTACGAAAATACTCGATTAATCAGAACCGAATCGCTAAGTTCACTCCGAGAGAAAGAGAGAAAAAAAAAATCCCGAATGACTCAGCCGCGATCAGGAGACAGTTGTTTAAGGAAAATACACGGAGATAAAACGTGAATCTCCAAAAATTTGTTTCTGAAGTAGTATACAGCGCTGGTAGTATACCTCGCAGCAGGTGGGGCAGCAAAAAAAGGCTGATGTTCAATGGATCTTGCGCAACTTTCTCGCGAGAGGACTAATTTTTGACAAATTTTGCGAGTTCTCGTAGGTAATAAACCTTACAAAACTTGCATCTATTAGCTGCACCGAAAAGCGCTTTTTATATATTCTCACATTTTGTTAGAATTTTTTTTTATTTCACGTCTTCTTTTTATTTCAGGTATATTTGGAAACGAGAAGAAAATTTATTTAGCCATATTTCAGGGATTAGTTCCGAGGTTTGTTTATGCCGATCGTAAATTTAAATGATCGTACACTACTTATAATGCTGGTTTATTATAGCGGAACTTATATAGTTCGTTTGTGCAGCATTTTGGTTAATATACGAACCTGAAAATTTTCATTTTACATTGAAACTATTCGGTCTTAATTCAAGACGATGATTCAGTATTGATTCGATAAATCTCGATTAATCTTGAAAAAAAATCAGTAAAATACCTTATCAGTATTATACATAATATCATAATTTTTAATTATATTCTAAATGTGTAATTAAAAATGAAGTGATCGAATCTTAAAAATCTGGGGATATTATTAAGATCTCATAAAGTTTCCGATTGACGAATTTAGAATTGATCATGTACCTGCGAATGATTAAATCTATACTTGAAGCAAATAAAAAGCGCATTCATTCAACTGTAATTAATGACCTGTTTATTTTATATTTAAGTCATACTGAATTATGCAATTTTTCCTCATAAATTAAATTTTCCTCCGGTTTTATTTTAATTGACCTATTTTGCTATTAATACTTTTTCTCTTGAACGAGGCTGTAAACGAAAAGGAAAAAATAATACATCACGCTTTGCTAAGAGGGAATACTGATTTATTCGAAAAGAAAAAACTGGAGGATTAATCAAAGTACTATATATACAAGGAAAGGTGTAAAACAAACAGCTAATAAAAAAAATCTTCACGAAAATTTCGACAATTCTTTACCGATGAATCGTTATCAAATTTCGTCTTAAAATCGTAGTTATAGCATAATCGTCATTGAAACGGAATATCACTGTCATGCATACTACTGAGCATCTTCAATAAACAGAAACCTGTTTACAATTTCAATATTAATTTTATTCAATTTTCTATGTAGATATCGGCGTTGCTTTTAACATTATCGGATACGATGTAATAATGGCTTCTCGCGATATCTACGTATAAGTGTGTCAATAACTTACTCAGCGATTTCGAAATTCATTATTTATTTTCACGTTAACAATTAATTTATCTTAAAACGAAAATATTTCTCGTAGAAACTGAGTCCACTCAACGTCTACTTAGTACTCTGTAAAATTGAATTAATATTTTTCTTATATTAACGCTGAAAATTTACTAAAAATTCTTGGACCTAGAGGACACACTTGACATATGAAGAATAAATAAATAATATACTGTGAATTTTAGAAAAACTACTAATAAAAAAAATTACAACTGTAGCAAATTTTACTACAAAATTTGTAAATCTTCCAATAGTTGCAATAATATTTGTCACGTTTCCAGTACGTCTTCCTTCTTAAAGAATTTACAGTAAATTTTCCTACATATTTTTCTTAGTGAAAATTTTAATTCTCACCAAAGTGCATGATTTTTCCAATAAAAAAATCATCCTCAAGAGCCACTATACACTAAAAAAAGAAATTTGTAAATCCAACTAAAATTTTCATTACAAAACTATTTAGTTTATTCAACTAAAAATATGGTTTGATCAATCAAAATTTTACTTAAACTGACAAAATATTTAACGATATCGATTTTTTGACTAAAAATTCTGCTATAGCTCAACTAAATATTTAGCTAAATCAATCAAATAATTTTGTAAGGTGGATGCAACTAAATTTTTTCGTTAGATCTGCAAAATTTTCTTTCAATATAGAACTCCCACTCCCGCCCTTTCTCCCTCTTCACATCGAATAGCACCAGTAAGCTCAAAACTCAAGTCGTCAACACATATATAAGCATCGAGTACGCGTTCCGCCTGAAAACGAAAGAAAGAAAGAAAGAAAGCAAAAAACGGAGACGAAATAATAAAAAAAAAAGAATCAATGGCGAGAAAGGGGATTGGTGTCAAGCATCGCGTAACCCCTACGCCATCGGCGAGCCTCTCGCTCGGCGGAATCGAGGAAAATGGGTCGCGAAAAAGCGGCAGATACGCGCCGAGAGAGGCCCACGCAGCCGTCCACGCCCCTCCGTTGGACCGATACCCGCCTCTCCCGCCGTGTGGGATCGCAATGCACTTGACCGGCCACCGCGGCCAGGGATCAGCTCGGGAAAGCCCCCGGCGCTCGCTCGCCTCCCTAATTGTATGCACGCCGCTGGAAATTACGCGCGAACGCGAGAAAAATATGCGCGCCGCGGGATTACCCTAAATGGTCGGTAAATTTTATAAAAATGATTTTTTACGTATACGTTGGAACGAGGCGTTTCGTTTAAAAATGATATTTTATATAAGGAAAGTTTTTTAGCTGAGTATTTTCGCTTTCTCTAATTTACGAATATACTACACAGCATTTTAGAATTTTTAAAAATGTGAAAAAGATTTGTTTTACTGTTTTATAAAAAAATTCATGCTTTACAATCACAAACACTGAGAGAAAAATTTGGTAATTTTAAGTAAATATTTACTTAATAGTATAGTTATATTAAATATTTCTTTGAATAAAGTAATTATTTTTTTAAAACTACTAAATTTATTTAGAAACAAATAAATTAATTTAGTTTTAAAGAAATATTCAGTTGATTCAAAGAAATATTTAACAAGGACTATTGAAATAATATTTACTTAACATTTTTTTTTCAGCGAACTAACTATCTATATATAGTTTATACTTTTAGATGTAGTTTTGGTATTTAATTTCTTGTGTATCCTTTCAATTTATATATTATTTTGTATTTAAGGGCTACTAAGCCCATTGAATGGTTTAAATAAAGAAATCAATCAATTAACGCCCATGTTGCACTGAAATAAATTAGTAAATTCAACAAAATATTTCTTTAAATAGTGCCAAGTAAATCGTTTCATTGAATTAACTAAATATTTTGTCGAATCAACTAAATATTTCATAAGTAACTTTGTTTAACAGTTTCAACAAAACATTTAATTAATTCAATGAAACCATTTACTTGGCACTTCTTAAAGAAATATTTTGTTGAATTTACTAAATTTTTATTCAATGTACACGGAGAAAAATGTTATAGTAAAAATTACTACGTTCCGGAGGAGCAGTACTCAACATAGCAATTTCTACTATATACATTGCAATTTTTACTATGAACATAGCACTTTTTACTATGTTTTATAGTAAAAATCGTCATAGGTTCCTACGGAACATGATAATTTTTACCATTACATTTCTCTCCGTGTACACACGAACTAAGTCATGTGTACAATAACGATGTATAACTATATACAAGATTTAGTCAAATTAATTTTTTCAACTTGAACGGCGTTCAGAGCGACACAAGAATAAAAATCGTGGAGATCGAAAAAATAGTAACGTAAAGAATTAGAAATAGCTAAATCTCTAAGGCACATCTGCGAGGGAGAGGCTCGACGTGAATAAGACAAGGTTGGACAGCACCTCGAAAGACAGCGTGGCGCGGGCACGAGCTCTCCGTAGGCGAGGGCAATTAGCATTTATCCGCGCGCTCGTGGCGAAACGCCGATGACCGTATAGTAGCAGCCCGGGTTCGTTTCATCACCCAGCGACGCTTCGTTTCCTCTTTTATCTTTTTCCTTTTAATTCTTCTTTCTCATCGCGACCCTCTTTTTCATTTTCTCGCCTTTTTGAAGGCTTCGCCCGGTCGTCCTCCGAATTTGCCAAAGTGCGCAGTGTACTTTTTTTTCCATTATCTATATTCTCGCTCGTTAATTTAAGCGCGCCTTTCGGAAGGTCCATTTTAAAGGCGCGGAGGTCGCGATCGAGCTGGGAGATATCGCGCTCGAGCCAAGAGAAGAATCGCCGCATTTAATAGTAATTGCAAGCGGAAAATTCTTGGGTGGAATTCTTTTGAAATTTGTGCAGCTTCTTTCTTTTTACTTCTTATGCAACGAGGCGTTAAATAATTAGCGAGGAGATACTCGTTTTATCTCTTGTTCTTGTGCCCTGATAATTTTATCTGTTGTCCTTGTTCTCTGATAATTTAGGAGGCGGGATAATGACGTGTGCAATTTTTTTTTTTATGTCGGTAATGGAATCGAAGGTGAACATCTCGAGTAGAAGAAAGGCAGTTTATTTGGGAGGCATGCGCGGACTTTTTGCTAAACAAACGAACGGTTAGCAGCTGATTGTGTATCCGAGCTATTTCAAAACGTGGGATTGACGCTTTTTTTTTGTTATTTTTGTCATAGTGACTAGGACTGCAAAAAATTTTTTTTCATCCTCCAATCAGATGATTATTTAGTCTCTTCGGCGTTAATTGTTTGTTATTGTAGTGGCCATTGAATAGTAAATTATCAGAAAAAAATAAACATATTTTTCAGCGCTCATTCTTCTATTGCGAGCCTCTCGTTGAAAAGACCAAAGACCACAATACCGAAGTATTCTAACGAGCACACGTCGCTCTTCCTCCTTTCCCATTCCGATTCACCTTTTAGTGCAATTAGAGCGTCCACCGCGCATTCCTAAGCGAGTATTTGCGCAAACTCACGTGCGCTCACGTGTCAGCCTCTTTTTCTCACTCCCCCCCGCGCCCATCCCACCTCGCGGTCATCTTCCGCGTCGGCTATCCTCAAATAAATCTCCTATAACTGTATACTCAGCCGAAGGGAACGAGTCTTCCCACGTCCCCGTTCGACCTCGAATAAATCAAAATCCGCAAAAAAAAAAACACACGAAGAAAAAGCGGAGGAAGAAGAGCAGCGGTAAAAGGAAGCACTGAAAATAATGAAAAAGAAAGGGGGTATAAGAAACGGAGCGACGAAAATATATTCGCTCGCTTACGCAGAGGAGCGCGGTGCAGTCGAGGGGAAATGCAAGTGGCGAAGCGCCGCCGGGAAGTCGGCTGGCCGAGGGCCACGCGCCGCCACGGGGCAATCAGTCATCCGCCACTGACACGCGGGATCGAGCGACTTCTCTACTCCCCCGCGCTCAATTCGTAACGCGCCCCTATATAGCGGCGACTTTGTTTTTCGCGAGGGAGGGAAACACACGATAGGCGATCTGATGTTCTTTTCAAAGTTTCCGGCTTCTCCCTCTTTTTTTTTATTTCGTTTTCTATATTTTTCGTCCTTGGCCGGTTAGAATCGGCGCGTGCCCCGCAGCCCCGGGAAATCGTTTTTACGAGTGATCGGCGCCGCGTCGTTTGCGGGGAAGGATGAAAATCGCGCGAGGCGAATTTATTTTTGAGGGGCGGTTCACGCGCTTTTTTTTTTTTTTTTTGAGGGAGCCGAGCGCATTATTTTTGATTCCCGCATCAGTCAGCAGTGTTTTCGTGAATCATGTGGTTTATTTTAAACAAATTGCGGTTTAAGGCCTAGTCCTTTTAACAGCCAGGGGACTTCCGAAAATACTTTTTTATTCTGTCGTTACTAACTTTTTCACTAGGATAAATGAAGTGCATTTAAAGAGAGAAGCAGTGGATACTTTAATGTTTCCATACAAAAATAATTTCATATAAAGCTTATTTATTCAGTTGTTAATTTTCTTTATAGAGGTATTAATCAATCGTAGTTTACATCGTTGTAGTGTAAAACTTTAATACTCTATATAAAATTTTCTACTCTTTTATGAATTTCTGTACCTTTTTTTTGTAAACAGCTATAATTTTATGCTGCAATACAACCGTCTTTGAATTTATCTACAAAGTAATTAAATAAGTTTCAATTTATTAAAATTAGACAAAAAACGAAAAAAATGTCAGTCTACCTCCCAAATCTACTTCTCCTCTTTTTATTTATGTATTCTATATATTTAACTATACCTATTATAAAATTAATTATAGAATATTATATAAAAAAAAAAAAATATATATTTTTGGAAATCCTTTTGACGCTAATAAAAACCAGCATGATTGAATATCTAAAAATAATTGTAGCTTGCAAGTAATTGTATAAAAAAGAAAAAAAAAATTCTCTTGTGCGATACAAAAAAAAAAAAATTGACGGCACCTCGACGCTCTCAACGAAAGAAAAAGTCGACTCGCGCGACGAAACTTTCGCCGTTATCGGTACCGCGCCTCGCATTCCTTCCAAGGAAATCCCCGCGATTCCTTTACCTCGCGGGCTCTCCGATAGCCTCGAGGAAAAAGTCGGCGCCTCGAAGCAGGAAGTGCAAGCTTATCGGCCGATAGCGCGATTTTATCGGCCAGGTGTGCAGTGGCACGCTGGCCGCCCGCCAGCGCGAATTATTTTATAATCGCAGGCGTTAAGCCTCTTGCGACACCGACTTTCCATCGCTTCCGCGGGCATCCGAGTTCCGCAGTGCGCGCAGGTATCCCTTTTACCCATTTGCTAATTTGCACATACCTATCCGTGTCAGCGGGACATTAGCCAATTGTCCGTCGGTTACGTAATGTTCCCTGTCGATCGCTGATTTTCTAATTTTTTTTTTTTTTTGAATTATTTGGGTTATGCTGTGTACAAAATTATAAAGAGAGTGCAGTGAACCCTTTGGGTTACGGATTTGGACAAGACTTTGGAAACGGTTTTATAATATCGAATAGTGAAACAAATCGCTTTTAGTTTTATCTCGTAACCTTTTATTCGGCAGATATAAATAAAAACATTGTATTGTTCATACAAGTCAATGCTAAAAGTATTTTATATATATAGATATAATTAGCAAGGTTAAGAGAACATAATATATTGTATATACCCGATGAAGGATTATAAAAACATAATACAAAAAATGATTTCTTTTTGATGCGGTGCTATAGAAATCCAAAGGGTCCACATTCTCCTGGACGATAAAATTTTTTCCGCAGACTTGCGCAATGGAAATTTATACGGAAAAATGTAATTTTTATCTGAATCTTGAAACTTTGACGAAGCTTTGTAACTTTTTTCGAGAAAATCTTCGTAAAAATTACGCGGATTTTCTTGTAAACGTTATGATGAAACTTCCGATAAAAAAGATGGATCTTTTCTTCTGAAAATTATATACAAAGTTTTAACAATAGTATTTTTGCGGGAAAATTCTCTGTGTATAACAACAATGCGCCTATATATGAAGGGTCAGAAAATTTTATTTCAAATATCGATAAAACAAAAAGCGCATTAAAAGTTTTTGGAGAAAAAAACCGCAAATCGCAATAACAGTACTGCAATTTAAAAAAAAATTCGATAAATAATTCATCGCTTATTACATTTATCGCACTCAGAAAGAAAAGACGAACTACATATTAATTTAATATATATATATAAAATCTAATTATAAATTTTTCTTTATGTTTCAGGTGAGTTACAAAAATAGACGCTACCGCATGCACCAAGATCAGCGAGTCCTCCTTGCGGCGTAAGTTTAAACGCGACATTAGTTATTGCGGTATTTCGCAAATACGGATGCAACTAATGAATCGTATCAGTTACTGCAATATCACATTCGAGCAAACATTCATTACCGTCGCTCCGCTCGTAACCGTAAAGCCGAGCGCTATAGAGGCTCTTTTTATATCCACCGTATTACTGCCGCGCGCGAAGCCGCTCATTTGCCGACGATAAAAAAAAGAAGACACATCTGTCTTTAATTACTCTTGGTCGAATCGCGCTCCAAAAATAGCCGTGAAAACTGTCGTCCGCGCGAAAATCGAAGAAACGGAGAGTGCCTCCGCCGCGAAGCCAGCGAACGCCGCAGGAGATGATTTCTCACGATGTATATATACACGCGTATATATAACATACAAACGTAATGTACACCCACTAAATTTAAGGCAGTAGTAAAATTTATTTTATTTATTTACATATCAACCAGAGTATAAAATATACAAGATTACATGACAGCAATAATTACACTGAAAAAAATTTAGTAATTTTAAGTAAATATTAATTTACTTCGACAATACTTGTTAAATATTTCTTTGAATTAACTAAATATTTTAATACTAAATTAATTTATTTGTTTCGAGATAATTTTAATAGTTTCAAAAAAATAATTACTTGATTCAAAGAAATATTTAATAAGCACTATTGAAGTAAATATTTATTTAAAATTACCAATTTTTTCTCTCAGTGTATAACACATAAGTAATACGTTACAATAGGGTAACCCAGCAGAGGAAAATTAAAATCCCTGTTTGCTACTCAGGCTCGATATAAAAACAAAAAAAAATTGACGCTGAATTTTAAGGCAGTGACATACTTTTGCAGTAAAACGTCACTGCTTTGATATTCAGTGGAAATGTCACTGGATTAAATTTATAAAGTATACGTTCGAATGGAATGGATCCCCTCGGCGGGGGTGTGCGACCGAGCGAACTAAGCGCGATAACCTTTTTTTCTCGGCTATGATGCAATCTGCACCCGTCGCGCTCGCAGCTGCGCGACGCGCTCTAAAAATAGCCGGCGATTTGCCGCAGCGCGACGCGCGGGTTTTATATTTAAAGAGTCCCGAGGTGGGCGGCGAGATAAGGCTAAAATCGCGAATAAAAGGAGCGAGCGACACACTCGGCAAAAATTGGCGTGTCGCCGTTGCGTAAGGTTACGTACGCACTCGAGGGCGCTAATTGCTTTTTGCTGCGACGCTTGTGTGTATATGGGCTCGCTGAAGGAAGGAAGGCGGGCGCGTAACCGGAGCCAGCTGATCGCTGGACCTTGATGAAATCGGAGGCTGCGCGCCGATTTTTCGTTCGCTTCTTTTTTGCCTTTGGGAGGAATCGATGCTGCGACGCGTGGCGCGATTTTTTTTTTTATTCACGAACGCGGTTTAGTCACTTGGACGGCGGAAAAAGCGGAGGTGATTTTGACGTCGCCCGACACCCGGAAGATAATATACTACTATTTACATGCGTAACGGCGATAAAGACTGCGAATTAAATAGTCATGAAAGCCAAACGCACGGGTGTTTTTTTGCCACGATCGGATTGCGTGACTAATTTTTCTTTTTTATCAAGGTTCGCTTTACATTTTGGCGGGGATTTCAATTTTTCTGCGGAAATTCTTGATTGTCGTGTTTAACTGACTTCTTTGAGTAACTTCATTTACTTATCTATGGGAAAATATTAAAAATTTTTGTAAATGCGATATAGGTGTATAAACTGTAGAGTTATTTAGCAACAATGCGCATACCGATCATTTCTATTCCGAGGTCCTATTTATTTATTCATGCGCGTGTGGTTATAAAATAAATATTAATTAATGAATTCAACTGTTCATATACAATAGAATCATTATAGCATATCTACATAAAATATTTCAATAAACAGTCGCCTGATGGGCCTATGTACGTACGAAGTAGAAGAAAGTATAAAAAGAAATTAATTTAATTAAATTAAACTATAGAGACAGTAGAATTTAAAAAAAATAAGATTATAATTTACAACTATAGTGTTTTAGTACTGTCAAAATCAAATCAATACAACATACTAATTTTAGTCTCTCTGTACTTTGATATTACAACTGTTAGTAATATATAAGTATTTAGTAATTTTATAGTTTAAGTAATTTAGTAATTTTGTATTCTCGAACTCTTTTAATTTTTGTAATTAAGGGCTACGTAGCCCATTTAATCGGTTAAATAAATAAATAAACAAATAAATCCGCGATGCACCGAAAAATATTTATACATACGAAAGCTCCAAGCGCATTGGATTTTGCTGTACAGTCGTGAAAAAAAAATGTCATTCTAGAAAACGACAACTCGAATTCAGCCAAGTAGCATGCACCACTCGCCGCATAGCAAATAAGGAACAATTTATGACTCGGTGCATGAAGCAGTCGATCGGACCGGAAGAACTCGGCGTATAACCGAGCGCGCGATCGGCGAAAGCGCGCGCCCGAGATAAGAAGGCGGAGAGCGACCTCCAATGGCACTCCCGAGGCCGAGAGAGTCGTACGGGAGCCTCGTCATCGGCGCGCCAAGCGGCGGCACGTCGCGCGCGCGGAAGCGACCGTGCCATTTGTATTCCCGGTCAATTTTCGCGCCCGCGGAGTCAGACGAACGTGGACGGAATGTAGGCGAGCCGATCCACTCATTTTCGGGCTCGCTCGATCGAACGGCGTTTATATTGCGCGTTTTTTTTTTTGTTATTCATTTAATTTATCGAGGGGTTTTTTTCATTCTATTTATCGACAGAATGCCTTTTTTGAGTGACGAACGCAGAAATTTTGATTGCCGCGAAATTAAAGTGAAAAAAAAATAATAAAATAGCGAATGCGTTACAAATTGCCGTGGACGTTGATAAGTTGGTGATGCTTTCGTTGTTATCGAATATTGTGGATGTTGGTTTTTACGGCTCGCGGCTGTGCGTCAATAGTTTGTTTTGATTAACAAATGTAACGCCGGAGTATGTAAGAGCGGAAGCAATTAACCCAGAAAACAGGCGATTTTTACGAAATCTCAGTGTCCTGTTATGCTGGGAGATACGATGACTGGCGCGGCTGTCGATCAGGATCGCATCACAACAATTATTCACGCTGGAAAATGATCGATGATTATCCTTTTATTTTTGCGGTTACGCGGGTTGCACCTTTTCTTCGCCTCTAAGTTCCTTCTTTGAAAATGGCCTCATAAATCACCAACAATAAATCGATCCAATTGCCAATTGGCCCAATATCTATCTTAACAATTTCAACGCGAACACACTGTAGTCTACATAATATAGCATGAATTACTAAATGAAAAAATGATAATTCAAAATTACTTATTCCTATAATTATTATTATTAAACCTAATTGAGATAACGTTGAATAAACAATAATTGTTTTCAAATCAAATCCAAAATTAGCAGAAAATCCAGCTAAAGTTATTGTTAACAAAAAATATAAAATAATAAATTATCAAATTTAAAAATTAAAAAATGAAATCGAATTACCGACAATTTAGCAATTAATACACCTACCGTAATAATTTTTTAACACCACTGCCGGTAGTTAATAACCGAAGACGTCGACTATCTTATCGCTCGGTGTGACCCCGCGGGTACACGCCAAGTACGAACGATAAACTAATGCGAACTACCGTTTCATTCTTTTTTTTTTCGTCGCTTCATAATTTTTTCCAGTCAGGTGTATAAAGTGTATTCGTCGCGGTTTTCGCGTTACGTACGCGGATGTGTTTATCATCCTTCTTTGTCTGCCTTCTTTGTGTACGCCACGCGTACACCTCTGTTTTTTTCTCTTTTTTTATTTTCGTTCGGATACAATTTTTACCATCCTGTGGTATAGTCTCGCTCGGCTAATTTTTATCCGATCTCGTTCGCAAACGAAAAAAATAAGCCATAAATCTTTCGCATGACAAATCGTTCGACTCTTCGCTGCATGTTTGTCGTCCAACCTCGACGCGTTCGACGATCGCAACGAGACTCTGAGATCGGTATCTAGACGGTCGCATGCACGGGTATTATACACTCAGAAAATTTTCTCGTAAAAATTACGGTGATTTTCCCGTAAAAATTACGTGAAAAAACGTGATAACGAGACGGTTGGCAATAATTAAAATTTTTACAGGAAAAGCACCTTACAGTTGGTCAAGTTTTATAATTATACAAAGCTCCGTAATTTTTACGTGAAAATCCTCGTAATTTTTGTAGGGTTTTTCTTGTAAAATTTACAAAGCTTGATCAACCGTACAATATTCAGGTAAAATCATCGTTGATTTTACCGTAAAAAATTAGAGTATTTTCTAACAGTCCCACGATTACGTTTTTTCACGTAATTTTTACGAGAAAATTTTCTCAGTGTATTAACACGGTAATAAAATAAACGCAGCTTCCGCGGATTTTTGCATAAATTACGTGCTGTCGATACTCGTCGCCGCATATAAAAGTAGATATATATAGGGTTTCAGCGTGGCGACACCGGCAGTTCTATTTTAGCCGATCGCTGCGAGGGAGAACGCGGCGGGCGTGTATATTTTCAGCCGCGGGAAATTAAGTTTTCCGCAAGTAGGCGCGCTCCCGTTTCCCTCCTCCCGACTTTTTTCTTCTCAATCGTCGCGCCAATTGTGCGGCGATCGGCGAGTAGCTATTGGTGCTTTTAACGGGAAAAACACGCGCGTCTCCGTTGGAATGTTCTCGGCCCGCGTAAACTGGGTGTAACATACCAGCCCGCGCGTTAACGTTTTTTTTTTTTTAGGCGACGTGCAGCAGCTCGAGCGAGCGACGTCGAGTCATTTTCGTTAACGATTTTTAAAGTGATTCCGGTTAATTGACACGTTTTCCAGCACAGGCTCCACCTACGGTATATAAGTGTTGGCCCGCCGACGTTGACCCAATACGAGTGGCGACACTTTTTATTTAATTTCGCCTCGAATTTATGGCGCGCCAGGCGTTTCAAAGAGCGAGCCGGAGCGATTTCGCACTGCTTTTAATCGCACGCATATAATAGCCCCTCATTTAGCGAAGTGCGCAAAAGGCGCCGCTAAATTGCGCGCGGAAAATCGAAAACAGACAACAACGTCGCTCGACTTTTTTTTCTCAGCAAAAGTACACGGCAACCTTGCGACACTGCGACTTGTTTGTAAATTTCGGATTTCTCAAGCGTTTAGATAACGATTTTCAGGCAAACACCGCGTCGCCTCGATGAGTCTTGCAATAGAGATTACTTTGGCGTACGAGAATCGAGGGGGGAGGGAAAATGATCGAAACAATCGGCCAATGAGAGGATCGGCCGCGGGGTCGAGCCCTCGACTGCGTACTGTATCGTAAGTTTTCGTGAGAAGCCCCGAGCACCGTGACGTCAGGGCGCCCGCTGGGCCGCGCGATTATGCAAACCGGGCGCTCGCGGGAGTCGCGACGCGGAATCCCGATGATCGTGGCGACAAAAGAATCGACGGGGCTTCCGGGTGGAAGGACCTTGTCGCGGCGTTTCGCGTAGATCGGCGCGTCACGCCGAAGGAAAAAGGGACCGAACCACCGGCACGTGCAGGTCGGATTGTCAGGAGGCGTTGTTTATACTCCTTTTGGGCTGACGTGCCGAATTATCCTGCACTGACAGACAATTTTAGTAAAAATTGAAAGTTGTTTAAAAATTAATGAACTGTTTGGGAAAGTAGCCATAGGCTGACATTTCGAGAGAAATTACTAATCATTTCAATAAAATTTGCCAAAAATATAGTGAATTTTGCCAGACAGTATTGTAATTTTTACTGTATTTATACCAATTTTCTCTCCCTCTTTTTTTCTCTTAAAAAAGAGATGGCCAGATGATGTGAAGCCTCGAATCGTGAATATGATTGGTATGACAATATCCAGTATGGCGCCAAAATTCAACCTTAAAAATGAGTCAAAAATATAATAAATAGTAGAAATAAACTGAATAAATAAATAATAAATAAATAAGAAAATGGATAAATAGCAGAATGAGAAAAATGAGCGCGCTGGATTTTGCCTCGGATTTTGCTAGTTTACTCAAAAGTTTAGTAGTTTCTTTCGAAATAGTCTGCGATTGCTTTCTCAAACAGTTTAATAATAAATTTTTACTAGACGATTTGTAATTTTTACTAAAACATTTCTCTTAGTGTGTAATGGTGATATGACTACTGATTTTAAAGCAGCTTTTTATTTTGTATTGGTGATTTAACTCGATTTAATATCGGAACTAATAATCCTTTTGAAATCTTGAATGGGGAGGTATGTACACTTACCGTTATAAGAGCTGCGGTTATGAGTCTCGAGGTTGCAGGTGCAGTAGGCAATGCTTAGTCAGCGTTCCTTATTCTTCTGGCAAGACGGAGATAATGAAGATTTCAAAACGGAAAAATTTATATTTTTACTTCAGGAATTTCGGAGAATTATTTTTTTGCTCCTTTAAATGTTCGCCGAGGGAATAGCAGTCGGCGTATACCGAGGAAGCGTTGCGGAAGCGTCGAGGGCCTATTACGAGAGCGCGAGGCGATAAACATCTCGGTTTGAGAGTCAAAAATATTTTTTTTTAACACGATGCTGCTCCGAGAATATATAAACACTACATGAACTTGACTTACGAGTAATTGAAACATATTTTCTTTTTTTTCTGCAGACCGCACGGTTTGTATGTTGCATAAAATGATACTTTACTTAATTTTGTTAAAAATGAATATCAAGCTAAAGTGAAATTCAAGTTCTTTCTGTATACTTAATTTTTAATGCAAATTGTGTAATAATTTGTTTACTTCGAAGCAGTATCTTCTTTTAAAGAAATGATGAACTTAAAAATTTTTGATTTCATATTAATTTTGACGAGATCATCTAATTTACGTATGTTCCGTCTCTTTCTAAAATGCAGTTGAATCAGCATATGGTGATACGCAGAGTATTCAAGAAACGAGAATAATTTACTTTTAATTTAAGTGAATGAGTCATTTTTTAATCGACTAGTCACACTATATTTTCTATCAATCCTGCACAGTTTAATAATTCAACAAGTCTGTTCAAAGAAACGAAACCGAAGAACATTAAAACACACATTTTCTACGAACTTGTAACTTGCAGACCACATAAAAAAAATTAATAGCAGGAAAGTCACATTTATAAAAAAAAAAATTCTTTCATTATAGACTAGGCTGTTGAATGAAACGAGCAAACATAATTATCGCATTAAAAGCGTTACACGACTCGTCTCGTCCTAAGACAAAAATATTAAAAAAGAAAAAAAAACAGTAAAAATTCAGTAGATCATATCCATTTGCTTTCCAGTCCACGTAACTTCCTGCTCCTACAGCGGCAGACGAAGTCGACACCTCGAAAACAGCCAACTAAAACCGGCAAAAACGAAAATATCTCGCGATATCGGATAGGGAGAAAAAAGCGCACCGAAATCACGAGAACAACAAACACAAAGCGATCGCGTGTTTTTCCGCGCGGACCCCCCCGTAAAACGGCGGATTGCGGCAACAACGAGAGCGGATAAGTTGCGAGAATGGAATTTCGTCGATTGGCCTGCGGAGGAAAGCCGAGCGCCGGCGGAAACTTTGTGTTATCTCGAAAGAGAGCGTGACGCCGCGAGAGACAAAGGTCGGACGCGTCTCTAACTCGGACCGACCCACATTTAAAGCGAACGGAATTTACGCGAGGAGTGTTATATGCGTTCACTTTCCCCGGAGTCCGGCCCGAATGACCGACGGTGCCGCTCCTCATTTTACGCGAATTACAGACGTGAAATCGGCAGGAGAGAATCGCCGATTTTTTTTTGTTTGCAAAATCGGAGCAGTGTCGGTTTAACGGCGGATAAAGTTTTCGATTTTTTATCGTTCGTTTTGTTTTGTTTTGTTTTTGTTCGGATTGATGGTATTTGAGTTTATCGTTATTGCTGGGAGAAATAATAATAATGAGTTTTTTATTTTCGTTAATGCGGTTTTTTGTTTTTTTTTTTGTGTCATTAATTATGTTTGAGTTTATCGTTATTGCTGGGAGAAGTAATACTAATTTTCGGTTGATTGCGCTGTCGAAGTTTGTAGTTCTTTCGAAATTAAAGTGAGCGAGTAGCTGATAGTAAAATTCTTATCGTTCGAGAATTCATAATATTACCCGATAGGCAAGGAGAAATTGAACAAATTATTTTTCCATTTTTTTTTTACTACGAGTCGATATGAAGAGCAGCTATATGAGCGTTTAGAAACAAAGAAATAGAGATATTGTAAAGTTATCTTTTAAATTCGTTTTAATAATAGTACAAACGATTGTACGAAATCAAGGCTGATAATGTCAGTTTTTAAAAAAAAGAAAACATTTTCTTTGTTTCCTCAGATACTTAGCAGAACATTTTAATCAAAAATTAAGCAATTAAGTTAGCATATTGCTTTATACCTATTTACGTAACTGTAAATGAAGATTTTTCGTCACACATCTTCTTCTTATAACGAAGACATGCAAAATAACTTATTTCATTTAATAATATTTCAAGGGACTATAATAAACCCTTTACAAAAAAAAAATTTAACATAAGAAAAGTTAATAAACTAAACTATAATAATAAATCTAAAATCTAACTAAAATTTAAAACTGGATAGAGAATGAACGAAATGATGTCTTGAACTGCTTAATTAACTGCGTTAAAATTGATGAAATGATTTGAAAAAAAAGTAACAGTGCACTTATGCTAGAAGTCGAAACCTTTTTCTAAACAAGTCCTTGCCCATCAGGTCATCAATCTACTTCAGAAAAATCCATTGATGTCCACGCGTCACGAAGCACCCCACGGAAGGAATAAAAAAAGACACAAACGATCAGACTTGGTCGGAGTACACATAGTCGTCCCTGACTCCGCGCGCACATTCGGCGAGTGGCGCACGTGCCTCCGATGGGTCCACGCTATAATTGCACCGGCGAGGCGCCCATTCGTCCGGAATTCACACGGCAGTCCTCGTTGCTTATATTTTATTTATTTATTTATTTATTTATTTCTTTTTTTTCTCTATTTCAATTCCGGCCGGCTTTTCCTCGTATCGAGCGTCTGCGTCACTCGCGCCAATGTATTCACGCGGCGGTTAACTTAAGAGGATACTGCTAAAGCGGTAATTACGCGGCCGTGGCCGGAGTGCGACTTGGCATTTTTTTTTCGGTAATTGTATCGGCGAGATCGGAGTTTCTCGGCAGTTCGATCTTGCGCCGTGACATTGGCGTGTAAATTAGATGCTTGGTTATTGAATATTAGCAAGGAGAGCGATAGTGGTTTGGAATGAATTGCATGAGAGAGAGAGAGTCGACTTCTATTATCGACCAGTATCAATGAGCTTCTCGATTTCTGAGGCATGTAGACGTGCAGAATGTAATTAATCATAAAGTTGAGGAGTACTTCTTAATTATTATTCAGGATTTTTTATTTATTTATTTATTTTTTTTTAAATATGGTCAGCTTATACTCGTACTTAAAATACATTTTACAACATCGTTTGCTAGGTATTTGGCAGAATGAAAATTAATATTGTATGCGAATTACGTTGTCTCATTTTTTACAGTGCCATAACTTTTGAATTTACTGTAAATTTTTTGCCTAATTATATCTAATGAACGACTGTATGAAGAAAATAAAATAAAACAGTTTCTACAGAAATTTTTTAACTGTAACCGAGTATAAAGTATATGTTTCTCGAAGGAAAAAAGTTAATAAAATTTTTTTTAATTAACTAAATAATGCGCTACAGCTCAACGTGTTGTGAGGGTCGATGGTAGGTGACTCTCTGCTAATTGATTCTTTAATTTACGTAAGCCCAGTTTCTAATAACAGGAAATGTAAGATTACTAGCCGATGAAAATTACTGTAATTTTTATATATCTTAAAGGAAACAATAAAATTTAATTATGCTACTGTATCGCAGCAACAAACTATTTAATATGCGCGTAATTGAATAATAAAAGTTTTACTTTTTTTTTTCATAAAGCACGCAACAAGCCGGTAACCTGCAATAACGAATAAATTAATAGAACCTTTGACTCCGCACACTGGCAAAAAGCAATATCTCATGTTCCTTGAAAATAATTTTCGCGCGTTACAGTATACAAGAAACGCAAAAAAGAAAAGAAAATTATTCCGTCTAAAATAATACCTCTGACGCATTTACGTCCAAACTTCTCGAAAAGTGAAAACCGGCACAAGCGACAAAATTTTTTTTTTTTTTTTTTTTTTTTAAAGGAAATAAATATAGGTCGCCCCTGACAAAAGACACAAAGGCATAATCCCGCGAGTTACGCGGATCTCGTTCTACCGACCTCATCCGGCGAATACGAAGTGGCAAAAGAAGCCCACGAAAAGTCGCCTGATCTGACTAATACCGCGCCCACGGCTCGTCCGCGAAAAGCGCGCGTCGGCGCTCCAAGGTCCGCGATGGCCTTGAAAATTTCACGCTCCCGGACGTTGCCTCATCCGACTTGCGCCTCCGGCCCCATATACACCCGAGAGATCCGGGCCGGTGTCGATTTTTTTTATTCGTGCGCGTCTCGATCGAAGGATGCGTCGCGGAAACTGCGCGCCTTGAGGCCTGGACCTTCGGGCGCGCCCCGACGTCTCAGTCTCGAGGCTGACTTTTGGGCATCGCGCGGATTCTTGCCGGTGAGTGCTCGTTGTTTTCAAACGGGTCTAATGGTTCGTCGCGCGCCGGAGAGGGAGAGAGACGGCTGACGTCGATTTCCGCTCGCTAAATGCGGGTGCGTTGTTTTTGCGAGATAAAGTAGGGTAAGACTCGCTAGCGAAATATTTTCGGGATTTTAAAGTCCGCGACGCGCGAAAAATAAGATAAATTTATTTTTACGCTTTTCACCTGTGCTTGTGGCTTTACTTGTGTCCGTAATTGTATTATTTTATTTTACTTTATTGCATTTTATTTTATTTCATTTTATTTTGTTTTGTTTTGTTTTATTTCATTAAATCAACAGGACGTAAATCCTTATTATACAAATAATATATGAAAAACAATTTTTATAAATTGTGCAGTTTGCAAACAAAAGAACAAAATTTTCCAGGTTTGTAATACTGTTAGAGCCATCAATAATATCGCTTCATATCGTATATTATACAATTAAGAAGATCGCGTATTTCGCGAGCAGTTGATAAAAAGAGCGGATGGCCGAATCCCCGTCGCAGACTACTAACCCTACAAACACAGAACGTTATAATAACGTTATAAAGACGTCTCCAGAAAGACCAAAAAACGTCTTTTTTCAATGTATAAAATAACGTCTTTTAAATGTCTTCTAAACGTTATTTTGGCCGCGGAATTTTTTCAAAAAATATTTAGAGAAACCTGTAGAGACGTCTTAAAGACGTTTAAAAGACGTCTTCAAGACGTTTAAAAGACGTCTTCAAGACGTTTGGTAACAATCGTTTATTTATTTATTTATTTATTTATTTATTTATTTATTTACCTATTATTAATATGTCGGAGACGGCTACAGATATAGAGCAAAACGGAGTGAAATTTTGAGATCACTGTAAAAATGCTGAGATAATTCAAAGCGATTTACATTTATTGATAACTATTTGATTTGATAAACTTATAGTAAATAAATAAGTAAACAAATAAACAAATATTACCAAACGTTTTAAAAACATCTTTTAAACGTCTTTAAGACGTCTCTACAGGTTTGTATAAATATTTTTTGAAAAAATTCCGCTGCCGTCTTCTAAACGTTATTTTATACATTGAAAAAATACGCCTTTTGGTCTTTTTAGAATCGTTTTTATAACGTTGTTATAACGTTCTGTGTTAGCAGGGTAAATTATTCTTCAAAGACTTGTATCAACATCGAGCGAGCTTTAAATTATTCCATGTCATACGAAGTCTTAATGCTGGACTGCAAAATGTTTCGGATAAGTTGCAATGCTGCTCGTTATAAAAATCGTCAGGTGGCTAGCGTGATAATTATGTAATTTTAATTTATTTAAACAACTAACCTAAATCGGAGTGCTTATATAATTAGATACACTGAGAGAAAAATTTGGTAATTTTAAGTAAATATTTACTTCAATAGTACTTGTTAAATATTTCTTTGAATCAAGTAATTATTTTTGTAAAACTACTAAATTTATTTAAAAATAAATAAAGTCATTTAGTTTTAAAAGAAATATTTAGTTGATTCAAAGAGATATTTAACAAGTACTATTGAAGTAAATATTTACTTAAAATTACCAATTTCTTTTCAGTGCATATAATGAATTTAAAGGTAAATAATGCATCTTTAAAATTATGCGTGCGGATTTAACGGTTTTAATAAGTAAAACCCTTAGAAGCTCCTTCCAAGTGTTTATAATTATTTTTACTATTATTATTAAAATATAGAGGATGAGTTGCAATGCTGCTCGTTAAGAATCCTCAGGCGGCTATAGTGTGATAATTATGTAATTTTAAGTTATTTAAACTACTCACCTAAATTGGGATGCATATATAGACATGAGAAATTTAAAGATAAATAATGCGTCTTTAAAACTGTGCGTGGATTTAACGATCTTAGAAACCCCTTCAAATATTTGACCGCTTTATTATTATAATAATTTTTTTCTTCTGTTTTGTAAGAATATATTATTAAAAAGCGCGAGTTGCAGGGAAATCACTGTTGACTAAGTCCCCGCCTCGAAGATATGCGTGACACACACCGTTGCTTTGTTATTTTTAGCCGAGTTTTCCCAACGGCTAAGTGTTTTGGAATAAAAATAAAATTTTAATAAATGCAAATTATACGGCCGTCCGGCCGCTCCGCGCGCTATAACCAACTTGAAGAGGTACACGCGCGGCCGCTGCGGCTATTTCACACCGCGCGCGGCATGTAAATCGTCATTGTTTTTCCATTTTCATCGGATATAAATTAGCCGCGCGTGAAGCTTGCGAATAGGTGCGCGCGCTGACGGGTTTATAACGAAACAATGCAGCCGCGGCCTACGGTAACCGCTCGAAAAAAGAAAAAAAGAAATAGTATACAGTCGATCTTGAATACCGTTACCGCCGCGCGATGAGTAACGTCGCAATCGACTCAACATAACGCAGTGAGTTACGAGCGAGAGAAAAAAAAAAGAAAAAAAATTCCTCCGAATTGTGCGGAGAGGAAATTCGGAGCGGGATCCTTGCGACAGATGCAGGCATTTTCGATTTCGATTTTTCTCGTCCAGTTCGCATCGTCGGGCCTCTCAATGACGCGGCCATTTAAGGCGCGCCGGCGGCTCTCCTTATCTGCGAGCTTCGACTCCAACGCATAAGTACCGCGGCCTCGCCGCAGCAGCGGCACTTTCCGCTGCTCGTGCCGCTCGTTACGAGGCGGTGGCCACGGGGAGGTATTCCCTTGTATACCTTCTCTTTCTTTGGGAAAATATTGACTCTGATCTTGTTGCTCTTAGGCAAATTGTGCGCGTGCAGTTGCACTTGTCGATCGCCTCGGGCGGTCTTTTTGGCACCGCGCCGGGCGTTGAAAATTAAAATTGATGCTGCGCTAAGGTACGACTCGTTCATTTGTTTTCAAAATATTAAATTCCCGCGTAAACAGGGAGTTTTACTTTTATTTACCGGGGCTGAAAGCGTCGAGTGGAAATTGTACTGGGATTTATAAAGTGCTGCGCTGAGATTGGAAATAGTCCTCAATGTCCTTAATATTAATGTCCGTTAATGTTCTCACAAAATATTGTCGTTAAATTAAAATAGTTTGCTGTAAAATTCAATTGGATTTTTTAAGTTTCTAGTGAATTTTAGGGTTTATTAAATTTAATGTACCAACTAATAATATTTTACACGAAGAGAAAAGATCGCAATTTTCAATTTTAATGTCCTCGTAGATGACATTATTGGTAAATTTAAAGTTGTTTCTTGTAGAATTTAAAAAGAGTTTTAGCAATAAATTTGCTAAAATTACAGTTAATTTTACGAGAAGCTATTGTAATTTTTCTTATACATATAATATCAGTCATAAACATGAGAACATTACACTATTAAAAATCTGTTTAATTTCAAACTTATTTTGCGTTATAATTGAACGCCTCTTTAAATTTGAAAATGTGAAATTCACTTGGAAAATGTGCATAGAAACATTTTTTATGTCAAATGTTGTCCACTGCTACAAAATTTCACACTATTCATATTTTCTACGTGAATTTTTACATTTTCAGGTTTACAGTACAATAACGAAAAATAACAATTGTATATTAATTGTAAGCAAAAAGATTTCGCCTTATTTTAATTGTCTCAGCAAACTACATAATCGAATCACAACAATATTAAAAAAAAAAATTTCTAATGCGATAGACTTTTACGTACAATGTACATTAAAAATACTCTTTGCTTTAAAAAAAAAAAAAAAAACACAAAAAAAAGAATATTCATTAAACAAATATTTTGTTGTAATTTCATAATGAACTCTACAAAAAACAGAATTTTTAACTGTGTAAAATTACAATTTTTAGTAAAACACCTTTTTTTTAGTGTATAACGTAAAGTATACCTTTGTAAGAATATTCAGTAGGATTGTAAGAATATTCAGCGTCAAAACGATGAATGGTCGCGTTTGAAAAGGCGCCACCGTGAACATTCCAAGGAAAGATAGAAAAATGTACACCGAGCAGCTGTTTGTTTATTGTGTCATTAGCAAGTCGGCTGATTACGCGCCCCCTTGCTCACAACAATTAGGCTGCTCGCAAACCCGGGAGCTCAACAACCCGGGGCCTTTTTCCGTCTTTGCGTCACGAATGCGCGACGGCCGAGCGGCGATTATACGTTTTTACGAGTTGCTCGCGTAGAACAGCGCGACGTCGGCCTTGCGCACAGAGCCACGCCGGTATAAAAAGCGTCCGGAGCGTCTGCCTCTAATTATGCAAATTAACGCGCGGCGACTAATTGCGCCGGGGGACCTAAATTCGAGAAAATCCATCGGGTAATTATCGCATCGCTTAATGCGCCTCGCCGATCGTCGTGCCCGCGGCTTTAAGGTCTCATTATTATACTTTTTCCACTGCACGGCCACACCGAGCGACCTGTTGTCCGCCGGAAAGTTCCGATGCTCGGCTTTTTGTCTCTCGTCGAAGCGAAGTATCCCCGACGACTTCCGATGTAGCAATGACGGAGTGCTTTGATTATCTTGGCGGTCGAAAAACATGTATTCGGGTTAGCTCTTGCTTTTTTAATTAACGCAAGGCTTTCGCGATGAAATATTGCGTTAAGTATAAACAAAAAGATCAGTTTATACCTATATATACCTACATTCATCGATATATTCTTGTTTAGGGAATATCGATGTTAATAAGTACACAGTTTTTTTATAATTGGTACGACTTCTCGATATCCTTTTCAAGTACTGCTATTTTATTATAGAGTTTTTTTTACTACAAATCCAAATTATTTTTACAAAGCAAAATTATTGTCGTTATAAATTATCAATACATTCGTATATTGATCGTTATATGGTTAATACACATTTTCATTTTCTGTAATGAAAGAAATAAAAATATAAGTATTTTTGGGAAGAGTCTGCACAGAATTTAAATTAAATCAATTTAATATTACCATCACCTTGTTATTTTTTATATTTGTATGTCATACATAATTAATTAGTTAATTAGGACAGCAGTAGAATATTAACAGAAAGAGAACAACACAATTAATAAGTTAAACAAAAGCAGTCAAAAAGTGATGAGTGTTAAATTGTTAAATTTAATATGATAACTGATAAATTCGAAACTGATAAGTGATAAATTTAAAGAAAGAGATTCATCGATACTGTTACATCGAGATTTTTTATTTATTTTTTTTTTCTAAAAAAAAAGTATCGTTTATCGACGTTTTTTTTTTTAAAGCAAATCGGGCGTTACGCGTCCGTCGATGAATGCGAGGTAAGATACGCAAGCACTGATTCCAAATAGAATGCAAAGTCGAGCGACGGAAAATAGCCTAAGTATTATCCTGGGCAGCGAGCGTTGAAATATCGCGCAGTTGTTCACGAAAGACGTCAATGGAGCGCGCGACGCCCCCATGGCGCGCGAGGGCCGTCAATTAGGCGCGAGCCTCTGCCGAGGAGTGTCGATCAAAAGTCAAGAAAACTTCGCGAGCGAGGAACTTTCTTTTCGCGCTTTCTGCCGCGACCTTCGCTCGCTTTTAGCCGACAAGTCAAAGCACCCGACAAGGCCGTTATATATTTAACGATTTTTCAACACGCCGAGCGTTATGCAAAAAAAGGGACCCTTCCAGGCGCGCGGAATGCGCGCGGAATTGACAGCCGGTGGAAGAGAGTAAACTGACCGGTCGATGTGTGTGTGTATGGGTTTGTATACTGGACTCTACCATACTTTGAGGCATCGTCTGGCGATTTGACGCGCGGCGACGAGTCTCCGCGCGCCGTCGCGATGAATTTTTTATTCCAGCGGCGGGTTCGACGAACTTCGCTTATTCGAATATTTTGAGCGATGGCTGTCGCGAGCGAATTGTAATAGAATTACTCGATGACGTAACTTATTACGAGTTTCGGTGGGACGCGTCATCTCAGAGTCGGAGCTCCTGGTATAAATTAGTTTTTGAAAAATTTTGGCGGTGCTTTGTAAAATGTAACGAGTTGGAGGTTTGCTTTGTTAGAGAAGCGTAAAGGAGACCAACTAATTGAACCGCACATTTGCAAGTAAATTGTACCTCATTACCACGAGTATCCACTGTAAATTACACAAGATAAAATAGAATTCTAAACAGGCTACTATTATTATTCCAGCAAGATTTAATTGCACTCTAAATCAACTTCTACTTCCAGTATACTGTGGAAAAAATACAGCAGCCTACATGAATACAAAAAATCGGTACATTATTTTGTTTAAAAAGATAAATGATTTGGTAGTTTTGTTTTTAATATCTTCTTTGGACTATTGTAAAATATTATCAAATTTTTATCAATTTTTTTTTCTTTCGTAATCAAGCGACACTGATTTTTTTGTGTCTTATAGCTACACTAAACAATAAATAATTTTACGCATTAGATTAAGAAAAGTATGTTTCCTACGTAACTTGTCTGTACACTAACAGAAATGTTTGAGTAATTTTTAGAATGTGTTCGGTAATTTAGTCACAAACTGTAAATCTGAGAAATTTTACTGAACTGTTTAGTAATAGAATATTAAGTAATATTTCACAAATACAAGAATAAGCGTTTACATGTCAGTCTGTGACTAAAGCTCCGCACCATCCAGTAAAATTTACTAAACTTTTCGTAAATTTTACTAAAACGTTTCTCTCAGTGTACAATTTACTGCCCATACGGAGCGTCATTTTAAAGTAGTCACCGTCAAGGTTTCTCTACATGCATACTAATTTCTTAGAGAATTTTCTTCGATTCATCGGCCTTAAATAATGATTTAATTGCACTTCCACATCAAGCGAAGAAAAAAAAAATAAAAAAGCTTTTAAAAAAAATTAAAAAATATTTAGTGCCCACTTAACTTCTCGCAAGCTCCAATTATAGCCGCACTCGCCTAACAGACACAAGTGGCGAGTGCACATGACTCTTCTGTGTGCTCCTTAAAAAAAAAAAAAAGTGAACCTCGCCGACAGCACCCATCCTTCCACGCCTCGTCCGCAGGAAAATTCCCGGGGCTGTCCTGAACCTTCGCGCGCATTGCCAATGCCCCCGCAATCGCGCTCATCGATCGGCCCATTAGGCATGCAGCGCTGCCCGCGCGTCTCGCTCATTACACGGCTAGCACTCTCTTTTGTCGCGGCCCGCGTATTTTTCCTCGGCCGGCGCTTTCGTCGCCGGGAAAATTCCTCGGGCGCTCCCTTGCACTAGCCGTGGCCGACAAACAACGCTTTTTGCAGCGATTCGCCGCGAGGAAAGTCGAACGTTGATTCCTGGTACTTAGATGTTTGCCTGCGTGTCACTACTGCTATACAACCGGCTTTTCTTTTTTTTAAATTAGCGGTTGTTGTGACACGCGTCGGTGTGACACGCGCAGCGCGACTAACGCGATTTGACGGTTTTTTTCCGTATCCGTCGGTGCTATTTTTTTTAGACTTTTTTCGATTGATGGAAAGTGAGGCGATCAAGACGGCGGTGATTGAGTGGTTTTCTTCGGCTGTCGGCGAGCTTTTTAATCGGCGGAGCTTAAAGGCGCGATATTTTCAGAGTATAACAGAGAAGATATAAAAGCGACATCGACAGTAGCGGATGCCGATATTAAAAACTCTATTTGCATATTTCATCGGTTTTAATATGTATAAGTTGGTCGATGCAAACCGATTGAATATTCTGTACGTCGTAGTCACCGTTCTGTCTCGATCGAATGGGAAGTTTTTTTTTTTTTTTTCAAGCATTACTACGAAAATATTTCAATTTAGTAGGTTGGGTGTTTAAGGGGGCTCGGAGCGTAATTCTAGCCTGCGATAATATAATGATTCAACGGAGCTTTCGTTAATCCAATAAGCCTTATTAAAATACCCGCTTGTCGACAAATTGAATGAAACACTTTATCGTACTTCTCGTCGACAGAAATTCATTTGATCTCGAAAATATTGGGGAATTACCTAAAGGTTGAATAAAATAGATTTATACCAACATAGAAAGAAAAAGTTTATGGGAAAAACCAGATACTCACGTGGAGAAAAATATTGCGTTAAAAATTACGATAGTCTCTGCACTAAAACGAAATTGATTTATCAAAACAAATTAACTTAGTGATTATAGTAGATTTCGAAAAATTTACATCGAATTTTATTAACGTTTTATGAAATGTTACCAAATGCATTTAAATTGCTAATTATCAAGATTTGCTTTTTATTACTGCATTTGGTAAAATTTATTTTGAAAAATTTACTTATAGTCACTTTATCCTTTTTTCATTTTTAGAGTTTGTCTCGTCAACGATTATACACTGAAAAAAAATTAGTACATTTAACAAAATAGTTATTGGCAGTAAATTATGTCTTTGGATCTACTAAACATTTTTTTTAAACTAAACTCATTTTACATCTTCAAATAAATACTTAGTTGATAACTTAAAGAATTATTACTTGGAAAATCTTTCAGGAAATATTTCAAACTTACTACTTTTTTTTTAATACTGCGAGTATTTTCCCGTAAAAATTACGTGATAAAACGTAATGGGAGAACGATTTGCCCGTAAAAAAATGGAGCTTTACTTGTAAAAATTACAAAGCTTCCCCAACAGTCCAAGTTTCATGTAAAAATCACACGGACTTTTCCGTAAAAATTTCCAGTGCTTGCAACTCATCCGTTTTTTTCGCGTAATTTTCACTGAGCGCTTTACCTTAATTTTTACGAGAAAATCCACATCATTTTTACTGAAAGCTCATGTACCTTAATTTTTATGAGAAAATCCGTGTAATTTTTACAGAGCTTTTACCATCATTATTAAAAATTACATTTTCCCGTGAAAATTATGTCCAGTGCTTGCAATCCATCCCTCCATTACGCATTTGCGCGTAATTTTTCCAGAGCTTTTACCGCATTATATTATTAAAAATTACATTTTCCCGTATAAAAAATCTCCAAAGCTTGCAATCCATCCCTCGATTAAGTTTGTTCGCGTAATTTCCTGTGAGCTTTACCTCAATTTTTACTAGAAAATGCTCTCACTGCACCATAGACATTCTAACTTAGCACACTGAAAAAAATAATAGTGGAAGGTTTACAATAAATTTTGTAAGATGGGGATAGGCTTGGCAAGTAATTTTCTTAGCATCCCAGATCTGTCCCCGTGTTACAACATTTATGATAAACCTCGCCGTATTATTTTGTTCAGTGCACCAAATAAAGCTTAAGCAACGAGCGACCAAGTATCCAGTAAACTCGTCGTCGACGTCGGTCGGCCTTTTTCCCCCCCGGAACCCGTCGCAAGCACAACTACGGACCGTCCATCGCAGACAATTCAATCTCGCCGGGCGCGGAAGCTGCGCTCCGCTCTCGGCCGAGTGAAAGCTCGCCGGCGAGAAACTCGAGAAGCTCCGCGGGCGCTCGCGTCGCGTAGGCGGCGGCGGGGGAGGGGGCAGGACAGTACGACTACGGCGGCAACGGCGGCGCGCGCCAGCGATTTTATTGCACCGACGCCGCCGCCGCCGCTGCCAGCGGCGGGAGGCGAGTGGGTCGTTGTCCGTCCGCCGCTCGGTAGATTATTGTGTGCGCGCGCGCCAAGCACTACGGATCTCTCATGTGCCGCGCGTGTCTTCTCTACTTTGCCGTTCCATGCGAGTGCCAGCAGAGGCTCAGCTGCCTATGTTGAGCTGCGAGGGTCTCTCAGGATCGCTGAAAGGTAAAAGAACCTGGACTTTCTGCGATCGTCGTGCTTCGTGATCTACTGCCGTTTTTATCTAGATTATTGTTTATTATTATTATTAACTTTTTGTTTTTAAAAGAAACTATAGGAGTGACTTTTTTTTTTAAATTGGAGAAGAACTGCGGATTCGTTCAGTGGTGTTTATAGTGATGTGACTTTCTGTTGTGTATTGATGGGAGTGAGGACTGAAAATTTTTTTTAATACACATGGTTCTTGCATGTTGATGTTGAGGTAATGGATATTGGTACATGTGTATATCAGGACGGTGAATAAGAAAAATTACATTTTTGTGACTTTTTCTAGGTGGTTATTTATTTACTGATTTATTTATTTACTAAGCAGAGTATAAAATATACAAGAATTTTTTTAAATGCATTTATTGGGTGTAACGAAAATTTTCTGATGAGGGCTTGTAAATTGGGAATCGTTGGTTTACAAATGCAAGCAATTTTTAAGCGTTGCTTTTTTTTCAAGTGATCAAAGTAGCACAATATCTTGTTGAGGTTTAAGTGCTTTATTTTTACTTCTGTCAAAATTATACTTTTCACTCGAGGCGAAAAAGTGTATAAATGATCGCTGCTCACTTTCTTTTAAAATTGCAATAAAAATAACCGCGTAAAAAGCGAGACGCTGAACGAAGACGTAAATCATTTCGCGTACCTTTGAATGCGAATTTAATTTTTTTTTATTATTTTTATTTGACAATTCTGCCGTTACGCGAGTGTATTTAATTTAGATTAGTTAAAATGAACTTTAAAGTTTACGAAATATTTAAATTACTCAACTAGTTTCGTATATTTAAAAAAAAAAAATTAAACAATATTACGTGAACATTATTACATTGTTTTATCAACAGTTAATCTATTATGAGGTAACGTTTTTACCTTTTTTTTTTAATAAAAAATAAAGAATTTTTTTTTTTAATTTACTTCAATATATACAATATGTCTTATTTAATACAACGATTAAACAAAAACTATATTTATTATCTTATCTAGTTGTTATCATTGAGTTAAGAAGATTTGTCCAAAAGCTTGGAAAATTTGCTCAAAATAACCAAATTATCTGCCTATGTAAATAAGGGTATTACTTTCACTTATAATGAATCAGCAAATACTCGTTTACCACATTTAGACTAGAATCCTATTATGCTACGCGAATAATTTTCATTTTTCGGTGCTTCTTTCTTCGCGTATCTACGAACAAATTTAAACTCTGACTAATGCAGCAAAATCCGATCGTTTTAACAGAAAAATACGTAAGTCCATTAAAAATAATAAGTCAAAACAAACCCAACGCTTTAAACTTGCAAGTCAGCGCGTAATTCATCAACTTCCTACCAATTCGTATCATAATCCATTTTATTTTGTTAACAACCGCAAAGTAAACTCGCGGAAGAGCGTCGTTCATTTTATTTTAACGAAAATCATCACCGCAAATATTCAGGAATAATATTAGCATTGTCCGCAATTTCCTAGGTTCCTATTTGCCGTCCGGCTATATATGTGTACACATAACAACAACCCAACATCGCAGTCGTGATAAATGACTCCTCTCGATTATTTTTATCGCCCGCTTTATTTGACTAGGATCACTCCAAAAGTGCCGCGACAAAAGGGCACCGCAAGCACACGCCTCATTAGAGGACGCCCCCCGTTAGCGGCGAGCTTGCGGCCTTCGAGACGCGCGCGCATAGCTTTTCTGTGGCTGCGAGTCGAAAATCCTTCGCGCACGAGCTAAACTTGCGAAAATTATGTAACTTCGAATTTTCTCATCCGACAATTAAGTGTCGACCGATAATTGCGCTTCGTTAAAGATAACACACACGAAAGCTCCCATCGATCACTCCCCCAATAAATTGGTAATCGCTGCACTACTTTCACCTTTCAGCGGGAGGTAAAAACGAGCGCATTCAATCCCCGATGTATTTGCATAATAAAACTTACTGTTAAAAAATAAAGAGAACAAGGGGAATGTTTTGAGTGCACGCACTCGCGCGCGCCAGTTGCATTATTGATTTAGCGAAGTCGCATATGGAAATCGCCGATTAAGTCTCGACCCTGTCATTTTTTTTTTATTTATCGCGCTCGAAAATGATTATCCGGGTGCAAGACAGGGCGCGTCGGCTCGTGACCATAATCAATGCGCGTCTGATTCTCCGATAAAGAGCGTCCAGTGGTGAGTAAAAAAGAAGTCGACTTTTAATGAGTATTCAAATGAAAAGGTGGATTTCGCAATGCGCGCCATTGTGAAAGATCGCGATGAGTTAACGAAAAGCAAAACACGATTTTTATTTTATTTTCGTTGTGTTTACAATGTGTTATCCTTTATTGTTCGCCCGTGGTCTTTTCGTTTAATCTGAAAACCTGTAAACACGATTAAAGCAGTTGCGCGTTGATAAAAGAATAAATCAATTCTGCATGCTCATTATCGACAGCTTAAGGAGATGTCAAAGCTTATTGTGTTATTACATGCATCGACTTTTATTTTTTGTTTTTATTTTTAATTTCAGTCACTCGATTTCCAGCTGATTATTTGAAACAGTTATTCCTGTGTAAATTACTAATAAAGTATACTCGATTGATTCGATATCGGGAAATTGAAAATGAAGAATGCGTAGAAAAACAAAAAAAAAGACAATTAGTTTTTTCAATGCAACATTAATCAGTTTAAATGATTACAATGTATACCGGAAATTTACGTTTTGCGCAGTCAATTCATCCACATTCACTTCTTTTTTAATGCCATAAGCTCATCCACTGTACGAATAATTGAGCCACTGATAATGTAAATGTATAATTATTTACTTAATTTAACACAAAATCTGTGAATTTCATTTTTCCTCATTTAGAGAATACAAACAGTTAAGTACACTTGAGAAATAAAGAAATAACGGAAAGTCGCATCAACATATCTCTTTAACCGTTAAAACACCAACATTACACCGCATACTAATTACGAGTAATGACGGTCGGTACATACACCCGTCAATCATCCTAAAAGAGACAGGAACAAGCGCTATACTATACTCCTCCGAGGCACCAGCATCGCGCGAATCGTCAAAAGGCCCCGGAGACCTTGACGTCGATATGGCGCAAATTCGGAAAATCAAGCGTGCGACCAACAACGCGTCCCGCGAGTAGCACGCGTCCGTTATCTGTTCAGGAAATGGCGAGCACACGAGGAAACCGTGCGCCGCGTTTCTATCATTATTCCACGTGCCACTCGATTTGACATCCGCTTTACGCCAGAGCGAACGCGCGAATTTTCCATCTCTCTCACTCTCTTTTTTTCTGGCGCTCGCGAGAGATCGCCTTCTCCAGCGTTTCCATTATTCAGCGGGAGTTCGACGAGCGCCTCTCAAAATTTCAAGTTGTAAAATTAACGTCTGGCTGTTAAGGAATTGCGCGCTGAGAACAAAAAAAGACCGACAAAAAGGCCAGCGCGGTCGGCGCGAAAAAATGGAAGTAGCGTGTGAAAAGAGGAACTCGTAGCGTGAAAAATGGAAGTTTAATAGTGGGCATTGAGTCGACGTTATCTCGGCAGCAAACACTTTTTTTTTGTCGGTTTCTTCGCACACGATTTTCCGATAACCGCGAGTTGAGACCGTCAAATTGGAACCAAAAAAAATATCGCGTTTTGTATGCTCTCTATATACTCTAAATCTGAAAATGCGTAACTCACTTGGAAAATGTGAATATAGTTTCATATATTTTGTGTAAAAATTCGTTCACCTATTCAATACTATCTAAAGTTGAATTATTGAAAAACTACTACAATTACAATTAGCGAAATTTCACTGTAAACTAAAGAATAGTGAAAACAGTCCTATACTATAATGATTACTGGAGTAGCTTTTACTACAAATTTTATTCACTACACGGAGAAAAAAAATTCTAGTAAAAGTTACTATAATGTTTTGTAACAGAAGGACAGATTCGACAAATAAAAAATTTTACTAGAAAGTATAATAGTAAAAATTGCTAGACTTACAGTAAATTTTGCTGAACTTACCGTAAATTGTACTATATAAGTCTAGCAAATTTTACTACACTTTCTAGTAAAATTTTTGATATGTCGAGTCTGTCTCCGCGCTACAAAACAGTTATAGTAATTTATTTTAAGAACTTTACTCTCCGTGTATATTCACATAATTTTCTAAGCAAATTTCACATCTTCAGTTTTAACGCATATTAACAACAACAAAAAAAACTGCACATACATTTTATTTATTTTATCATAAACATAAATTCGTACAGTTCGAAAATTTGATACGTCACGTGAATGCGCTTGTCGCGAAACACTCGCCGGATGGAAATGCGCATTATACAAAGTATAGGTACTGCGCGCTGGTCGGTACAGCGTCCGATTAGCGGTCACTGGAGCTCGGCGCCGATGGGCGAAGCGCGCCGCGATGTCGCGCTAATTTTTGCCGCGCATTATTAATCATTCCGAGCGTCAATCGACGCGATCGACTGCGACGCCCCGGCGAAAGTTAATCGGCGTTCACGCCGCTCGTAAAATATATTTCACCCGCTGATTTGCGAGCGAATGCGTGCGTTCCCCGTTTTACGCCCGTAACGTCCTTCGCGAAATGCGTGCGTTCATCGCTGATTGATAACTCGCTAAAAGCCGATCGATTTCGCGGCAAGTGAACGTAAATTTAAGGAGGAAATTATGTAAAACGTTTTTACTTTAGTTTCTGACGCAGGCGGCGGTCATTTAAGCGTATAATAATTCGGACACTGGCGGAAGAGGCGAAAAGGGCCCGAAGTCGATGAATCGTAATTCTAAATTGACCGCCGGTCGAGTTCGCTCGAAACACACCAGATTTTTCCGGCCCGAACGAGGCACTCCGTAAAATACGATAGGAAACCCGTTTTGTCCACTTTATTAGCCGACTTCGGTCGCGCGGCAATTTCGAAACGGGTCAACCCAATCGTCCCTCCAATTTATACGAAATATTAATAAAGAAAATTTATGCCAACGGTCGGATATGCGGACTGATGGGAAAATGGCTCATTTTCGATAGTTAATCAGTAATATTTACTTCTTCATTATTTTTTTTTCTTCTTTTTTATATTAAAAGTTTTGTGATTATTTACTTTGGTTTATCCACCTGCAGCCTATAGACATTTGCGCTAAAGACACAGGCCTTGGCCTATACTGCGGTAAATTTCTTGTACCTACCTTAGTTTATACACTGTTCTGAACTCTCAAGTGATACGAATCCCCGAGCGGATCTGTTAGCCAAACCTCCGCCTCGGCAGAAAATCTGAAGGTTGCTGCGTATTTACGTAGGCTTTAAGACACCTTCTTGAGACCGAAAAAAATGATCTATTTTCACAGTGCGAAAGAGTGAAAAATCCAAGAAATTATCACTCCATTCGAGTGAAAATAACTATTCTACTTTAGGAAAAAAAAATATCCCACTCTACACTTAATTGGCTTAATATTAAAATAACCGCTTTTTCATTCTTTATGAGAGTAAACAATCTCTGAAGTCTCTCTAACGAGCAGTCACCCATCCAAGTTTTGACCTCGTCCAGTGCAACTTAACTTTGGCCAGTGGCCGACATATGCAGTTCTGCCCATCAAAATGTAGTTTTTATCTGAAATATTCAATTACAAGTACATGTGCAATATTCCTTAATACGAAGCTTTTCAGGCAGAACATAAAGCTTTATCGTTTACTCCAAACTAAAAATATGAAAAACATATTCCTTTAATATAAAGCTTTCAGTCTGAATATAAAGCTTTGTATCCTAAAGCTCTATTATTTACTGAATATTTTCAAAAATCTCTCACGTGTCCAGCGTTACTTTCCTTTTAATTATTCTATAATTATTTTCATACGCCGAGAGAAATATTTTAGTAAAAATTACTAAACTGTTTGAGTAAGTAATCACAGACTGATATTTCGAAAGAAATTATACTGTACTATAACAGAAAAATTTACTGCATGAAATGTAAGGTATGAAAATTTGTAATACTCTTTGAAAAGTTTAGTAATTGTTCGCGAACTGTTAACAGTTCATTTACTAAACGACTTGTAATTTTTACTAAACGACTTGAAATTTTTACTGAACGACTTGCAATTGTCACTAAAACATTTCTCTCAGTGAAATTATAACGCGAGCAAGAGAGAAACATCGTCACCTTGGCGGATCGCGCGGTTCCGCTAATAATACACGCCGTGCGCTGCAGAGCTTTCTCGCTGACAGGAGCTTGCGCGCATCGCCGGCCGCGATCTCGCCGGGGAGAGCCGGAGTCGTCTCCTTGATAGGCCGGGCCGATTGCATCGTATCCTTGCCCCCATTGCGCACCACCCTCGCGCCCCTTTCCTTAGCCGCGCGCGTAAATTTAGGCGTGGGCGATCCGATCCCTTCAAGGTCGGAGCTTCCCCCCTCCCCCCTCTTCCCTCCGGCGATGGAAATAAATCGCGGTGCCGATTTTATCAGCCGTCTGCCAGACTCGAGTGGCCAATCGATTCGCCTTTTCTTTTTTTACACCGGAGTATAGGTATATCTTCCATAGCTGATGTGGGCATTAAGCCTCGATGATGAGTCGGCGGCGTCTGGAGGAGCTTAGGACCTACGCACCGACTTTTTATTAAGGAGCTTTCGATTGCACTTGATTTTCATCGGTGCAAGCTTACTTTTATTCTGAAGATAAAAGAGTGATGAAGTCACTAACTTAGAACGATATTAACTCTATAACGAAGAAAAGCATATTTGAAAACAGACCCACTTAATTTACCATTTTTAGAACACTATATAGACTAAAATAGACTCTTCCAAAACTTGATAAACTTAAAGTACCATACGAATGGTACTTTATACATTTATCAGGTTCTGGAAGAGCTTACTTTATTCTAGTGCTTAAAAAATGAGAGATTAAAGTGGGTTTTCTTTTAACTTTTCTACTTCAAGTGCAACGAAATAGCCCAGTATATACACTATTTTACAGTGCTATAAGTTTACTACAGTTTTCAAACTAATAAAATTTTCAACGCTTGTTGACTTCAAAAAGTTTCGAGTCAAAACGGTATATAAGCTGAAGGTGTGCACCGGACCCCAATTGTATTTCCCGCAAAAAAGTGTCCCAGTTGACGCGAGCTTTAAGTGAGCCCCGTTGCGTCAGAGAGCGACGGCTAAGACCACCTGTTTAAACAGCGAACGCGGACGCCCCGATTTTAGCAGAGTCTTGACCCCCATAGTCGATCTCTACCGATGGAAAATAAAAAAAAAAAATTCGCACCGGCTATTTTTAACGATGACTTATGGTGCATCGCGCACCTTTGTGGCTGCACTTTTCCGCGGAAGCGAGGGCGCTTGCAGGCTTCCTCCGCCTCTCTTACCTCCCTCCTCTGTGCTTTGATCGGTTCGATGAACAATCAGCGCGGGAATCTCAAAACGCCCCCCTCCGAGTTCGTAAATATTTTGACGGAGCTTTCGACGTCAAGGGCAACGAACTCGTTCGGCGCCAGTCGTTACATACGCCTCCCTCAATCCGCCCGTCGCTCGAAGACACTACCCTCCCTCTGTCCAAGCGCTCCTTCTTGTGATTCGTTACTATACACTGACATAATTTTTTCGCAAAAAATGATAGAATTTGCAAGCACTGGAAATTTTTACGTGAAAATCACATGTGAGCGAGCAAAAAACTTGTTCCTCTGCTGAGTTACTTTTTTGTAACGTGATATTTATGTGCAATTAGTACTTTATGTAAATTATTGTATTTTCTACTCTGGTTAAATAAATAAATAAATAATTTTGTACCTGAATATTGAATCCTTTTCGAAGCTTTATAATTTTTATAAGAAAAGCTCTGTATAAAAAGTACGCCGATTATCTCGTAAAAAATGCATGAAGCTTCCCGCGAAAATTACGGAGCTTTACTTGATGTAAAAATTGTACAAAGCTTCTCCACTGCCTCAAGTTTCAGGTAAAACTTACAGTTATTTTTCCGAAAAAATTTGCAGTGCTTGCAAACTGTTCCTCTCTGTAAATGTGAATAAGTAAAATTTCTTTCGAATAAGTGAATACACACTTATTAAACGTGATAAGCCTTTCGCTTATTCGATATGTGGAAGACTTATCGCAGTGAATTTCACTTATTCATATTTAGAGCGCTTGATTACGTTTTTTCACGTAATAATTTTTACGGCTGGGAGCTTTACCGTATTTTTACGAGAAAATTCTCTCCATATATATACTACGCTGATAACGGGCAGAGATCCTCGTTGCTTATCGCCAGTAAATTTCGCCGCCAAGAGAAAATCTCGGCTGAGCTTTTCGGTGTATGACTCGCATTTCTCCTCGACGGTGAATTAGCAGCAGTGTCAGTGGGTCGCCGGCGAATTTTAAGCGCATTCAGGTCGGTGGGATTCTTGGCAGAGTAAAACGGCCCTGAATTACCAGTATACATGTGAGACTTCGCAGATTCGATTGAATTTATATTCGCAAATTCATGTATGCCTTAATGTATATAATCGCGGTTAATCACGCGGCTAATTATGTAAGATTTAATTGGACGGGGCGGGCATGCAACGTCGCGCGGCGGATCGTTGATTTTCTGCTGCATTTATTATTTAACAGTGGAAATTTTATAAGAGCGGTGCTCGCGGCCTAGCCGCGGAAGTGCTTTCTAATTCAATAATAGGCTTTTCCTCGACGGCGCGGCCTGCACTTATTGTTTTCACTCACACACATGCTGTCATTACTCTTCCGTAATGGTATCGGTCATTAAGTAACTTTCAAAACGCAAATTTAACCGACGCGACTTGATACGGCCGTGTAATATAGCGCTCGTGAATGTAACGATGGCTTTCCAATTATTTTGAAATTAAGAATAATGTTGTACTTCGGTGCGCGCATTATTTATTATTGTGCGCTTTTACAAACGCTTAAAACTCGAAAAATACGACGCTTCCTTAGAAGACAATTGAAATATTTATACGGTAATAAAAAATTTCTAAAAAATCGTATACTAATATAAAATTGATATGCATACTTACAATAATTAAATAAATTTCTAAAAAAAAAAATTTTACGATATAATCGAAGTCGCAGTAAAAGTGCAAAGCTCAAACGACTGACTAATTGAACCTCGCCGTGAATACGTAAAATTATCAAGAATTAATGAAGTAGCTCCTGGGGACTCCTCTTTCAGGTTACATAATTTTTATTTAATCTATGCTCAGCCGAACACGTGAAATTTTAATTAAACATTGATTAGCTTATAACGACACTATTAGCAATCGCGCACGCGAGACGCTCAGGTATGTAGGTATTTAAGCACAACTTACGTGCGATTTCAGCGCGAAACGTGTAAAACGATGAGAACGCAATTAATAACCGACTCTGCATTGAATGACGCCGGGGGAAAAAATCGGTGCGCTCTAGTCGACCACCGTACAGTCTTATCGGCCGTGTAAGTCGCAATTCTTAATAGGCGGATGATATACATAGCTAACGAGGTGTTACAACACCAGTGCGCGTGCCGACAAACGTGATGGCGCGGCGCACGTGCAAATTTTCGAAAATTTCAATAAAAATCGAATTCTCACGCGCACTTGCGGCCTCTGCAACCGCGCTGCCGTCACATTATAATTTTTGAAAATAAAAATAATAAGTCATCGCTCGAGTGATTCATTATTCACTCTCACCTTGATGTACACTCGATCTCGATTAAAATAATTTATCGATGAGGAAAGTCGCTCATCTTGGCTGATCGAGTGGCACAATCGAAAGGGATAAGAGTAGAAACTCGATGGGATTAACGGAGGGAACGTCCGCTTCCGCGAGCGTCGCCCTGCCGAAAGAAACGGCCGGCCGACCTCGTTGTCCAATATGAAACAGGTGCGTCGCGGATATGGCCCGAGAGCGCTATAATTGGATTTCGAGCGGACTTTTCCGACGTCGCGCAGTCTGCCGCCGCGGCGTTTGACCTTTATCTCGGCTCTGCCGTACTTGCTGACGCGATTTTGCAATATTTATACGCGCGAATGCCTCGTACTACTGAAAGCTGCATGCTCTCGTGGGCTTCTCTCGAAGTTGGGGCATTACTGTTCGATGAAGGGACTCGGATTAATGTGAGCTTTTGCTTTGTTATTTATTTACGTGTAGGAGGCGGGTCGATTTGAATAAATGAATTCGTTTAACTAATAATCTATTAAATTTCATTTAATTTAATTCATTCGAAGGCAGGATTGGTTCATTATTCTATACTGTCAGAATACTTTTATTTTTATTTATTTGAAAAAAACGGAGGCATTGAAGCTTTGTTAATTTTAATGTACTTATATACGTTGGAAAAACTGACCGCCAAGTATATTGAGAAATTGTGGAATTTTTTTTTTGGGTGCGTTAGGTACACCAGGTCACCAGATCAGATCACAATAAGTGTTTTTAACAACATGTATAATAACACAATATTTATCACACTGCATCAATGGAATTCTTTCATTGTTTATGATACACTCAACTGGATTAATCGTCCTTATCTGATCTGAAACTATATGATTATGGTGCACGAGTAGTACTATATAAACTCTCTTATCAGTCCAAAAAACTAAACGAGTGAAATTCTTTCATATATAACATACTTTATTTATTCAACTTAATTATTTATTCAACTTTCAACGATCTCTACTTTATACCATCTCTAATTAATTATTGCTGTACACGTGTAGGTCCCATTACCACGTCCACTCGAATTCCGCACTCGACCAGCAATCAATCACTGCTGAAAACAATAATTGCCCCGATAATCATAAACAAACGGAGGCTTCAGTCTCAAAAGCAGAGTAATCAACGCCCACTCGAGACTCCCGTCATTAGAGCGCTGCGGATTTGCTTAACCCCGCCGATCGGAGATAAATAAACGCTGCCCGCGACATCCATCGATTCATTAATATTGAGCAGCGGTGAGGTCGACCGATAAGCCACGATATAGTCGCAAACAAGCCTTTAAATTCAACAGGTGCTTTATCAATCCAAGTACGCCCGCGCATCTTTCGTCCCACGGTCCCGATTGATTATCGGCGAATCGCGATTAACCACCCCCACCCTCCGATAAAATCACCTCGAAGGAATTCGATCTCTTCACCTGATATCAAAGCGATTGCGATAAAAAAAAAGGAGACGGAGGCGCGAGAAAAAGAGAAAAGGAGAGCAGTAGCGAGTGCCTGTCAAGATAAGACGACGTCGAGTGTCGCGCCTTTATAATATATAAAAGGAAACGAGCGCCGGTATCAATCGCTGAGTCGAGTCCCGCACTTATCCGCGGGAGTAGAGCGAGTCGCATTGTCTCCGGCGATCGATGCCTCGGCCGCGCAGTGGACGTCCGTTCCGCATCGCAAAAAGGTCCCGCCATTATAAAACCTTAATTCCATCGCGGCTTTTTTTTTCGTGCGTCATTTATAACTCGGAGCTTGCGATGCGTTCGGAGCATTTTTTCGTCCCCGCGAGTCAGCTGATCGTTCCGCCGGCTCGATTGAGTTTCAGACACGAGGAGCCGCGGAGACATCGGCTGAGTCGCGATCGGACAAAGTCACGTAGCAGCTGAGCTGCGCAATTTGACACTTTTGTAAATTAAGCGTGCGAGCTTTTTTTGAGAGCCTCGAGAAGAGAGCAACATACAGAGTGAGTGGCGGAGGGAGTGAGAGAGAGAGAGGGAGCGTAAATTATGGGTTTGGGAAAAGTCACTAATTTTTTAACTTTTGCTGCCGCAGGAACGTGGAATCATTTATGAATGGATGGCGGTTCGACGGACGACGCGGGAGGTGGATCCTTTGCGGGCCTGGGAGGTCTGGAAAGATGGCGGGCCCACTGGCAGATCGGCGCGTTGTGCGTCGTCTCCTGCGGATCCCTGCTGCTTAACGCCATCCTCCTCATAGCCTTCATACGCAAACCGGGATTAAGGACCATCTCCAATAGGTAGGTTGAATTTTTAATCACACGAAAAACAAAAGAAGAAGAAAAGGAAAAGAAAAATACTATACAGAAGTGTTCCACATTGAGAGAAATGTCTAGTAAAAATTACTGCACTTTTAAAAACAGTTGAAGCTACACCTGAAAAAAAAATGACTATACTATATATAGTAAAATTTGTCATAAATACAGTAAAAATTGCAATACTATCTGGCAAATTTTACTATAAAGTATGGTAATTTTTTTCATAATGTCAGTCTGCGGGCACTTTCCCGTACAGTACAGTAATTTTTACTAGACATTTCTTTTAGTGTAATATTTAAATTTAAATTTCACTGGTGATTCATTTAAGTTAAACTTTAGTTAAAGTTAAAAGCGGTTAATGTAATAATACAGTAAAGTAGAGTACTTTCATTGATTTTGTTTGTATTTTAATTCCTTGTTCTTATTTTTCAGTTATTTCTATTTTTTTCATCATAAATTAATTATCCTGCTTGACAGGACTTCAGTAGCTCTTTAATCCTTACAGTTCTAATAAATTTTCTATGATAGATTGACGTTCGTTCGCGAAACTAAAATTAATATCCAATAAATAAACTAATGTTAAAAAACAAACAATATATTTGTAAGTATGCGAATTAAAATACTAAAGTTCGATTGATCTAATTTTCGGAAAATTGACAGTGCATAACGCGATCAAAAAGACCAGTAGGCCGATCGATCGGTACGCAAGTGTCAATACCGAGCGGTGACCTCCTCAAACCGAGGAGCGACTAGGCAAACGAGTTTCGCGCTTAATCGGCTTACAATGGGAGGCGGCGCCAATTATAGGCGATCGATCGCGCGACCCAATTTAATTTTGCGTGGGCGCACCTTGAGACCTCCGCACCTCCTTCTCGCGCCGGACGTCCTCCGAAAGCTCCGCTATGGAAGCGGAAAAACGGGACCGGGACCTTCGATCCGCAGCAACGCGCGAGTTTCGCGTGAAAGTCACGCGCCGCGAAGAAAGAAAGCTCAGGGGTGATTGCGCAAGAGCGAGGCGATTGTTTGGAATTTTTTTTCTTTCTTTTTTTTTTCGTACGTGGACGCGCTGCGTCAGTGTGACTGACGTAAGCGTCGAGTGGAAATTCATTTAAAACGCTTTGCGAAAAAAGTGCGTTTGCAAGTAATATGCGGAACGCGGATTTTGTTCGTGAATATTTATGCTTTTCATCTTTGCGGCTATAAATAAGCTCCCGCGATTGTGTGGGTGCTTTTTGCGAGGCACGCGTGTACCGTTTTAAGTGGATGCAGAATTGTTTTTTTTTTTTTTTTTTTCTTACTTATGCTGGATTTTGCGATTTTGTCGGTTTTCATTCACATTTTTCTGAAGCTTTTCGTTTAGATAATTCTGTGGTGAATTTTTAAAGCGCTGCTTAGAATTGTTACTTTAAACAAAAGATTAGGTGTTATATAAATATTTATAATTATATATGCGAGCCAACACACTTTTATTTTTTGTAGACTAACTAAGTAAATATTTCGTCTTGTCACACGAATAAATAAATAAAGAAAGGAAAAAAAATACGAAAAAATGGATATTTAAAGATTGATTAGATAATTGATTTTTTTCCTGCACTTTAACGAAGAAAGTTAGAAATATTTCGACGATCGTAAAACCAAACATTCACTTAGGTATGAGTAAAAGCTGTCAAAAGATAAAAAAAAAATGAAAAAAAATAAATTTCTCGTTAATTAGCACTCCATCATTCAAATATTTAATCAAGACTTTTATTTTGAAGAAACGACCGACGAACGCTGTTTACGTATAAAAAAAAGATGTCAATTACGGAGCATGTGATGCGTGGTCAATCATCATGTGACTCCGTTTGCGTGTACTCGCTCCTCGCCACGTACTCGGCAAATTTTTCATCGGGTGTATCAACAAAAAAATTCCGCCGCTCTGAAAAAACAAAGAGTCGGCCTTCCTCGTCGTTTAAGAAAAAAAAAGACACTCAACCCGGCCGAAAAGAGCGCAGCTTAAAAAAAAAATTTCGTCCGTTAGAATTCGCGCCGACGACCCTTCACAAATTTTGTCGACGTTCCAACCCGGAAAAGTGGGTCACCGGGCCTCCAGCTTTTTCCGCGTCGGATTTCTCGGCCAATGGATTCGAGCGCCTCCGATGCGGAAGCTAAGCAAGCGGAATCCAGCGATAAACGGCGCTCGCGCTAAACAATCCATAATGACGCGAAGTACACTCGTTTTGCTTTCGTCGCCTTATCTTAGAAAATTAGGAGGCGTCGTCGGCGTTGTCCTCGCGATTTTCGCGCTCGCCCCTTCGCTCCTCGGCCGGCGGCTTATTAAACCTGTCGGCGAATCGATTCGACGCTGTACGCGAGCCTCGGCTATTCTCAAACGGCCGGGACCTTGCCTCGCCACTGCCAAAAGAAACACACCGTCGCTGGAAATTTTAGCCCGCGAAAATTAATCAAAAATAAAATATAAGGCGCCGCGCGAACAGCGCCTCGTCCGAAGGACGGGAAAAAAAGAATCGCCGAGCTTGACGCGCGACGTCGTAACGCAGATCTAATGTTAGAAGCTTATTTTCTTTTTCGCCGCGACGCATATCCTTTCGGCGCGGAAGCGCCATTGTACATTTATACACTCGCCTCGAATTGAAACTCGAAGAACAATTCAAATATTTACAACGTCGCATGAAAATTTTTAGGCGCTAGACAGAGATGACAAAACTATACATTCATGTCTAGCGCTTAGAAATTTTCATGCGACGTTGTAAATATTTGAATTGTTCTTCGAGTTTCAATTCGAGGCGAGTGTACATTTAGACTGGATAAGAATAATACGCGGCGGGGATTCGACGCGTTTATTTTCGGAGGTGCGTCGTTCGCGAAAAAAATTTTCACGGCGATGGCGAATATCCGCACGCGCCGCGGGGGAGGGTGGAGAAAAGAAAAAAATGAACGGGGATCAGAGTTCGCCTCGTTAATGGACTCGCCGTCGAGTCACGCGACTCCGGTTTCTTGCAAACTCGGTAATTCGTTGCTTTTTTTGTAACCTCAATGAGCTCGCGGCGTCGAGGATTGTTTTATAATCGGAGATTAACGAGCGCGGCTTGGAAACTTCGAGGAAAAAAAAAATAAAGGACCGAGGAAGTTTCTCCCGGCGTTCAGGAAAATTGTCATGCGTTTTTGCAGCCGACGGTTATTGTTCGAAAGTCCTTAAGCCGTACAATGATCCGTTATTAGTCTGGTTTATTAAAAAAAAAAAGCTAATGCACTTAACATTTTCCGCCGTCGAATCACAATAACAATGAGTAATCGCGTGTCTTGCACCGCTCGGCATAAAATTAACTTTAATTCGTTCGAACAAAAAAAAAGCGTATCAATGCGGTCCGGTCGTCTCTTTTTTTCGCCAGCCAATGACTAACCCGTCAAGACCACTGCGATACGAGAAAAAAAAATAAAAATAAAAATTGACATTCAGAGTTTATTATATTTCTTTACGAATGCTCCTTGATCCAATTCAATTGTACATACAATCAAAGCAAAGAATGAAAACACCGAAAAGATTAACAGTCAACTGTGCCTTTCAGATTCGTGATGAACCTCATCGCCTCGAACATAATCTCCGTCATCGTCCTGACGGGCCTGCTGATAGTAGGCACCTGCGACGGCGCCAGCCTGGACTACAGCGCCGTGCCGACGTTCTGCGCCGTGTCCGACGGCGCGACGGCCCTCGTGACGACCTCGTCCATCCTGTCGGTACTCCTGATCGGCGTGGACCAGTACCTAGCCGTAGTGGACCCGCTGCGCTACCGCACCCGCATCGACAAACTCAAGTGCGCCCTGCTCATCCTCGGCGTCTGGCTGATCGCCCTCCTCTTCGCCGGACTGGCCAGCCTGAATCCCCAGCCCCGCAGCCTCTGGCGCCTCTGCTCCGCCGTCGGCCGAGGCCGCCTCGACGACGACGACCTCCTACCCGCCTCCTCCGGCGCGCCCACCGAGCTCACCTTCCAGGCCAGCCTCGTCCTCCGCGGCAACGCCTCCGAGAGCGCCAACCTCGAGATCCAAGGTGCCTTCAGCCTTCGCAACCAACAGCTCGAGCTCTACAACGCCAGCGGCACCATGATCCTCGGCAACGCCACCGACGACGCCCTGCCCCCCGCATCCCCGCGTGCCAACCCCCCCGGCACCTACGGCCTCCTCTACGCCCTGGCCTACACCCTCCTCGGCTACCTGCTTCCGTTCCTCGCCGTCTGCTGGATCTACGTCAGCATCTACACCGCGGCGCGCAGCAACAGCGAACGCACCCGCAGAAACGGCTCCCGGCCCATCCTCTCCTCCGGCAGCCTCAGCGAGGACGCCGCCACCCCCGGACAGCACTCCTCCCTCGAGGACTTCCGGCGCATCGCCAAGATCTCCTCCCTCTCGTCCATCGCCGAGAATAGCGAGGCGCTGACGCCCGACCCGCAGGTCGACGGGGAGCTCGACCCGCAGGCTGCCGTCATATTCACCGTCGGCTCGAGCAAGCTCGAGGCCGACGCGAACGCCAAAGAAACCGACACCCGGTCCAATGTTCCTACGGCGGCCAAGCCCGACTCCCCCGAGCCGCCCAAACCGCCGCCCCACGATCTCATGTACGAGGAGATGATGATCGACTGCGAGCGACACCCCTACGAGTACGAAGACGACGAGCTCGCCTCCTCCAGCGACGAGGAGGAGCCCGAGGAGGAGGCGGACCATCGCCGTGACTTCGAGGAGGCCCAGCCCCTCTCCGCCGTCATCGTCCAGCCCAGCCACGAGCCCCGCAACTCCTCCGCCAGGTCCATCAGCGTCAACTTCGACCTCGGCGACGGCCATCCCGAGGAGCCCCTCCAAGCTCCCAGCCAGCGGGTCGCCCCGCAGCCGCCTCCCATCGTCACCATCACTCCACCGGCTCACAAGAGCCAGAGCACCGCATCCCTCCACAAATCCAGCAGCGGCCGCCACACCACCGGCGGCTACATCAACAACCTCAAGTACCGCATCAGCAACGGCTCGCTGTTCAAGTACCGCGAGGAGACCCGCGCCGCCCGCATCAGCGCCTTCGTCATCGTCATGGGCCTCATCTGCTGGACGCCCTACGTCTACGTCCTGCTCTCGCGGAACCTCGCCGCCGACTGCCTCCACGAGCCGGAATCTCCGGTCAGCCTCGACTCCGTCGCCCTGGGCTTCCTCATCCTCGCCACCTACGTCAGTCCCCTGCTCTTCGGCTACCGGTCCAGGCGCATAAAGCGCGAGCTCCGCAAGTTCTTCTGCTTCCGGCGCGAGCTCTCCTACAAGAACAACCGCAGCCTCATGGCCAAGAAGGTGCTGCGGCGCAGGCACAGCGGCGCGACGGTCCTCGGCCAGTTCGTCGGCGAGGCCAGCCTGGAGAGCTCCCGCTACAGCATCTTCAACTGCGTGTACGGCCGGAACCGCTGGCCCAAGGACAAGGTGCAGTTCGTCCAGGTGCCGGACAGCGCCCTGGCCGTGGAGACCTGCCGCAGCAGCTTCAGCAGCGGCGCCAGCACGCAGATCTCCAGCACCTCCACCGACGAGTGCTGACCCGATCGGCTGGAGCTTGAACCGATCGGCCGGAGGGCTCGACGGTGAATCCAGCCAGTACGCATCTAGTATTATCGATTTATATCGCCGGGGATCGTTCGTTGACAGACACACACACATTTGTTTCGAGATACTTTCCATGACAGTCGCCACGTGGCTCGCGCGCGTCGAGGCGAGCGTGTACATATAGATAATGTTATGTTCAAAGAGAGTGGCCTCTTTTTTTTTTTTTTTAGTTTTATTCGTTATAAGTATTGTGCGGCGACGGCTGAGCGACGGCCAGCTTTGCGTCTTCTTTTGTATGCGTATGTATGTAGATATTATGCAGAGCGACTAATTTGTAAATCTGCGAGTGGGTGAGGATGTGCGGATGTTCGGGAAGTGAGTGGTGCAGCAGCGGCGCGCAGCTTCGGTGTTAGTCTGGTGAACGAAGTCCGAGACTAGTCAGCCACCGGAATCAGGACGAGAGCCAAATATCATAGTACTTAAATTAGTGTGCTCAGCTCGGCGGAACTTTATGAAGCATCAGTCATTAATTTTAGAAAGTTTCTCTTGTAGCCGCTCCAAACGATTGTTTACCACCGCGACAGGCGCTCTGCCTTCGCGCAGCGTTACTGTCGGTTTTATTGCGAATATAACGTCATTCCAACGCGAATTTTATTATAACTCCACTTTTCTCTTTTATTTCCTCTGGCGATCTTTCCCTCTGTTCAAAGTTTAATTGGAAGACCACTAGAATTATATTGCAAATCGATTCACTGAATACTTTAATAATTTTTTAATTTTAGTAGTGTTTTTTTTTTGTTCGTTAATTGAACAGATAGTAATAAAAACATAAAATTTGCGTATTAACTGAAGATTGTGTTTTATTTCAATAGCTTCAGAAATCTACATAAATATTCAGTAAACATTTTTTAGTGCAATAAAATTTCACGTGCGATGCGATAATATACAAAAAAAAAGTGTACTTTAAACATATATTCTTTATATTACAGAAAACACACCAAAAAAAAGTACACCTTTAACAACTACTTTTTGTATAATGTATAATTTCATATCGGATAATTACACAAAACGCAGAATTTTGTAACCTTGAACAGTTTAAACTGCCGAGTCGATTTCAGTTTATTCTAGTAGTACAGTGAATCTATACATCGACGAAGACTTTTATAATCGACCGACACATAAGAGGGAACGAGAAATAGAAGCTACAAACTAATAAGTGTCAGACCTACCTAATCCATGTACTAGTTAGCCTACCTTAAGCAATCAATGTGCAATATGTAAATGTGTATAAAAAGCGAGTCAGAGTTGTTGTCATTGTTAAACACTCCGCGCCCATTTCGTTAGAGTCAGTAATGAACTTAACGTTGGCCGCGTTGCCGATTATCGCCGCTGCTGATCGAAAGCTCGACGTTCGCTATCCGAAATTTTCCGTAAAACGCTCGTTAACGCTGTTAAGTCGCAAAACGAGAAGCAAGTTATAATTACCGGACTTTTTTTTTAAGAGGCGATTTGGCACGAGCTTATACTTACTTCCCGATCGAGAGTGTGATGTATCGCTGCGTTAATGAATACGAGAGCGTAAAAAGCCGAAGCTTTTGCAATGAGTAATTCAAATCATCGCTGCGTCTTATTAACATTTGAAATTTCATTTTCGTTGCGAATTAATTTTTCAGCGGATCTTACGATCACCTTTTTAAAAATTTTTTTTTATAAACACACTTTGATTTTGATACATTTGCAAAAATGTTGCTATGTAGATGCTAATTCGTAAGGTACGAATGTACGAATCGTTCATCGTACTATTGTTATTAAAAAAAATATATTTTTAATTCATTACACTGAGAAAAGAAAGAGTAACCGTTATCAGAAAGTTACTATATTTTCTAGTGGTAAATCGACTAGAAATAATAGACTAGAAATAATAAAGTAAAATTTGGCTTTAGGTTTAGTAAACTTTACAAAAAAATATTGTAAACATTACTATAATTAGTAATATTGAATATACATTTTAGTACTTTTTACTAAAAGAAATTTCCTAGTACTTTGTTCTATCTACTATAGAAACTGTGACTAAAAAAATAGTAAATATAGTAAGATCGACATTTGATTCTTTTCTCAGTAACATACAACTGAAAATTTTATGCAATAAATTCATTTAAAAATTGTACAAAGTATTTGAAACATTCGTGATTTATTATTCAGAGTCTTTGATGACAATCGTGCGATTTTTAATTAATGCAAAAGCTTCGTCTTTAAAAAAAAACCTTGTAAATAGACCTTAGAAAATAATTGTGTAAGTGTGTGTTTGTCTTTTTTTTTTAGAGCGCGAACGAGAGCGAGAAAGGAAGAAAGGAGAGAGCAAGACTTTCTTCTGACACATAGACACGCATTTCATGCATTTTCTTTCACCCTAGATTTTTAAAAGCCGCTCGCATGTGCGATGTAAAACCCGGGGCGCCGAACATTTTCCTCATTCTCGGCGCGTCGCTGTAGATATTTCGTCTTCACACTATTTTTTTTTCTTTTTTTGTATAACGCGCGGCGAAAGAGAACCTCCTCTTTCTTCCGCACCCTGCATTCTTCTATGTTTTCTTCTTTTGTTTTTGTATGCGTGTTTGTACGTTAATATCGGCGCGCTGACATTATTATTTATATTAAATATAAAAACGCAGCAGCGATCTCCATCCTCATTGCCCTTCGATTAAACATGCGTGTGTGTGTATATAGGCGTTTAAGTGTGCGTGCAGTCCATGCGCTGACTCTGTGTGCGTGACCATCTTTTTTATACTGATAAAATAAATTGAACCGATTTTTTTGTACGTCTTTCGTATTATTTTTCAGTTCTCTTTTTACTAGCGAATTATTTTTCTCCCTCATTACCGTATCGGATAAATTGCATATGTCCCCCTTTCCTTAGATACTGTACACGAACCAATGATCGATCATGACAAATAATATTCGATTACGACTTAAGAGCGAGAGAAAAAGAGAAGATGAATTTTCCTCTGTAAATAAACGAAACGAGCGAGCGGCCGACGCACGGAGCTGTAGGGATCTTCAATTGGAGGTGTAAATGCGTCGGCGCGGGCAGTCTCTTACAACTTGTGATATATTCTCATGCATCAGCGAATTTTATAGTAATGAGTCAGCCTTAATTTGTATTTGATAGTCGAATTAAGAAGTCCTTAACTTATACCACTTAATGAATAAATTATATCTTCCAACAGATTAAATCAATCGTTTTGACTGTGCAATTTACCCTCCTACTTCCTCCTATATGTAAAAGCACATTTTAAACAATGCAAATTTATTTGAATTATTTCAACCATATTTAAAATTTTGCGAAAAAGAATTATGTTCAAGCCATTCTTATAAATTTTTATTTTATTTTACAGTTCTGCATTGTTCAACAAAAAACAATTTTTATGAATTATTATTATTTTTATTGTTAATTAACAAAAGGTATACATCCCTTTATTATTTTCTTAATACTATAAATTTAATATAATATTCATTTTATTGTAATTAAAATTATACCCTCGGGGCATACAGCAAACACATGGTCATTCATTCAATACCTTTTAGTATTACTGAAAGAAATTTTCGAAAATTCTCATATATACGCATCGCAATAAATATTAAAGCATAAGACTTTAAAGCAGCATAAAATGAAAAGTTATACAAAGCGGAAAATCGCAATAAATTAAATCCACATTGATACAAAGTGCCTCGTCAGCCTCACGAGCGCTACCAACTTCATCGTTAATGCCTTTCTCAATAAATCATCGACCATCGCAGGCGCGATATGGAGCAGTCTGCCTATATCAAACAAACAACGGCAAAAATGCGCCCACTGTGCCAAAGAACACTTTGAGCGGTATGCGCGCCACTGTGCTTGAATGTTTCATTCTCGAGCGAAAAAGCCACCCACCAGAGACACCCCCGCACGGTCCACGCGTTGCATGACGAGAAGCGTCAATAGAAATGCACTCGGCCAATGTATCCTGGTCGATTTAATGGCCCTCAAATCACTCCCGCTTATAAAAGAGATACTTTCGGCGATGTGCGGCTCCTTTATACGCGAGAGAACGATTTTTCGTCGCCGCTGCAATTGATCGCCGCGTTTCGCAAACGAGCAGCTCCTTTTGGCCGAGTGAAAGGCGGGGGTGTCTGGCCGACGGCCAGAAATGCAATGCACCCGAAAGAGCGACTTGGCTCGTTCTCTCACTGAAAAAGTCTATGTATTGTGTGCTATATGTATACGTGCAAATGTGTACTTATAAGTGTATATGCAAGTAAATGTACCTGAATGTATGTGTGTACGTGTGCGTATATACATGTATGCATTTGTGTATTAAGTGTATGTGTGATGTGCTGGCACGAGTTCACGTGAGTGAAAGTGACACTTTGGTGCTTAGCCAAGAAGCTCCTGGACTCCGGTGCACGGCAAGAAGCGAGAACATTCGCAATGTAGATCTTTCTTCTGTGCAAAAAAATTGGTTGAAAAATTTACTGTAAATTACTCGAGGCGGAGGAATTACCTTGAAACACGACTGTAGTTTTGAGATACCAGAAAAAGAACTGTAATTCTTCGTAAATTGCAAGTTTACACTGAAACATTTGCTACGATCATACTCTCTAAAGTTGAATTAGTGAAAAACCACTAATTCATAGTGACTATGCACTAATTTAAATAGTGAAAAGTACTCCACTATGAATTAGGGGAAATCTACTATTTGAAATAGTGAATAATTATTAATTTCCACTAATGTAACTAAGTAGAACCTTTTTTTGTACTATTTCATTTAGTGACATTCTACTAATTGATAGTGAATTTTACTAATTGATTAGTGGAAAATCTGTTCACTAAAAAAATTAGTGGAATTTTCACTAATTCAACTTTAGAGAGTAGAAATTATTGCAATAAAAATTGTAATTTTTGCAAAATTTTACGGTAATTTTTTTCTGTACACTATATAATTCTGTCTTTTTTCTGTCTTTGTGTTTTTAAAGTCGTACGATGCTTTCTAGAAAAATGCATCTAACACTTTCAATCTTCGTTTTTTCAATCTACAAACGTTTCTAAGGTAAAAGGGTTTTACTGTAAATTACGAGAATGAGAAGTCGATAGTTTAGGTTTCTTTTTATTTAAAGATCGTTGTTTTATAGCTATTTTTTCTTAAAATTAATATACTGTGCACATCATCGTCGTTGCAAATATTCGTGCGTGCTTCGAGCGCGCTCACAGATAGACGTATATATATAAACAATCCGGCAAAAAAAAAACCGTAAAGTTACTTGCGGTAATTTATTGCTTATTTCAATACTGCGCGAGCTGACGGAAAAATCCGCCGCTCGTCTTACAATTTTTTTTCTTGTCCCTCTTCTTACGGTCGTCCGACTATCCGATCGGTGCAAAGTGCGAACAATCAATTTTCGCTCCCTCGAACCGCCCGAGAATAAAGACACGAGACGCGCGCCTTTATCGCGACGGTCGTATTGCGAAAAATCACGTATATATACATGTGCAGGCATCAAAATTTTTCGCCTGCCGGATTTTATCTAATTCGAGCGATCGCTTTATTAGCCGGACACGCGTCCGAAACTTTTTATCTGTTTATTTTACTCATAACGCATCTCGTTATTTTTTAAATCTTCGTTAGAACACAATTAAATAAGTTTGTCGGGTAATTACTTCACACTCGACAGTTGATAACAGCTTTCGTTTCGGTTTCTCTTCTAGTATCGTGCCGCTTATTAGGCACCGTTTTTAATTTATTAAAAAATTTCGTAAAAATAATGAGCTTGTTTTTTAGATCCAATGAAAGACTTATACATTTTAAAAACTTCCTTGTATTCGGTCGCAAATTTAATCAAACGTTTAAAAGAAAAATCTGAAACAATTAACTTATTTTCGAAACAATTTTTTTTTACACCTTCGTGCATTTTAATAATTCAGATTTTTTTTCGATAATAATACTCGTCGCGGGAAAGTAAAAAATAAATACTTTCATAATATCAATACTTCAAATTCATCACAATAAAAAAAAAGACAACATTTTATATAAAAATCTGATAAAATACAATTGAACGCTTAATTTAAACGTCTTTTAAAGCTCCTTTAGGTAATAGGATTTTCCTAGCTTAAACTACAGTGTAATTACAAAGCTCAAAGCACAATTATGCCGAGTTCGCGTAAAGCTCAGGTGACATTCAATCGCCGTCTACGCACAAAATTAACAACAATCTCCTCGGCGTCACTGTTCACCTTAAACTGGCAGTATTTCAATTACTTATTCGATCCTTTCGCAAAATACTCCTAAAAAAAAATTAAATAAAAAAATTTTAAATAAAAAGAATTAAATAAAAAAAAATTCAATTAAAAAAAAAAACATCGACAACGGCGCTCTATTCGTTGGCGCCATCTTCACGGTTCTCGACTCGAGAACAAAGCTTCTTTATAGGGTGGGGGACTGCGTCGACTCGGTCCTGGGTAAATCATCGGAGGTAAACGCGCTCCGCAGCAGCTTCACAGGTGCGAGTTGTCGTAGCCGAGGTTCAGCCGTGCCGGTAATCGGGGCATCTCCAGCGTCGAGTTCTTACCCTCGTCGTCCACGTAGTTCTTGTTGTCGTGGCCCTCGGCGTCGCTCCTGTCCTCCTGCACCGGGCCGCCCATTATGAACATCGTTAACAGGAACATAAAAGTACCTGCGAGAAAGGCGATTCAATTAGTCGCTCGGAGTTTAACGGATTAAACTGCTAATTTTCATTAAAGTCAACGCGTTTTTTTTTTTTCTATTTGCTTGGGAAAATTTTTAAGCTGCTTCGACTTTTAGTTAAAAGGATTGATGTTTTTTTTTGTCTTCTATTTTTACTTGATTGAAAATTTAGTTGTGTATTATTTTTCTTTTAGAAAAACTTGAACGTTAATTTTTAAAAGATTATGCATTTTTAATATGTTTTGTTATATTGTACATTATTATTTTATATTTCTCTCTTTATAATCTGAGTTTGTCGATTAAAAATATACTACGACATAAATACTGTTATATATATATTGTTATAATTGTTATATGTTCTCTGTATGATATTAATCTGTCAATTAACGACTTTATTAAATAATTGATCTCCGAGTTTAATTCAGGTAACATGATTCTTGTTTAATAGCTAATAAAAGTGTGTACATTACTTATTGGAGATCATTATATTTTGAGGAGCTCGTCCAAGATTTAAAAGAAAAGAAAATCAGAAAAAACCCAACAAATACCATTTCAGCCTAGGACTAAAGCCCCCAAAATGTAACGATCTCCAATAAATAATTAATACACTTTTATAAAAAAAACAAACTTTAATTGGTTATTAAAGCAAGAATCGTACTGCCAAATACAGTTACGAAGATCAATTAATTTAATATAGTCGTTAATTGACAGATTCATATCATACAGAGAACATAAAACAATAATAATAACATATAACATTATTTTTCCTTTTGTTAATCTAAAAAAAGTCATAAAATCATAAGTTTGCAATATTATGTTTATTTTTATTACATTTCTTAAGTATAAAAAAGTCAGTGAAATAAAACGTACTACTGTTTAGTAATAAATTAGCTGTAAGGAAATAGTGTCAATCATAAATGAAAGGACAAAAAAAGAAGTTGCCCGTGAAACGAGCGCATACTCACTTATTCCGTAGAAGCCGGCGTAATAAATGTAAAGAGATTCCCGATAGCCAATGGCCTTGCTGGTCGGCTCGACGAGTATCGGCAAATTGCCACCGATATTGTTCATTACGAAGAGGAAAATGCCAACTGTCGTCGACCTCATGCTCAACGGTACGATTTCCACGAGGATGGCGAAGACAATGCCAAACCACATCTCAGCTGCACATTAAATTATTTTATTTGACAATTAATTTGGCAGACTTTTAGTATGATTTTAAATTTTATAGAGAGAGAGAGTATCAGTACTATATATGTAATCGGATCGGATCGTAGATTTTACTGAAATCGCGTGACATGTTTTAATTTATTTATTTTTTTCATTTTTCATTCAAGAAAATATATATCAATAGTTTTTCTAATCATGAATTTCTGATACTCTCCTTGTTAAAAGATAACATATTATTAAAGTAACTTATAATAATATAAAAATAGCAATGTATAAATATATGTGGCTAAATATAATGTGGAATATTTAAATATTTGATAGAAATAAATAAGATTCAAAGAAGTATTATAAAAGGACTTGTAATTTTGTTTATAAGAAATAATAAATATTTCCATCTCTGAATGGATAAATCATGAATCTCTACTCTCAAATAATACATCTAATTTTAACAATGCAGAAATTTCTAATTTAAAAATTCCTCTACTCTCGCAATAAAAATTAATTAATCCACTATTCCTCAATAACTTTGTTAAGAAAAGAGCCTCTCTTACAGTATCCAAAATGATTAAAATTATTAAAATGTTTCATTTATGAAAATGCACCTTCCGCGCTGCAGCTCACTAATAACTTGATAAAATAGCAGCGCCCCAAGAGGCGCTTCCTTGATAATGAGGCTCTCTTTGCACAAAAGAAATTACTCCAGAAATTAATAGCCTGAAAAGGCATCCCCCCAGTGAAACGGTAACCCAGTTTCGTTCACAATAACGCATTAAAACGTCGACCGAAAGTTGAATATTTCATAAATCCCCCTCAGACGCGGAGGCCCGGAAACGGAGGAGAAAAAAGGGGCTGAGGGGCAGAGGAAGGAGGCATAAAGAAGACTTGACGAGCGTACCGAAGAAGTAGGAGATGCCGAGGGTGATCATGGCCCCGACGGGGGTGAAGTAGACGGAGCCGAAGGCGAAGGGGGTGGCCACCAGCTGGCTGATGACGAGGACGGCAACCCGCGACCTGATGCCCATCTTCGCGACGAACTTGTCGCTGACGACTCCGCCCACCACGACGCCGATACTTCCGATGACGATCGTCACCGCGAACAGCCACCAGCCTAGATCGTAGTCCGGGAAGTACTCGCGGTAGAACAGGTCGCAGTTGTAAGCAAAGCACATACCACCTGCAATTTATCAATTCATTTATTAATACGAAAGCGGGCATAAGCATTTTACAATAAATGAAATAATAATATTAATCAGAGTACTGATAAAGCTCTCAATTATATTGATAGGGGTAAGCGGTATAGTCGTTGACAGGGGAGTAGTCATTGGCCGCAACGATAGTGATTGGCAAATTTTTCATTAGTTTGTATATCTATAGATATGCCAATCACTATTCTAACTAGAGTCATTCACTATGTTGCGTCGTCTGCTTCAGGTGCCAATCACTATACCGTTTACCCCTATAACAACGAAGTATATTAATATAGGTGCCACTAAATGATTTTATCGCATTTTTTAATGCTCCAAAAAATAACGAGAAAATTATCATCTTCAAGTTTTCAATTACACTGAGAAAAAATTCTAGTAAAAATTACTATCCTGTAGTCTAGAAAAGTGGCCACAGATTGTCATGTAGTGGAAAAATAACTATCCTGTATTGGAAAAATTACCTTCTGGTATTGTAAAGTTTACTAAAATTATTGGAAACTTTACTATCATTCTAGTAAAATGTATAATATTTTCTAGTAAAATTTATAATACAGATTAGTAATTTTTCCAAGTCATTTTTCCACTACATGACAGTCTGTGGCCATTTTTCTAGACAGGATAGTAATTTTTCTAGAATTTTTTCTCAGTGTATAAAAAGACAAAATAAATAGTTATTTTATGCACCGAGGGAGTAAAATAGGGGATTATTCCCGTAGGTGAATAGGCGCTCTATTACTCCCAAGGTACATAAAAAATTGTTTACCTCATCAATTCCAATTTATTTGACAATAACTCAAATTAATAAATAATTAATTAATAAGAGTAGCTGTGTGTAATACACACATATACATAAATATCCTGAGAAGACAGCTTTTAATATTTGTAGACATATTTTAGCTTTCATAGACAAAATGTGTCTACATAAATGTTATAATATGTCTACGAAAGCTAAAGCGTGTCTACGAAAACTAAAGTATGTCTACAAAAGTTAAAATGTGAGTCTACGAGGAGTAAAATGAAATGAATAGAGAATAAAATATGATTTTACTCCCTTTTCATAGGTCAATAAAATAGAAGACTTTGTGAATGATTAGGGTGAAAATATAGTTTAAGTGAATTTTTTCCTCTGGGATCGTATGAAGTGCGCGTATACGTACCGCAGTGCCTGATGCTAGCAGCGAGACATAAAAGGATGATGCGCGGCTGGAATATGACTTTCCACAGGGAAACCTTCTTTCCGTCGCTCTTGTTTTCTTCTCCTATGGTCGTCCTCTCGGGCTCCGTGAGCGTGAAGCCCGTGAGGAACGCGATGATTAGTCCGACGATCCCCGCGCCGTAATAGCACACTCGCCAGCCCTGGATTAATCGAAAAATAAAAAAAAAAAGTCATCACACTTCTATTACTTACTACGCTTGCCACATTTTTATTGATTTCAAACATTAGAATTTTTAGATTTCATAAGAAAAAAATTTTATAAAAAAGAATTTTAAAAAGAATTCTAATCTTGTTAATACTATTGTAATAATAACAATAATAGTAATAACTCGGTTAATTTGCTCATTTTTAAAACAAATAAGATTATTAATTTAAATTTCTCGTTGAAATAAATAAACACTGTTTTATACGCGTGACACGTTAAATTAAAAAATAATAATTGAAACTTCATTGCTCTCCATATCGTGTATTGTTTGATCAGAGATATGAAACGGATCAATATGAATGAACTTTCCTATTAATCGGAAAAAAAATAAAAGAAAAAAAACAGCAAAAAAAAATAAATAAACATGAACGTGGCGGGAATGGAAATATTGACCCGCGGCAAAGTTTCATCAGCGTAGTTTATAACTTTTAGATCGAGCGATTTGTGATTAAAGATGATTATCTTACCAATCCCCAAGCGTTCAATTGAGGAATATATCGTCCAACTGGGAAAGCGATGCCGTAGCCGCCGTAGATTCCCCAGTTGAAAATGGACATGACTAGACCGCGTTTTTCCTCGGAGAACCAATCGGATAGCAGACCGGTCGACAGCGGATTGCAACCTGCTTCGCTGTTGTTTAAAATAAAAAAAAATAAATAAAAAGTTAATATTGTGTCATGCCTTATGCGACTAAAGGCTTTGCCTTATACGATTTTTCATCGATTGAAATTAAGTACTCTGTAAAATAAATATCTTACAGAATCCGATATTAAAAGTGCTTGATGCCTACATTTATGAATTAATCAATTCAAATTTATTTAAATAAATTACTAAAAGAGATTGAAGCGAATACTTCGAAGTTGCTCAATAAATAAACAAACAAAAAATAGTATTGGGATAATTTAAATTATTCAATTACTGAATAAGGTGTTTGATAATTAGTTTAATTTAATTTATACGTAAATTAATTTCATTTATCGCAATTGATTTTTGCAAACACTGTAAATGCGTTATTGCGCAAGTGTGCATCGATCAGGGTGCGAGCGTATAAACATTGAAACGAGAAAATAATTGCCTTTCGAATATCGGATCTTTTCGTAAATAACGCGCTCTCCGTCGCTTAAAATTTGCATAAGTCAACCGTTATAGCGTTAAATTTACTAACCTCCAATCTTGCATCGGTAATATCTACTTAAATGATTTACGATGAATATATACTGTCTGCCGTACGCGGATGTCGGCTAATTATTAATGCGACCTTCGTGAAAATTTGAAAGATGCGCGCAGAGTACGTATAATTGCTATTGTTTTATGGAGAAATCGAAAATGAGGCCTCGAAAGAAAGAATAACGGTTTTTTTTATTAAATGAATCCGGAAGTACCTACACTGAAAAAAAAAATTAGTAAATTCAACAAAATATTTCTTTATGTAGTGCCAAGTAAATGGTTTCATTGAATTAACTAAATATTTTGTTGAAACTGCTAATTAAAGTTACTTCAATGAAACCATTTACTTGGCACTACTTAAAGAAATATTTTGTTGAATTTACTAATTTTTTTTTTTTCACCGTAGGAATCGAATTTTTTTATCGATTTAAACTGTCTGAAACGGTAAAAGTGAATTCTAAAATATTTAAGAAAAATGGAATAATTTAAACAACAGAAATTCACTTTCGGTGAAATACTACACCTGCGATCTCGGATAAAAGAAAAAGATTGAAAATAATTGAGAAATTATATATCAAGATCGACGTATTCTCTATTCCTGGAAAGTTTTTTCCACGTAAGCAAGTAAATTACTTCAATTCAGGTTTCCAAAGAATCGTCATCAAGCATTTTTACGGTCTCCTTCTTGTTTTCCAATATAATGACACTTGTAAAGTCACAAAGAAATTTTCCACAATATTCCACGTCAAACAAAATTCAATTAATTTTTTCTTCGCAACCCCAATGGATCCACCCTCCAACAAGACATTGTGTCTTAATTAAAAATAAAAATAAAAAGTTAATATCCACAATTAAACATACTAAAGAAACAAAAGTTAATAAATTACATTTTCTTCGCAACCCAAATCCACTCTCCAGCTCATATAGGCATTGTATCTTAATTGAAAATAGAAATAAAAAATTAGCCACAATATTCTAATCAAACAATAATTAATAAATCTTTCTTCACAATCTAAACAGATCCATCTTCCAACGGGACATTGATATCTTAATTAAAAATAAAAAAAAGAAATTGTTTTTCAAAAAAGAAAACAAAAACAAAAGCTATATCATACCCGGCTGCGGCCAGCATCCGAAGGACGACCAGTTGCCAGTACTCCTTGACGGAGCCCATCAGGACGATGGCCACGCTGAAGATGAGCGTGCAGACAGACAGCAGTCTGACTCTGCAATCGACGAGCGTAACGGTTAGTCATTGAAAAATTAGCTGAAATCTCGCGAGCGATTGTTGTGCAAGTTCAATGCGTGCCGCACGTACGGTTGACAGCCGAGTAATAGCCTTATCTCGCGGTTTATTATTAGACGGAAATTATACGCGCTATAATTTGCTCTTTCGTAATGAAGGCGAGAATTTACAAGTGCGATCGTTCCTCGCGAAATTTTCCATTTTTTTCTTCATTCTTTTTTCAGATTACTGAAAAGACAGTCCTTGAGGACCTTTCGTCGCTTTGAAGGAGCTTCAAGCTGTACGAAGTATATTTGTGTTCGCGATAAATATTAGGATAATTATGTAGACGTTCGAATGAATTTACGAATTTAAAGTGTATTCCTACATGAATTTTCACGGATAGAATGTGTCCATAAAATTTGCAAGGAAAGTCTTTTAAAAGATAGCGAAACTTCAGTAAAATTTAACATCGGTAAAAAGATTGAATTAGTTAACATAAAAACCACTAGTTTTACTTCGCTTTATTTAAGTGTGCAATTTAAATATTTACTAGGCTTTTTCAATTCGAAGCAGTCGGCGGTAAAACGAGTCTAATAAAACTTTTATTTCACAGGTAAAAAAAAAAGAGTCTTTTACCGATTACGCAGAAAGCCGCAATAAAAAATAAAATGAAAACTTTTCAACCAGGAAAAAATTGAATAACTGGACAGAAAAGTACTCAAAAAAAAAAAAAAAAAAACAAAGGGTGTAATTACAGTTTTGGACTAGGATAAAAAAACAAAGTTCGGGCATTTTTTTCGTTCACCCTCGAAACGTGCTAGTCATTTTTTTTCTTTCACTTTAGTCGAGAATTCGATTTTACTATATATTGACCGCTGGATTCTCTTCGCGGCTTCGAAATCGACTGACCTGTTGAATCTGTCCGCCGCAATGCCGAGAATAACCCCGACGACGGTGTAAACGGCGATGAAGCTCGGACCGGCCAGGATCTGATAATCCAGGCCCAGGCCATTGTAGTTCCACTCACAATACCTTGTTCCGTTCAATTCTAGTGTCTCGCAGCTGCAATTTTTGAATGAAATTAATCCAGTGAAGAAAACTTTGTTTTCAACAATATTATTAAAAAAGTTTTACATGTTTTTGTATTATTATAGAAAGTTTTTTTTAATACAGGGTTTAATACGTATATAAGAAAAATTTCGAATGAAGTAAAAAAAATAATTAAAACAACGATAAATAAAGCCGTACATAATTTTTTTTTTGTTCTACAATGAGATAATTTTCTCGTAAGAATTACGATAAAACTCCCCACAAAGATTGCGTGAGAAAACGTAATCGAGTTTTACGGGAAAATCCCTGTAATTTTTACCTGAAATTTGGACTGTTGGAGATGCTTTGTAATTTTTGCAAATAAAACTCGGATCCGTAATATTTAATGAAAAAATTCTCTGTGTACCCAATATAACGACTTGATTTAACTCTATTATTCACTGATTCTGAAATGTTTGGATTTTGATGTTTGCACGATGAGTGAAGATGTGAAATCCGGTGTTATCTCACTTTTCAAAACAAGTGGATGGAGTTAAATCTTTAAGCCGGAAATAGTATAAGCAGCTATTGTTTTATTTTAGCAGCTATTGTAGACAAAAGAATTTGCGTCGCATGTGTTATATCGAAATTTATTAACCATTATTAAGCAGAAAAAAAAATATTGTGGGGTCTTTTGCACAGTATCCACCTGAACATAAAGTCATTGTAAAGGTAGTGCAATAAAAAGTTAAGGCGTAGAAAGAATGAAGTATCTAAATGAATTTAAGAGGAATGAAAAATGCGAGGTTCGCGGAAGCGTCGGTGGTTGCGCAATTCACTTTAGGCTTTAGTTCAATGTCTCGCGAGTGTACGATTTTTCACACTGGCTGTGTTCAAAACATTTGTAATTCAATTTGCGCGATAAAAACCAATTCATAAGTTGTGAATTATGTGATTTTATAATTCAGTTCTCATTGAATCCGGCGTTACAGAAATATAAAAAAAAAAAAATCGTTGCGTAAAGTTCACGACAGCCGAGAAGTATTGTCATCAATTTTTATTTGACTCTTTCTTTTTATATTCGCGGTAATGCGCTGTATTATGCAAGTGAGCTTTTTTGCACTCGAATTACAATATTAGCTCAATTTGTTATGCAATTGTCATTTTTTTTTCATAAATCTTATTGTTAGGAATGGTATTGAAAGACATCACTATAGTTTTATGTAAAACTTTGTTAATTTTATGCACGTAACGTAAGATCCATTAATCAAGATAATTCGATTAAATTAATGAACTCATCGGACGTTAAGTAATGAAAATATACGGGGAAAAAGATCGTACAACGCTTTCCTTATAATTTAAATATCTAATAAGTTACAACGAAAAATAAAAAAAAAAAAGTGAAAATTTAGTTGCACCTTATTTATTAGTTCAGCATTATTGCAAAATAATTAATTACCGCAGTATTAAACTGTATGGTAAAAAAAATGAGGGTGCAGCAATCTTAATATACCGCCAACGCCCAGATCAATATAATAATGTACTTACACTTCTGAACTATTAGCCTTTTCGCACTGAACGGGCAAGTCAATAACGGCTAACGTGGTTGAATTGAGTTGACAAGTTATGTCGCCATAATGTAAATCGATCGCCGTAGCTTTACTCGTGACACCTTAAAAAGTTATTCCAGCGATAAATTAATTAATAAATAAATAATTTGCGCAATAGTTTCACGCGGCAAATCAATATTTAGCATATATTATTTGTTTTTTTAAGAATTCCTTTGGTTAATTTTTGTTTTAATTATATCCTTCGGTTAATTTATAATGTATATATAAGAAAAAAAAATTACCAATCAGATAGTGCCCTAGTTCTCCAAGTACGTATCCGAGGGATACGATAGCTAGGGCGTAAGGTTTGTAGAAGAATCTCAACTTTTGTATGAGTGTCGTAAACATGTTGAGGCCTGAAAATGGAATGTTCATCAGATTTAAATTTATAAAATAATATTTTTATTCTGCATTATTGACATCAACATTTTCTTAACTATTTTTTAAAAATCACATCGAATTTTCGAAAAAATGCATCGTAACATTGTGACGAATAATCTCAGATCAATTTCAAGAGTTAACTTTCAAATAAATAGATTTTTTTTTTCATATCAACAAATAGAGTGTTATTTGTTGTGTTTCTTTGAAAATTTGTTTTGGTTTTTAAATAACAAAGAAATTGAAAAAACAAAGACCAGGCAAATTTCAAGACCGTATAGGTTTTTCATTCCCTTTACGTTCCTTCAAGAATAACTCCTTTCCAAACATAAACTAATTTTACATTTACAATAAATATCTCATCTCCAAAGCCCTATTCCGAACATTCAAATTTATATCATTTTATTCGTATTTTATCTGATCCACGTGCATGATCGTAAAATAATGATTTATTCTTCTCTTAAAGTAACGGTAGCTGGATATTACGGAGCATTTAAAGATGCAGTTTGATTCATCAATGGATGAATTCTCGATGAAACAATATTGGGTAGAATTCAAAACCAACCTTCTGACTGACACAGAAAAAAATTGCTAACCTTAACTATTAAAATTGGTTAAAAGGGAACAAGCAACACAATTGCTTAAAAATTGGTAATTTATTACTTGGGTTAACGAATAAATAATCAGTTGCAGTAAGTATACAAAAGTCAGTTAACTACACTAATTTACAGATAGTTACATCAACTACTTTAATGTTCTTGCCACAAGTAATTTTGTTGGTTGAAACAACTATCCATGTTTTTAAAATATAGATTTTAACAATATTAAATAGTTATCGGAACCATCATCAATGGTTGCTTTAAGTAACGATGTATTGGTATAATATTAGAAATGTGAAATACTAATTATAACTATATCTTTATTATAGATTACGTTAAGTAACGATAGACTGTTTAATTTAACGATTTGAAAATACTTAAACCTAACTATCCCACTTACTTATGTGCCCCTTACCAATTAATTACTTAGCGTTAACATTTTTTATCAGTGTAAATTTGATCACTCAAATCAATCCATCTAATGACAAAATCCATCTAATGACAAAATCCATCTAATGACAAAATCCATCTAATGACAAAATCCATCTAATGACAAAATCCATCT
>JAWWEN010000048.1:9574909-9595484 GCA_035582955.1 Sycophila texana | reverse complement strand
TGAAATCATTCGAAATAGTTTGTAGTCTTGAAATCACTTTTTCGGCATCTGGTCATCTCGATAAGCGTAATCGAAGATAAAATGACATGTAATCGACTACATTTTGTAATCATGGCGCCACTCTTTCAGAATGTGAATAGCCCCTCGAAATTTTGTGTAAAAAATGTTTTACACAAAAATTTGTGTAATTTCCAAAATGGAATTACGATGAACGTAAGAGAAAAACAAAAATTTTTGTGTAATTTCGGTACTGTCAAAAATTTACACAAAATTTACACAAACTTTCTTTGGGGGAAAAATTTACACAAAACTTTTGTGTAAAATTTTAGTGTACAATCGGACCCTAATTTTTTACAGTGTATAATTAGTGAACTATATACGAATACAACTTTATTTATTTTTTAACTTTATTAATACTTAAACAATTAAATTAGTAAATTTCTAAAATATACAAACAAAAAATTAGAAATAATATAACAATGTTTCACCATGACTCGCTATAATATGCACACGTACATACAGAATTCTCCGACTGATTGTGCTTCTTTTTTTCATTTTGATTACTCCACAAATACATTCACATATTGTAACGCAGAAAATCTACGCAAAAGATCCCGCCTGCATACTAACAAAACAGATCCCTATCACTTAAGAAATAGCACGTGGCGTAGGAAAGAAAAACGCAACGCGATTTTTTTCTCTCCTCATCCCGCCCTCCCAGTTCCGTGACTGTCCCGTTAAATCCTTATCACCGCGATTTAGCCAGCGAGAATCGCGTGTCTAGTTTCATCTCGAGCTCGACCTCGAATCCGGAGTCCCCCGCAAGTAAATAAATGAATTTTCACGCGTGAGTCTCTCTCTCCGGCCGGACGGACGGAATCGAGCGTAGCCTGCGAAGCGGCTGCGGCGACTACACATGTGGGTGGGAATCGAGGAATTTCTTTCGCATACTTAAGTTCCGCTGGACCACAACGGCGAGAGCACCTCGGACTCGGAGTCGCCGGCAGAGGAAAAGAGAAGCAAAGGCAGAGAAAAGGCATTAAGGTTGGCGCGCTTACGTAAACAGCTGCTCGTTCGGTAAGTTATGGCGATGATTACTCACCGACGAATCTCTGCGAGTGTGTGCGTGTGCGCGCGCGCGCGCGTGTGTGTGTGTGTGTGTGTGTGTGTGTGTGTGTGTTCGCGGCTCGATTCACGCCACTTGGGAGGAAAAAAAAATTCGATCGTCGTTAAGCACTATACGCCGTGATTTTCAATCCGAAAATGACACGCATCGCTGAACAGCTGCGGTGATGCGGGAGATCAGGCTGCATGATTTATTGCGCGCCGTGCAATAAGTGCAATGTAATGAAATCTTAATTGATGTAATTATTAATGCGTTAATGTGCATTGTGATGATGCGAAAGAAAAAAAAATCTCGAAACCCATTACTAATTACTAATAATTGACGAGAGTCTAATGAAAGTTGATGCATTCAATTAAAGGCCATTATTGGTTTAATTAACGAGTAAAACTTGGCTCTAAACTCAAATATATGAAAGAAGGGTACGCGCGTATTTCATAAAATTTTACGCGAAACAGTGGAGGAACTTTAAAGCATTATGTAGCTGCAAGTATAGTTTCCCGCCTCTCGTCACGCGCTATAACTGATCAAGCCTATATGTATTTTTTTTATGTATAATAATCAGCAACGAAAAAAAAAATGAAAATCATCCAATCAATCATTGGATCAAAAGGAAATTCGATGAGAAGGAGGAAGAAAAAAGCTGTCGAATATTCGAACGAAATTTCGCTGGTCCCCCCCTGATGAACAAATTCCGAGTCAACGATCGAATAAAGCGCACCGGGGGAGCGAAATAGCCCATGCCTCTGGCTGCGCGTCCAATTACCGTACGAAAGCGCCGAGCGCAATGGAATTACGCGTGAAACACGCCTACGAGAGCAGCTTGAAATCTCCCTCCACTGCTTGAATATCGACGTGCTGCACGAGGCACTGGCCCTCCTATTTTATTCTCTGTTTTTTCATTTTTGTCTTTTTATTTACTTTTTCTTTTCTGAACGTCATTCTGCTGGTTCTTTTCGAGGGATGTCGAAGAGGGTGTGCAACTAGAAATTTCCCTCTACCGCCTGAATATCGCGACGTGCTGCACGGATCATAGGCCCTTCTATTTTATTTATTTTTTTTTTCATTTTTGTCTTTTTATTTTATTTATTTATTTATTTTTTGCTGAACGTCGTTTCGCTGGTTCTTTTCGCAAGCATCAACTTGAAATCTTTCTCTACCGACTGAATATAATCGGCGTGCCGCACGAAGCACAGGCCCTCTCTTTTTATCTTCTTGTTTTTTTCATTTTTGTCTTTTTATTTTTTGTTGCTGAACGTCATTTCGCTGATTCTATTAGCAGGCACATCGAATAGGGCAAGCAGCTTGAAATATTTCTTTACCGCCTGAATATAATCGACGTGCTGCACGAGGCATGCGCAGGCTCTCCTCTTTTATTGTTTGTTTTTCATTTTTGCACTGAGAAAAAAAAGTTCAGTAATCACAACTAACCATTATTACTTGTTTTAACTAATAGTCACTTGTTTCAACCAAATATAAGTTGAAACAAATATCAATTGAAACAACCATCGTTAGTCCACGATCACTGCCCCTTTTTTTCAGTTGCTGAACGTCATATCGCTGGTTCTATTCGCAACCCTCTGAATTTACTTGTTTCAACCAAATATAATATCACCAAAATAGCACCAGACGTTTTTAAAGCATTTTAAAGGCGTTTTTTTAAACGTTTCAACGTATTTTAAAAGGCCGAAGAAACGTTTTAAAAACATTTAAATAATGTCGCATATGTCCGCAAAATTTTATTCCTGAATGAAACCAAATATACGTAGGACGTTTTAAAAACGGTTAAATAACGTCGCATATATGCCCGCAAAATTTTATTCCTGAATGAAACCAAATATACGTAGGACGTTTTAAAAACGGTTAAATAACGTCGCATATATGCCCGCAAAATTTTATTCCTGAATGAAACCAAATTTACGTAGGACATTTTATAAACGTGTTTATAACGCATTCAGAAAGTTTTAAGATGACGTACGTTAAAAACGTTTCTTATCGTTTTTTAAGGACGTTCGTTATAGTCACTGTCCTTTTATTCAGCTTGCCTTTTTATTTCTCATTTCTAAACGTCATTTCGTTGGTCCTTTTCAAAGGCACGCCGAGGAGGGTGAGCAACAGAGGGAGCACTTCGATCGGTGCCAGCCGAGCCAGGAGGGCACGAGCAGCATCCCTGGATACGCCGACGACCCGTAGACGCATTTGCGCCATTTCGATTCATCGCGCGGCACGAGAACATCGATTGGATCTTCCGAGAGGTGAGTAGGACGGTCGTTGAATGGGCGCTGAAATTTTATTGTGCGGGCGCTCGGAGGAGGAGCGTGCGAATAGCGCAGGTGGCCGTTGGGGATTAAGTAGTTACAGTCGGGTATCGCGAGACGCGACTGAATTTCTTATTCTCGTCACGGTGAAAATGTTTGAGCTTGTCACGCTTGGAGTAACGTCTATTATATTGCAGGCGAATCGCCGAATGATAAAAGAAACTTGCGGAACTATTAGAGCTACTTAGAAGGTGGACTTTTCCTCACTTTGTTGGGTAACTGAAGTAAATACAAAATCGATTCTATCGCGGATCCTATGCTTAGCACGTCTAAATAAAATGGAGGGATGGCAGTCAATGAATTTCGATGACATTTATGAGACGCCCTTTCAATAAAATATACGATGTAAACAAAATTATTGTTGTAACAAATTGTTAGAAAAAAAATACGAAACACTTTAATTTTTTTATTTATTTAGAAAATGTTAAGTTCATAGGAAATTATATTGTCACGAAACATTAATTAATACTAACTTCGATAAAAATTAACGATACGTAAAATATAAAATTTGCTTATAGCGCTTGTAGTTTTTTTTTTTTTTTTGCAGTTGTAATAATTCCTACAAAAAAGTATTTAAGTATTTCCAGGTTGATTTTAATTTTCCATCTTGAAAATCATCGTCCACGTAATTTTTAAGCTGTATAATAATATTTTATCAGTAGTATAATAATGAATATTATAAGACTGAAGACGCTCCTTTGGTTAATTCATTTTTCCTTTATCTTTTATTCTTTAAAAATCTTCTAAATAATATTTTGATAAATAAAATATGTTTCTCTACTCGAAAAGCACAACTTGGTGATATACATGTGTACATGCATTCTGAAGGATTCAATTTATTTGGACCTCGTGCAGAGCGCCTTGCCTTTATGGCGCTCGTTCGGTAAATATTGCTTCGTGTGTATATGAAATTTTAAAATATACAAATAGAAGGAGTAATAACTCGATAAAAATAATATTCCCCACTTCTCAAGCTGGCAACAAACATTTCTCAAATTTAAGCAATCAAGGACAATCTTCACCCTCCCGCACGCAAAATAACGAGTCCGCCTTACTTGTTCAAACAGCCTGACGTAATAGACGTTTTTTTTGCAGCTCCCATTGTGACGTTAAGCCAGTAGTTAGCATCAGTATTACAACGCAGCCTCCTTTATCTAAATATCGATTCGCGGCAAAAAAAAATAATAAGCCAGCGGCGAGTGCACGCACAAGGCGAACTTTACATTGTCGCGCTCGGATCGTAAAAATAGCTTGCGCAACAATTATGAGATGACCGCGTCTTACGAAACGTCCATTGTTGTCTCTGTAAAACTTAAAACGCTCCGATGGTTCGGCCAAACTTTTCCTCTCGCGCCTCTCGAACTCGTTGCGTAAGTGCAATGAAACGTTAAGCGTTCGCCGCCAGGATCGGGGAAAGCTCCGGTAAGCCACACGAGCGCAGAACTTGCAAGCCCGCTTGCCTCCCCCGATATGGACGTCAGCGGAGGATCGATCGAATTCTAAATGAATGAAACCCCGGTCTGTATAAAGCAGGGACGAAAGTTCGCCGCCTTTAAAAGAAACAGTAAAGTGGAGAAGAGAAACACGGGGATAAAATAATAAAAGAGAAAGAGATAGCCAGATGGATATATTATGTATTCTTTATTTATGAATGTTAGGTAAAATATTAATAATGTATAAAAAATCATTAATAAATGATTACTTACTAGAAAATTATGTGTGTAACATTAAGAGAAAGTGAAGTCAGAACTTAGGAGATATTAATAAACAGACGCGTATTCGCCTAAATAGATACAATAGTTTATATGCAATTTATACAGGGAGATGATTATCTCGTAAAAATTATAGCGATGAAATTTCCTGTATAAAGTGAAATGACGACAATTCTTACGAGAAACCGCAGTTTACGTTTGTCTAACTCTTACGGACGTTGACGCAGCTTTGTAATTTTTACGAGAAAAGCTCTGCAAAAATTGCGAGGAAAGCTCCATTATTTTTACAAAAACATCCTCGTAATATTTATAAGACCTTAATTCTTATAAAAATGAAGAAACTTCGCGAGTCGTTCGATATATTCAGGTGCAAATCACAGTAATTTTACCTCAAAAACTTCCAGTAGAGCTTGCAAATCGTACATACCCGACTACGTTTCTCACTTCATTTCACAAAGACATTGCCATAAAAATTACGAAGCTCCTGTAAAACTCGCGGAGCTTTTCTCGTAAAAATTATTAAACTTCGTCAATCATCCAAGATTCCGGTAAAATTTACAGTAATTTTGCCACAAAAAGTTCCAGAGCTTCTATCAAATTTTTACGACGAGCTTCACCTTCATTCTTACGCAAAAAAATTCTCTGTGATGTACACGCATCCATAAAATACCTCACACAGTTCAGAAATAAAAATATATAAAAGTACTTCGCGGGCGCATAGAAAATAGAAAGGAAGTAACAGAGGAAAAGAAAAAAAAGTGAGTGTGCGCGTGAGAGAGAAGAAAAAATGAAAAAATGAAAAAAAAAACAACGGTTGTTTCAGCTACAAAGCAGAGGCCGGGATGGGCTCGCTGCCGAACCTGCACGAGCTCTCGCGGGAGAAGCTCTCGAGCCCGGTGCACAGGCCGGCCCCCGTGGGGGGCTTCGGTCCCGTGAGACTGCCGCCCCAGCCGCCGCCCCTCGCCCACACGCACAAGCGCGCCAGGAGCAGCGGACACCACCACCATGCCGCGCCTCTCTGGGAGAACGACGCCATGCTCGAGGTCGGTACCATACTTTACCTGCACGTCTCAAATCGTCGTTGCCCGTCCGATGAAAAGAAACCCCGTTTTACAGCGGGAAAAGGCGCACTTTAAGTTTTTAGCGGGGGAAATTTTATCGCAAAATTTTATCGGTTTTTATTCTACCCTTAACGGGGTGTCATAGCCATATGAGGTGCATTGCTAAATAGTTCTAATAAAAAAGCTGCAACGATAACAAATTTTTATGAGTTGACCGCAATTGTACTTTAAATATTCTTAAATTTAGTGAAAGTTTCACATTAACCGATCAATTGGTTGAAGAGAAAAGTTGGAACTACTAATCTTAGAAAATATCAGAAAGATATGTCGATGGTGCTGCAATTTCACATTTTATTATATTTTCAATAAAAATCGGCAAAGATAACAAATTTTTATGAGTTGACCGCAATTGTACTTTAAATATTCTTGAATTTAGTGAAAGTTTCACATTAATCGGTCAATTGGTTGAAAAGAACAGTTGGAACTGCTAAGTTCAGGCGATGTCAGAAAGGTAAGACATCCTCGAGGCATACACCTAAAAATATTTTTTTCTAAAATGAACTCTAATACAAACATTAAGATAATTAATAGAATTTAAATTTTATATTATAATAGTATATTCATTTCTTGATAAAATGAGCAGCAGTAGGAGTCTCTGGAACTCATTTTATCTTGCGTTATGTTACTTTTTAAAAAAACGCTTTGACGACAACTGCAGCCTCAACCGTTCAACCAATTTTCATGAATCTAGACTTATTAAATTATTGATATTTAATTTTCATTATAGTGTGAAGAGTTATATCAATTAAAATTTTTTATCATATAATTGGATTAGTTAAAAAACTACTTCAAAATCAGCATGTCCCGCATCGTCGTCGCCCGTCCGATGAAAAGAAACCCCATTTTACAGCAAGAAAAGGCACAATTTAAGTTTTTAGCAGGGAAAATTAGCCAAATTCCAATCTGCCTGGGAGTAAAACCGTTTTCCTAATGTTGACGCTCGGAGGAAAGTACGTTTGGATGTTTTGCTTCGCCCGGAAAGCTTGCAAATTGGTGCTTTTTGCGGGATGCCTTTTGCTGACAGAGAATCGTGCTTTTTTCCTTTGAAATCCTGTTAAACATGCTTAGTGTTCACGGAGATCCGAAAATGTGCTGGTTTTCGCTGGCAAATTAAAACAAGCTTTTTTCGTTATATACTTTTCCCAGCCTCCGGCGAGGAAATTCACTCTGTGCGGAGTTTTTTAGTTTTTTCCCTAATCAGCTACTGAGCTTTCGTGACTTATTTCTAACTGTAGGCATAGAATGATTGTTTAAAAATGGGCTTAGGAGGAATGTGGGATTAACATTTGGCACGAATATTTTGTCCGAAAATAAAATAAATTAGTACGAAAAAGCTTTATGTGTCAATTTAATTCGTTACTTTGAGCAACAAAATGTATATTCTTATTACTGCATTTTATTTTTAATAAAACATTGTATTGTTTTTTTTTTATTAAATACATCAACTCCTTTATTAAAAAAGTGATGTTGTAATTAAAAAGTGATGATGTAAAAGAAACAAGTATATACCTTTAAGAAAATGTAAAGCTCTTGTAAAGTATGACGGAAAAATTTTTTAAACTTTAATTAATAACGTAAAAGTCTACTTAGACACTTTTTTATGAATTAATAGAAAGAGTTCCACTAGCTTCACTACATTTTCAAGCATAAAATAATTTTTTTAACAAACTAGAAAAAAAACTTTATTCACTTTTCCCGCAAAATTAATCAGAGCGCATAAAATTTTAAACAATATTTTCACTCCACTAAATTTCAAGTAAACGTTATAACTGGTCTGGTCAAGTATATTGAAATGTGCGTAATTATTAATTTGACGTGTTTGTAATAATATGCAACAAAACTGTGCAACTAACTCAATAACGAATAATTTAATACTCGAGTAGCATGTCAATGAGGAATCAGCCAGCAACGGTGTAGTAGTAAATGTCAGACTGAGGTAAGACGCGACGTTCAACTAGAAACTTGAATTGCATACGTTAGTGTCAATCGTTGACAAATTGGAATGGGCGTCAATTTAAATAATTGAATCCGGGAGATTCACAATTAAATTCGAAATACATTGAAAAGGCAAATAATTCATCGTCAGAATCGATGCCCGCCAAATGCGCTGTGAACAAAGAATTTCAACATAATCTTCTCTGCAAAGAACGAGAAAGACAAATTTCCTCCTCATAATTTAATTTCCATCGCACTGATAAATTATTTTCTTAAAAACTGACCAGCCAGGCTGAATTATTCAGTGCCCTCGTGAACTCCATTGTAATTGCAAAATGAATGTATAAATCTTCATTCCACTTCTTTAAAGCTGAGTCGAAACATCGTTCACAGCGCGAAATACTCACTAATTTTTTTGTATAATCAATGAAATTAAATTAAAACAATTTTAATTGCATCAGTGCGAAAAAGCAATAAGTATAAATAATCAACGTTGCACTACTTGGTAAAAAATTTGTACAAAAATTTAATATATAAATTGTTTGAGATGAACATACTGGAGACACGAGAAATATTACTGTAATAAATTGAAAAATTTTGTAGAAAAATTTGCTACTGATGCGGTAATTTTTACAATAAAATTTTTAGTTTTTCTAAAATTCATGATATTATTTTTTCATATTTCAAGCTTGTTTTCACCACGTCCAAGAACTTATTTTATTTCATTTTTTTTATTTATTTATTTAGCCAGATAAAACATTATAAGTAATCCTATAGAAGATAATATCCTGTTTATGTATATAGGATGGCATTTTTAGAGTAGATTTTCCTACATTCTATTTTAAACAATTTAAAAAAAAATCAACATAAACAATCTGAATAAAAAATTATTCGTCCGTTCGATGCACTCGACCGTCTGGAGACTTTTATTTTTAACCGCGTGGCATATACATGTGTCCATTAGGAGAATTTTCTCGTAAAAATTACGGTGATTTTCCCATAAAAATTACGTGAAAAAACGTAATCGTGGGACAGTTGGCAATACTGTAAATTTTTGCGGAAAAATCACCGTAATTTTTACCTGATTCTTGAACAGTTGACTAAATTTTGTAAATTTTACAAGAAAAACCTTGTAAAAATTACGGGGATTTTCACGTGAAAATTACAGAGCTTTTTTGTAAAATTTACAAAGCTCGACCAACCGACCAAGACTCAGGTAAAAATTACGATCACTTTCCCGTAAAAATTAACAATATTGTCAACCGTCCCAAGATTACGTTTTTTCACGTAATGTTTACGGGAAAATCACCGTAATTTTTACGAGAAAATTCTCTCAGTGTACCCGGTGAAAATGAGAAGGGAAATGCGCGCAAGGCAGCGGCAGTCGTCACCGTGAAAATGCGAGCAATGCGCTTAATAAGCTCACGCGACGTTGCAAGACGGAGCCTGATGGCGAAATTCCCCAGGCAACCGCCGCTCGCGTCCTTTGACGAGCGCGCAAGCTCGGAGCGCCGCCGGTCGTGCGCGTTTATATCCCCCCCCCCCCCCGCCGACAATGGGAGAAATTGCAAGCTCGTCTTCGATACATTGTTTGCTGCTGACAAGCGGTAACAGATAAACACCCACCCATCCGAGAGCTTTAGCGATTACTGCTCTATAGTTATTTTGCTTTTTTGTGTCGAGAAAAGCTCGGAGAAGATAAAACAATTTTCTGTTTAGTTTTTCTTGCTGAAGCTGACATTCGAGCTTCGTGGAAGAGTGTCGGATCTACGAATCGTGAACTTTGTGAAATTGAGATGATTTCGAGTGTACAGAAAATAATTGAAAAGGAAAATTTAGACTCGCAAGCTCTAGATTTTCTAAATGCACTGATCAGGAGAGTGTCAAGCATCCGCGTCACGGATTTGTACGGAACTTTGGAAATTGTTTTTTGATACCGAATAAACTACTCTTATTTCATTCTAATGAGCTTTTGTTTAGTAGGTATAATTAAAAACATTAACATTGCTACCATATCTACATATACTTACAATCTTTTTAATTGCTCATATGAGCAATGTTAATGTGTTTATTTATACCTATACTAAACAAAAGCTCATTGGATTGAAATAAGAATTGCTTGTTTCATTATTCGGTACCAGAAAACAATTTCCAAAGTTCCATCCAAATCCGTGACCCAGAGGTCTGTCACTCCCCTGGTGAGAGCATTTTGGTAAATATTTCATTAAAGCTCTCTGGGGGAAGTTACTATTAATTTTTAATTGAATCTCGAATGGTTGGCGAAGCTTTTTAATTTTTACAAGAAAAGTTCTGTAAAATGGCGGGAAAAGCTTCGTAATTTTTACGGAGCTTTTCTTGAAAAAAATTACAAAACTTCGCCAACTAAAATAATTTTTCCGTAAAAATTTCCAGTGATTGCAAACTATACTGTTATTACGCTTTTTTTGTAATTTTTACAGGGAGTTTTGAAGTAATTTTTACACAAGCAAATTCCCTCCGTGTAGCTATATAATAAAATTACGATTTTTAATTGTATTATAAAAATTAGTATCAATCATATAATAAAATTATATTTCATAAAATTTGTCAGAATCATATAAGATAATTAATTGTATATGTACATAATTCAGAACATTATATAAATCAATTATAATTATATATACTCTTCTAGATAAAAAATGCAAAAAATAATTATTTAAACAAAAATATCTACGTAGACATGCGCACGAGCGTACTTTATTCCTGTTTCTATTTTAAATACATAGATTCGCTTTGAAATAATTACTCATAATCGTATTAAATTATACCCTAATGCAACAAGCTTGAGATTATCAACCAACATTTATGATGGATTTACTTAATTAAATTTCAAGTAAATGTAAGTCACTTAAAAGCTACAAAAACGTTTTTTTTCTATTTTTGCCTCCTACAAACTGCCTTTAAATTTTATAGTGATGATCTCTACGAGTAAGCACTTACATAAGTGCTAAAATTTTTTTGTTTTTACACCGCGAAAAATGTATGCTGCGCTCTGTAAAAATAAATAAGTGAAATTTGACTAAAATAAGTCCTGCAATAAGTGGAAGATATTTAACGTAAAATTCGTGACTATTGACTTATTCTAGTGAAACTTCACTTATTCATTTTTAGAGGGCCACTAATGGTATCGAATGGGTAAAAAAAAAAAAAAAATATGTCACAGCCGGCAATGGGATAAACCGAGGCTGACGTGGCAGCATCTCGGTCGCCGTTGATCCCCCTCAGGCCGGAGGTGTGAAGCTTATTAATACTGAGAATATTTCGCGCACGCTTTTAACGGCGCGCTCAGCTGCAAAATTAGCCGCGTATCGGCAAACTCTATCGATCGGTTACACCGAGACGGCGGTTTTTTTTTTATCGACTTCGAACGTTTCGACTTGTTTTGAAAAGCGACGATGCCGGGTTAGTGACTCCGCCGGCGAGTACCGCCTTCTTCGTAATAATATAGCGGATATTTATAGCATTGTAATTGAATAATCAGAATGAACAATGTATTTAATTAATTATTTTCGTAAGATTAGAGTAGAGTGTAGAATCGTTGATTATTATTGTTATTATTATTATCGTAAATTGGAAACAAAATTAATTACGAAATAATATGCTTATTTATAGCTTACATAATAACATAGTGCATTAATACATATATATAGAAAAAAATATACTGATGAATATGTTTTCAAAAGCTTTATGTTTGGAATATTTTAGTCTTGTGAGGCAGTGACAACAATGAAAATAGCATAAAAAAATAGTATTTGTAAAGTATAAGCGTTACGATTTTTTTTTATATAAAGCGTGACATTCGATTTAAATGAAAAAATTAATGATTCTGTTATTAAAAATTCGTATAACACATTTGCTGCATACATACATTAACAATGAATAATACAACCTTACGGTCTATACTGTTTTTGCGGTTCTCAGAATTTTGCATAACCAGCCGTTATTATAGACAACTGATCTACCAATTATGACTAATCTTTTTTTTGTAAGTGACGATTGAACTGAAATAGTCTTATTTAATAGATCACTGGATGAAGGCGAGAAATCGTTAATCAATCATTTTTTACCACTTTTTTTTTTCTTTTTTCATTATTTTTCTGAAACCGATTTCTTATTTGCAAGTTTACGAATGCGACAACCTGGTAGTGGAATATTTAAATCTTTAACATACATTTATAAATGCATATTATCTTGAATATTTGGTGCAAATGATTATGTGGTACTATATAACAGCCATATAAGGAAATCCTTAAATTGAAATTTAAAAAAAAAAAAAATCGTTCGCGAGCAAAGTTAGATAACTAAACAGTAATCAATGATAATTGGCAACTCCCGCTGCATATTTTGGATTTGGATATTCAATAATTACAAGTTTAGTCATTTCCGCATATTCAAAATCTAGATATCCAAGTGATAAATAAAAACTTGGTTACTCAATAACTCAAATTGCAAAGTGAGATTTAATTTGTATCTAAATATCTTATAAATGATCGGAATATATTTAACGCTACGGTGGCCAACATGAATATTTCTCTGGAGAATATTTAACCGACTTTCCGCTGAACTCGCTATTAAGCCAATTGTATTTTATGCTATTTCACTCGACTGATCTTTTAAAGGAAAAAATTTTAAAGAAACTCCCGCAGCACAATTTTCTTTACTTTACTGTAGTTATCTTTAGATCCGATGTGTTTACATATTTTTAGGTCTTTTGACAAAACCGATCTTTAAATTTTACGTTATTCTTTACGAAACGTTCGATATATCTATATATAGTGTAAGTACAGCTTCGAATTCTAGTAATGCGTGAAACACAATTTAATCCGTAATTCGATTTAAAAATGCAACAATTGATGGATTTGTGAAAATCAAAGAGTCGAATCCTTTCCGTAATGAGGCATTTATCGGAGCATTGTTTACTTTCCACCGCATCCGCGAAATGCGGGCGAATTCCTCGTCGATTCAGTACATCATTGTTCTATTATTATAGAATATATAATATATAATATACAATTACATGACGAATCGCGGGAACACGACCGAAAAATTAAATCCATTTGCAATAAGAAAAAAATCTAAAATAAAAAAAAATAATTCACATCGAATTGTTATACACCGAATCGGCTGATCGCGATTAAAAAAGTAAATCCATAAATCTAACAAGAAAAAATCTAAACTAAAATAATTCATATCAAAAGTAGGCCCAAGTTCAAACTTCGTTATCACCTTTGACCGTAAAGTTTCTTTTTTTATGTGTCTTACTAAGATTACGTCGTGAAACTCGTTTAGCAAACTTAGAGAGTTTTTTATGTTCGAAAATAAATCCATCAGAGAAAAATGTGTTAGGACACACCTTGCTATTATTACCTGCTCTGTTTTGACCGCAATAAAAAAAGCTCACCGCTGCTACTGACGTCAATAACTCGTAATATATATCTTTGGAAATAATTTAATCTCAGGAGTGAAGCACGTTTCTTTGGTAAATAATACACGCAAAAAATATTGATCTGAAAATCCATCAAAGTAAGTGAAAATGCAAGCCTCTCAACTTTCAGAATTAGAGACCCATCACCGATGGTTACGATAATACCGTGATTTAAAATTTTCCCGACTTACCCGTTAGAATCCCTCTCTCCATAACGAACCTCATAATCCCATCTAAAGCTTATCAAACTCCAATCGCTCTAGAGTCCCTCGGTTAATTACTCGCCTGCTCGCCTTAACTTGAGCAGACTACGCTCACCCGCACTATTAAAAACTTGGTGTTAATCAAAATTTTGTATGTACTATGTATGAAGAAAAAAGCAGAAAATAAGTAAATACATTATTCTACATATCCACGCAAAAAAAAGTTGTAGTATTTACTAAAGCAAGGGCTAGCTTGTAAAATCAAAAAAATTACTATTTGAAATTTCATGTGATTGTAAATATTACTATAAAATTTTATTTTAACTATAGTCAACTTCATAAGTTCATATAACTATAATATATTACTGTAGTCTTTATTTAGGTAAGGATATAAACACGAAAAATAAAAGATAATAATAGTTATTGATAAATTTTACTATATTTGTACTGCAGAGAAATATTTCATTAAACATTACTATGGCCTTTACTAAAGTAAGAACAAACTCAAAAATAAAGTGGTATAATTACTCGCATATTTAACTATATTTATATTAAAATTTGCTAGGCAATTATACATTTTTTTTAATTTTTTAAGTTTCTCCTTACTTGATCTGTAAAGACCATACACTGAAAAATAATTTGGTAATTTTAAGTGAACATTTACTTCAATAGTACTTGTTAAATAATTCTTTGAATCAAGTAAATATTTCTTTAAATTTAAACGAATTTATTTCTTTAAAATTAAATTAATTTATTTGTTTCAAAAAAATAATGACTTGACTCAAAAAAATATTTAACAAGTACTATTGAAGTAAATATTTACTAAAAATTAATAAATTTTTCTCTCAGTGTATTAATTTTTAATGTAAAATTTTTCAGCGTTAACATAATTTTGCGTATCTTATTCGAATTCAGATAAATTATCTTCTAACATAATTAAATCCATTTCATTCGCTGCGTTTCATTTCCGCGTTTTTCATCCAAAATTTGCGTAATCTCGCACCAATCCTACGTACATTATAACACACCAATCAGCATTGCCTCGTCAAAGCTTCTTTTACCTCAATCGATTTACTTACAATTTAGCTTATCGAATTGTTAATAGTACACGCAAGACTATAAAGAAAAAAAAAATTTATGCAATCGATCCACACCCACAGCACATGGCGACGTACTCGCCAATCTCGTGCCGCTCGGCGCGCACCTCGGCGCTGTCCTGGCGTCGACGGGAGTCGATGAGTTCATCGGCGGGCGCCTCGTCGGTGCGCCGTTTGATAGCGGCGGTGAGGGCGGCACCCTCGGGCCCGCGGCCCCCGAAGAAGGCGGTGCTGAGGCACTGCGCGGCGGTGCTGCTGGGCCACGCGAGCTGGTCCGCGGCGACGCTGCCCATGTTCCCGCTGCAGGCGGGCCTCGGGGCCTTCGACCCTCAGCTGGGGCCGGTGCTGCTGGCCCTGCTCTTCACGTGCGCCACCCTCGTCAGCTGCTTCTCGCCGATGATCACTCAGAGGCTCGGCACGAATCTCGCCATCTGCCTCGGGCACTTCATCACCATACTCTTCGTCGCTGCGCATCTTTATCCTAAGTAAGGAATTGCTGTTTTTTTTATAAGTTCTGTGTATTACATATTTATATGCTATATATTTATATACTACACTGAGAGAAATATTTTAGTAAAAATTAGAAGTTGTTCGGTAAAAATTAGTGAACTGTTTCTCACATACATTTCGAGAGAAATTACTAAGCTGTTCAGTAAAATTTACTATAAATACAGTAAAAATTACAATACTGTACTAACTTTTTAACAAATTTTACTGAAAAGTTTAGTAATTTCTCTCGAAATGTCAGTTTATGAAAACTTTCCCAAACATTTCAGTAATTTTTACTAAACGATTTGTAATTTTTACTAAAACATTTATCTCATTATTTACATACTATATATTTTTATATATTATATATTTATATACTGTATTTTTATATATTATATATTTATATACTATATTATTTAGTTTAGTAAATTGTTTACTAAAAAACGCAATAGACAATTGTAACATCCTCATAGACTGACATTATTGGGAAAAATTAGAATAGTCTGTTGTAAAATTTACTAGAGTTATAGTAAAATTTGTTAGAGTAACTACGGTAAATTTTGAAAGAAACTATCATTCAGAGAAATGTTCGCGTAAAAATTGCTATATACTTATCTGGGAAAGTAGTTAGAGACTGACATTCTGAGAAAAATTATTATATTTTATATAGTAAAATTTATTGTGTATATGAAAATGTACTATACTGTTTGATAAATTTTTCTATAAAGTACAGTAATTTTTTTTCTTTAGAATAACAGTCTGTGATCACTTTCACCGGCTATATAGTAATTTTTTCTAGGCATTTCTCTCAGTTTATAGTACATTTTACAAGAAACTATTGCAGTTTTTCCGATAATATCAGTCTGTATAAGGACATTAAAAGTAACTATATAACAGTTGTTAGTAGATCTTTTCTCGTAAAATTACAGGGAAGCTCCTCGTAAAAATAAGTAATTGTGGGTCGACTTGCAAGCTTTCACGATTTTTACCTGTATTTTAACCGACTGATAAAATTTTTTAATTTTCAAAAGAAAAACCCCATCATTTTTGCGGAGAAAGCTCTGTCATTTTCAAGAAAAAAATCCTCGTGATTTTGACAGAACTTTTCTTGTAAAAATTGCGTAGTTTCGCAGATCTTTCAAAATTCAGGTAAAAATTTAAACGTCTATAGTTTGTCTACTTCTTAAACTAAATTTTTTAAATAATTTTCAACGAAATAATGACCATGCAAATGAAGCCAATCTATTATTGATTTAACTGGTACTGACGTGATCACTTGATTAGCAGTCTGCCTCTATCCATATATACAATCGTGACGGCTTACGATAACACTACCAAGTATAAAAGAGGGAAAAAAATTACTTTTAAATCAAGCGCAGAAATTTTAATAGAAATTTTAAATTATATCTACACGGGAACAACTTATAACAGCTTTTAAAAATATTTTATCGTCATTTTTTTTCTTTAACAGTATGCAGGTCAAACGGTATATTATTGAACGAAAAGAACTGATTCAATAAACGGAATACTTACTCGTTCAGTAGTTACTTAAAGAGTTTTTAAAATACAAAAGCACATACTGCTTAAAAAGCTTTCCATTAATTCGTGCAAAATTACTTTGAAGCATAAATAAATTGCTATATTGAAGTCTTCCTTTCAACTCCTATAATCTTTTAAAACTCCATCCAATTACGGCACCCTATAAAGAACGCGTCTCCCTATCGACACCCGCTCAAGAGCTTTTCAGCGGGAAATTTAAAAAATTGAATTCGTATCCCAGCAAACTTGCAAAAAAAAAAGCTTGAACCGAACGATCCGCTCTCCACCGTCTCCAAACATATTAGGCAATTACAACGTCGACCTTGACATTTAAGCTCATCTGTAAAAGCAAACTCAAAGTCAAAGTCACCAATAAAGTCGCGAACTTATACAGAAGCGGACACTAAAAACACTCGCTAATTAAAAGTGTCACACTGTAAAAGCCGATTCCTCGTGTATTGTAAGGAGTCCCATTACATAGTAATTACCGAATTTCTTCAGAAAAATCCATGATCACGTGATTTAATCACGTAAAGAAATCGTGATTAATGGTGATTTTTTTTGTCCCATATCAACATGTGATTTGAAAATCACGTAATTAAATAAATCACTTGATTTCTGAAAAGTCATGCGATTATTTATCAGTCAGTTGAAATTACTTGACGATAAATCATGTAATTCTTCAGAAGTCAGGCGATTTAATAACGTGATTTTCAAATCATGTATTGATTTGAGACAAAAATCGCCTGCATGATTTCGTCGCGTCATTAAATCTCGTCTCTAATTCCATTCAGTGGAATTGCAATACTTTCCAGTCCAGATCAGTTCATTTCCACTGGTTTGAACTAATCTGGACTGCAAAATAGTGAAAATGCACTGAACGATAGTAAAATTCCGCTGAATGGAATTTAGAGAGCAAGGTTCAACTCATAAACGAACGGCGCGACTAACTGCTGGGCTCCTTTCGCAGGTGGTATGTACTGCTGCCGAGTTACGCGCTGCTGGGCGCCTGGGCGAGTCCGAGCTTCCTGGCGCGCGTCTCCCACGTCCATGTCTCGGCGACGAGCCTCGGGCTGGTCTGCAGCGACCCCGAGGACCCGGACGAGACCAGGCGAGACTGCATCCTCAGGAGGCTCAACCGCGGCATCAAACTCGCCGAGGATATGGGCCTGGCCTTCGGTGAGCATTGCGTTGCGTCACGCTTTTAATTATACGGTATTGGGAATTATGCGCCCGGCTGATGATGGATTTGTCGCTGAGGCTGAGCTTTCGGTAAATGAGGAGCGTGCATTATTTGACGAGCCTGCGCAGATTTACTAGTGTAAAGTTTGCTCTCTAAATTCCATTCAGTGGAACTTCACTATAATTCAGTGCATTTTCACTATTTTGCAGTCCAGATTAGTTCAAACCAGTGAAAATGAATCTGGACTAGAAAGTATAGTGAAATTCCACTGAATGGAACTTACAGAGTGCATATTCTTGATCAATTTTCAATTTTTTCTTTTTATTGTTTAGGTGGATAAACATATTGTAGTAAAAATTAATGTAATTATATGTACTGCAGCAGGGACAAACTTGTGAAATTAAAATAATTCTAACAGTGGCTGTAGTAAAATTTAAAATATATTTAAGTTAAATTTTACTATAGTTCATTTTTTTAGATTTCGAGTTTGATCTTGCTTTAAAGAATTTTTAAAAGTAATTATTAAGGTAACATTATTTTGCGAGAAGTATTAGTTACTGATAAGAGAATAAATATTTAAAGCTTTTCACTTAATTTAAAATTAAAAAATCTTTCTTACTGCGAGTACTTAAATTACTTTTCTCCCGTCAATAAAACGATATTTTGTACATTTGGTTATGTTCATTTTACAAAATATAAATGAACTGAAAAAAAATTAAAAAACCATTCCATAAAGATGTGAAAAAATAAGATGACCTCCAGTAGAATGACTGCAGGAGTAAAGTAAAGCTTTTAAAAAAAAAATTTTTAAAGAAATTTTATGCCTTACACTACTCGTCTGTTTCTATTTACCAATTATTTTATCCGTTATAGGATGCAGTTGCCTTGTATTTTCCATATTTTCTTTAAAACGAGGGGAAGCTTGGGTTATTTCCGCTACTATTACATTTCCTTGAAAATAATATCAAGTAACCACCTTGGCGAGATAAATCTAATCACCCTCTTATCTAAAATGCTTGTATTTTAAAATATTTTATTTCTCTTTCTTCGAATAATAATGTACCTATAAATAACCAAATGAAAAATAATAATAAAATAAAAAGACATTTTATTGAATTATATAAAATAGATATAATAAAAAAAGCTTCCCAGTCTATTTTCTTACGAAAATAGAAGATATTAATTGTCATAATAAATTAAATTATGTAATCTATTCTACAGGGTGTTCCAAAAGTATGGACACACTTGAGTATCTTGGAAAATAAAAAGGACGCTATAAAAAAAACTTTATTAGTATTAGTATTAGTTATTTAGTATTTAATATTACTCAAATGGTCGTGATAAACCATCTGCGTTTGAATCTTCATAGTTCGAAAGTGTATAAATTCATTCAATTACAAAAGCTTCTTATTTGTGAACATTTGTAAGTCTACTCCGTCGAACAATGCGATACACTTTGCAAACTTTGGTGATTTACTTCATCCTTGAAAAAAGGGACAATAAACTGTAGGAAAAAACATAAAACACGAAAGAGCTATAATGTTTCTTGATAAAAGCTCTTACAGGAGAGCGGAACACCCCCGAAAAAACTGCTTCTATTTTGAGAGGGTGGTTACCAACGTCGTACAACTTTATTTTTTCTACATTAAATCTTACGAAACTCTTTCGACTTGTGGATTCGTATAATCTGTTTTAGTAAAAAAATAATTATTTTATTTTATTTTATTTTATTTAATAAACGGAACATAGTCCCTTGAGTACAAAAATACAGAAGAATTAATTAACAGTCGTAAGAAGCTAATATTAAACAAATTTTTCTAAAGCGGCGCATACATGAGCTTTGACTGCGTCCAGTGACGATTCAGACGCATGTCATATTTCAGCAAATTCCAACATCTAATCCTAAATACCGAAGAGTAAAAAGTACACTCTTAAAAATCATATTGTTATTTTACACAAAATTTGCGTAAAATATGAATTTGCCTATTTTATACAAAATTTTGTGTAGTATCAGCTCTCGCGCAAGCTCATGTATCTCATATGTACACTCGGCTGTAGTTGATTCTCGAAGAACAATTTAAAAATTTTCATGCGACGTTGCAAATTTTTAAATTGTTCTTCGAAAATCAACTCGAGCCGAGTGTACCCTTTCTGTACTACGTATTAAGTATATTTATATTGCTCAGTTACAGTATTTAGTAGATTACAGATTTTATTTATTTCAATTCATAATACTTAAGAATATTACTGTAATATAGCATATAGGTTTTACGTATATTATACTAAATTAGTAAAGATAAATAAATTACAATTAAAAATTCCTGGCTCCACGTGATCATTTAAAGTCCCATTTTACCCAATTTAACGGAGCGTTTCGAGTCATTTAAATTA
>JAWWEN010000048.1:9552451-9574809 GCA_035582955.1 Sycophila texana | reverse complement strand
AAATTCCTGGCTCCACGTGATCATTTAAAGTCCCATTTTACCCAATTTAACGGAGCGTTTCGAGTCATTTAAATTAAATAAATAAATTACAAAAAACTATGCGTAAATTAAAGTTTTACACAAAATTTTGTGTAAATTGAGATTTCACACAAGCTTGTATAAATTTTACACAAATTATTTTACACAAAATTTATATTACACAGGATTCATATTTTACACAATATTTTTAACAGTGTAGCCGTAAGACTACAATTAATCTCATTTAGGGTCCTAAAGTGTCTAACAGCGTAGTGTCATTATGGTAACAACGCATGAAAAATCGGTATAATACTGCAAAATATATACTTTTTAAGTATAAACTTTGCTCGTCCGACCCACAGGTTGCCTGGTGGCGTGGGTGCTGATAAGGGTGACGGACTCGTCGCTGCGGATGCCGCTGGCCATGAGCGAGTCGGACATCGAGGAGAACTGCGGCGCCGAGTACTGCCCCGAGGAGTCGTACTACTACAACGACACGCTGTTTGTGTCGACGGTGCCGCCGGTGACGCAGCGGATGATCGTCAGCGTCTGGCTGAGCCTGGCGGTCCTCGCCTTCGGCATCTCCTGCGGCTTCCTCGACGCCCGCATGAGAGAGCCTCAAGGCGTCAACGAGCGCCTGACCACCCAGGCCCTCCTCAAGTCCGTCAAGGCCGCCTTCCAGGACCCCAAGATGCAGCTCGCCGCTCCGCTCACCCTCTTCATCGGCCTCGAGCAGGGCTTCATCTTCGCCGACTTCACCGAGGTGAGAATGCCCGCAGGCGGCCTGCCGCTTGCCTTCGAGTTTCCTTGGAGGGGAGAGGGTGATAAGCGCTTTATAAACTTTCGACCGAGGCGACAGCTGCAGCAGCCACTCGAGAGGCCGAGGCTGCTGTTGTACGATGAAATATAAAGTGTCCGTGACTTTACGGAGGCGGTTTGTTCCGTTGACTTATTGAAATTGTTTAATAATTCTAAAATGTATTTTCTTTTAGTTATGAGAAGCATTTAAAAAAGCATTACACTGAGAGAAAAATTTTGGTAATTTTAAGTATAAATATTTACTTAAACACTGAGAGAAATGACTAGTAAAAATTACTATATTGTATATAGTAAAATTTGCCATAAATACAATACAAATTACAATACTGTTTGGCAAAATTTACTATAAAGTGTGGTAATTTTTTCCATAATGGCAGTCTGTAACCACATTCCTATACAGTATAGTAATTTTTACTAAAAATACACTAATTTTTACTAAACATTTCTCTCAGTGAATAGTACTTGTTAAATATTTCTTTGAATCAAGTAATTATTTTATTGAATCTACTAAATTCATTTAGTTTTAAAGAAATATTTACTTGATTTAAAAAAAATATTTAACAAGTACTATTGAAATAAATGTTTACTTAAAATTAACAAATTCTTTTTCAGTGTATAAATTCAATTATTTGAAAATAATCGTCCAGTGATTAAATAAAATTCATTGTACTCATTTGCATAGTTAAAACCTTCACGAGAAGTAAATCAAGTTTTCGTTATAGCTATGCTTGATTCGAGAAAACAATACTCTTGAGTGCAGCCATCTAATAATTACTTGAAGCTCGCTATTTTTTTTTTTTTTTTTTCTAGTGCGTAAAAGTTCCAATTGATGGTTTCCTTTTCTTATCGAGTTTAATTTTTCCACAATTCTTACGCGGAGAAAACAAGTCTGCTATAAAATTTGTCAGCAGTCTGTTATAACGTTTTCATACTCATACTGATTTTTTTTTTTTTTTTGGAAAAATTACAAAATTGTCGTGTTGATGACGTGACTAATTTTTTTTCTCCCTGTGTTTTATTATAGTACTAACTCTATAATGCAATTTTAAAATGAATCTAGTGATAATTTAATAAGTAATTACTCTTTACGCGAATAATAGTGAATGGAATTAATTTTTAATAATAAATAAAAGAAATAGATAGAAAGAAAAAAGTAATATTTAACTGTGAATAATTTATTTAAATTTATTTGATATATTCGACGTTCAACCCGCTAAACTTTATACAAACTTTAACTTTTGAAATCATTCAATTTTATTCAGACAAGATATACTCAGTGGTCTCAATAAATTGTTCACTTTACGCGACAGTTGTCATCGTAAGTCAGCGCTATTCTGAAAGCTTTTCCTTTTTAACATTAACTTGTGCAGCTGAGCCTTTTCCAATGAAACCCTCCCGGTAAAAGCTATACAACGCGCGCGCAAAAAAGCCATGTTTATCATCGCGTCGACTCTGACTGTCGGTTTGAAATCTACAAAAAAAAAAAAAAAAATCTCTTATCATTCGAAATTTCGCTTTGAAAATAAATACGTTTGATTTTCTCATTTTAATCCGCGGACGTTAAAATTCTCTCGGCAGACTAAAAGTATGAAAAAAAAAAGTACGAAAAATATTTTCGCGAAGGAAAAATAATATTTTTTGTTTGCTTTGCCGTTAAAGCGCCGTTTCCTTTTTACTCTTTCATTTTAAATCAACATTTCACTACTAGCGATAACACAAATCTGGAAACTCAGACAAAGGTGTTTCGCGAACCGTTAATGGACTATATTGCAGGTGTGCAGAAACCATAACAAAAAATTTCATACTTTTTAAAAGAAATACCTCGGCGCGAACGTTGAAAAATAATCGATCAAAGTATACACGCAGTATAAAAGCTTCCCGCGGAATTTTTCTTTGAAAAACTGCAATTTTCACCGGAAGTTTTTTCACTCGCCGACAAATTGATTTCGTCCCCTCTTCGCCCAAATAAAATCCACTCCGATCAGGGAGGCAAATTGCGAGCGAGCACGGAGCTGTGGTATCTCGGGAGGAATCGATAAAAAATGAGCAAGTCCGCTTTCCCGCAGGCTTACGTGGTGTGCGCGTTGGGCGGCGCCGGCACCGTGACTCTCAGCTTTCTCAGCCTCGGCCTGCTGCAAGCTCTGGCCGGCGCGACTCTATCCATGCTGATGAGACATATCAGGCGTTACTTCGTCATCGGTGAGTTTGCTCTACTTTCTACACACTTTCTACACTTATTAAAAAAAGATTTTCTTCTACGAGGGGAAACGTGCTTCAAGATCTTTTTTTTTTATGATATACTGAGAGTATTTTCCGGTAAAAATTACGGTGAAGGTCATCCTGAGAGTATTTTTCTGTAAAAATAACGGTGAGGTTCCTCGTGAAAATGTTTTCGCGGCTCAAGGTTACATACACTGGAAATTTTTACCGAGAAATTTTTACCTTGTAATTTTTACCCGACACTTGAATTGTTGGTGAATTTTTTACAAAGAACTTCACGGAAAAATCTACGTAGCTCTTGAAAAGCTTTTCTTATTAATATCACTGATTTTCCCATAAAAATTACCAGTACCTGAAAACCATCCCTCAATTATGTTCGTTTTTTTCACGTAATTTCCGTGGGAAATGTGACTTCATTAATTTTTATGCCTTTCAGTGTACATTTAAATTCTTTTTCTTTCTTTTTTTTTTTTTTAATTCGATATAGTGTTAAATGATCAACGATGAACCATGTGGTTAAAGTTTTATTATTTTCTCCAAATTTAAAACAGTTAAATATCACTGAAAATTAGCATGCACTACTTTCAAGAGTCAAAAAAAATGCGCGACTATTTATAATAGTGAATATTTACTATAGAATAAGAAGTGAATATATTCCCTATTAAAAATGAAATTAGTGAAAAATTCACTGGTAAAAATAGCGAATTATCAACGTAAAAAACTGTTGTATTTTAGTAAAAAAAAAAAAAAAAATCACTGTGAAAATCAGTTATATATTCATTAATTTATTAATCAATAAACAAGCATTACAAAGCTTAAAAGTATAGTGATTATTTCAACTGCATTTTTCGGTTAAAATATAATCGCCGTAAAAATAGCGATAATTAACGGATTTTTTAGCAAAAAATACTGTCACTGACAAAATCACTGTTTTAAATTTATAGAGGTATATCATTTAGATACGCCAATTTTTCGATACTATAGTGCAAGTACTTGTATCAGGGCTACACTAGTTCTAAGTACCTGATAAAGGTACTCACAGTAATATCAAAAGCATCAGTGAGTTTGCCCTACTTTCTATACATCGCACACACCTCGCTTGAATTCGGCGAAAAAATAATTCTGAATTGAGTTTTTAAAATATATATATGTATAGCCGTAGGTTTCGCCTTCCACGCGTGCTTGCTGCTGGTGCTAGTCACGTGGAGGCCCGCTGGGGACGACCCGGCGCTATTTCACGTAATTTCCGCAGCCTGGGGGGTTTGCAACGCCATTTGGGAGGCTCTTATATACAGTGAGTCTTCACTTTTACGATCTTATTATTTTTGCAGTGTGTATATGTGCAGTGCGAGAAGCAATAAAGCGGAATAGATGATGGGCGAGTATCGGCAATAAAGCGGTGCTCGTCAAAACATGTAAACTTGTAACAACTACACTTTGCAAGCTTCTGAGAAGCTTGCATCATTTTTTTTTTTTTTTTTTATTTGATGTATATATATTTAAAGTCATTTCTTTGCTGTAAAAGAAGAGAAACCAATAAAAGCCAATAGCTACGACGTAAAAGTATAGTTGAGTACACCCATCAATGTTACTACTACGGTCATTTATTGACATTCAAAAATATTGAATGAACTCGTAAGCTGTGATGCATAAAAAAAAAGCTTTAAATTTCGATTTTTTTTTATATCTCTTTCTAACGAAGAAGAGAAGTTCGAATATAATATTGGTCTTTACTACAGAGTAAAGATGGTAAAACTTTCTTTCTTGAAGTTAAAATGTTTTATCGAGTCAAACTCAAATATTGATGGTGCCATTTAAAAATTGAAAACCAGTTAAATTGATCTTGTGCAAATAAGAAGGTGACAAATCACAGTGACAGCTGAATTAATAGTCTGTTTTTTTGTTTTTTAAACAAAAACTAAAGTATTTTAATTATGCTATTAAACCACTATATGATCACAAAAATTCCTTTCTTGCCTTCCGATTTAGCGAGAAAAACAAAGTAATTAATTTTTCAAAAAAGTAGTTACTTTTTTAAATACACACTTTTAAGTCAAAACTAATTTATGTGCAGTATTAAAACACATGAACCGTTAAAAAATGAGTCGTACTTATAATAACCATCGCAATTCATTAAAGGACTTAAAAATGTGTACCATGCGAAAGTATTTTCTTTAAGAAAACAAAATTCGCAAGCTCTCACAATAGATCGAATGGCGCCAAAATTCAAAACTTTTTAACATGAACTTAATATTATTCTAATTTGAATCATCTAAGGATATTATAAGTTTTTTTAAACCGATTACTAGCACAATCATTAAGTTTAACAATTTTTTAATTTATTTTTAACCGTGTTTCGAAGGGACTTCAATATATTATTTCAAATCGAATCATCTATAAAAAATATTAATAGTCTTTTTAAATAGATTAATCAAATAATCGATAAGTACTAACGTTTTCTAATCATTCTGGAATTTATTTTTAATCGACGCAATGAAAGAATTAAGATTGCAAAGCACGTTAGATTCTCTGTATACTCTTCGGAAAAAGTTTTGCATAAATTATGCAGAAAAATTTTATGCAGAGTTTATAAAGCATTTTTTCGTAAGTAAAATTTCTACACAGAATCTGTGAAAAATCTGTATAAATGATATATACTCTGTATAAAATTTATGCATAATTTGTTCGAAACCCTTACCAGAACATTTTGCATAAATCGTATCGAAAAATATTGTGTGAAGTTTGCGTATATAATTTATACGGATCTTTTCACAAATTCTGCAGAATATCTGCACTAAAAATGTTCAGTAGATTTTCTTCAAATTTCCTGGACAATTTATGTGGAATTTCTACAAAAAAATCTACAGAAAATGTTCGTGTATACTTTCCGTATAGAATCTGTGAACAAATCTGTATAAATTCTGCATATAGATTCTGTAAAATCTGTATAATATAATATTTTTTATGAGGGCAATCGCTAATCTAAATATGAATAAGTGACATTCACTTCGAATAAGTGAATATACACTAATATTCTACGTGATAAGTCTTCCACATATCGAACAAGTGGAAAACTTATCGCGTATAGTAAATGTAAATATTCACTTATTCGAAAGTACATTTCACTTATTTTATTTTATTTTATTTTATTTAATAAACGGGACATAGCCCCTTGAGTACAAAAAATACAAAAGAAACAACAGTTGTATAAGAATCCAATATTAAACAAATTTTTCTAAAGCGGCGCATACTCTTATTCACATTCAGAGAGACGTTAATAACAAAAGAAAGCAAAAAATAAAAAAAAAAACTAAACCCGCATAAAAATAAAAAAAAAACCATTCAACAGCATTGCTGGTGGGTCTTCACCCGGGCTCCTGGCAGGGACCCCTGGCAACATCCCTGTTCTGGCGCTGGCTGGGCCTGGCGCTGGCCCTGGGCCTGCACGGCCTGGTCTGCACGCGGGTGCGCGTCCTGGGCTTGGCGGCGATGCTCCTCCTGGCGGTGGTGCCCTACACCTGGCTGGAGCTGCGGCTGGCCAAGCGCGGCAAGAGCCTCGCCCCGTTGTGACCGTGCCATCGCCACCAGCACCGCGGCAGCAGCTCCCTGCAGCTCCACCAGCAGCAGCAGGACTCGCTGAGGCGCAAGGGCTCGCACGCCGACTGAGCCAGGCTCGTTCCATCCGGCTCCTGGAGGAGGAGGAGCACTCGATCCGACAGCCTGCTCGCCGCGGCCAGGCTGCGCCACCACGAGGCCGGCGGCGTCTTCGTGCTGAGAGGCGCGGCCAGGCAGCCGGTGGCCGCGACGCGGGCCGACACCTCCCTCTTCTAGCACCCCGCTCCTCGTACGCCGCCGCCGAACGACGACAGTCGAACCATCGCCGGACCACCCCGCGAACGCCGCGTTTCCTTCTCGCAGTTTCGCCAGCTTCCCCTCGAGCGACGATACTCCGATGTGCATCCCGCGTGAGCTTTTTTCGAAGGGGGTGTGCACTCTCTAAAGTTGATTTAGTGAAAAACCACTAAATCATAGTGGCTGTGCACTAATTTGAATAGGGCAAAGTGCTCCACTATGAATTAGTGGAAATCTACTAGTTGAAATAGCGAATAATTATTAATTTCCACTAATACAACTAAGTAGAACATTTTTTTTTTTACTATTTCAATTAGTGAAATTCTACTAATTGATAGTGAATTCTACTAATTGATAGTGAATTCTACTAATTAATAGTGAATTCTACTAATTGTTTAGTGAAAAATCTGTTCACTAAAAAAATTAGTGGAGTTTCCACTAATTCAACTTTAGAGAGTGAGAGCTTTTTCCGTGCAGCCGCGAGAGATTTTTGGCTACCGGAGGAAACGTCCGCGTATAGATTGTTTTTATTTATACACTGAGAGAAAAGTTCTAGTAAAAATTACTATGCTGTTTTGTAGCGCAGGGACAGACTCGACAAATGAAAAATTTTACTAGACTAGAAAGCATAATAAAAATTACTAGACTTATAGTAAAATTTATTGTAAGTTCAGCAAAATTTACTGTAATATTTTCTAGTATATATGTATATATTATCTATTTCAGTCTTACATGGCCCAGAAATGGACTTGATTTACAAAAATACATTTCACTACTATACTTTCTAGTAAAATTTTTTATTTGTCGAGTCAGTCCCTGCGTTACAAAACAGTATAGTAATTTTTATAAGAACTTTTCTCTCTGTGTACTTAAACAATTTTATTTATTTATTTATTTTTTTTGTTTAATGTATGATTTAGTGTAGACTCGTATGTGGTTAAATTTTTATTAATTATTTTATCTGAATTTAAAACGGTGAAAAAAAGTGTCACTAATTGATAATGATGAATATTTTTACTATTCAATACACGGAGAAAAAAGATGTACTAACGATAACTAAAGATTGTAATCGTTAATTTCAATGTTATCGCACAGACACAGCCATTATTGGAAAAATTACAATAGTTTCTGGTAACATTTTCAAAGGCAATAACAAAATTGGTTACATTTACAGTTAATTTTGAAAGAAACTGTACTATAATTTTTAGTAGAGAACTTTTCTCCGTTTAAGTGAATATATTCCCTGTTAAGTATAGTAAAATATATTAATGACTTTTAAAAAAAGTTGATTATCGCTGGGATAAACTGTTATAATTTTAGTGAAAAAGAAATTCATTGCGTGAAATCAGTTATACATTCATTGATTTTTTTAAGCAAATTAAATACTTATTAAAAAGATAGCGATTATTTCAAATATAATCACCGTAAAAATAGCAATAATTAACTGATTTTTTAGTCTCCCACAAAATCATTGATAATTTCTCTGTTTTAAATTTAATTTTACATAAACCAATTTTTCGATACTAATGCGAGTGCCTGTATCCGGGCTGCACTTATCAGAGAACCTGCAGAAGGTACTCACAGCAATATCGAAATTATTAGGCAAAAATGAATTATTTCGTTCCATCATTCTCTTTTATATTTTTATTCAACTGCATACAAGCATTCGAGTCTACTTTCTTTAAATAATTTCTTTTTCTTTTTTTTTTTAAACTTTACTGTTTGTAATTTATTTAACTTATTTAAACAAATCAACTTTTTTTCTATGAGCAATTACTTTAAATAAATTAAACGTAAGATTAAAGTGCACGGAATTTAAAATTTTTTTTTTACTTAATCTCAAAAAATTACTGTTCTAAATATAAAATCTAAATTTTTTAAATCTTCGAAATTTTCACGCGGGAGGGACATCCTTTTATCTCTCTCTTTTCCACTCTCTAAGAAACTACTGTTCTTTTCAAGGCATATAATTTTGTAATTACTGTTTTTTTTATGTGCCTTTTGTTTGTACTACTGTTTATTATAAATCGGACGAAAACAGCGCACGAATGACTGGCAAGGCGAGGAGTGATTTAATTATCCGACGAGTCGACTTGAGAATGCAGGAACTGCACATGTACATAATACCGAGCAGAACAATGAAAAGCCGTCGCATAGTTACTCACATTGCAGGCACGTTATAAGCCGTCTCTTTGGAAACTATATTGAACTCATTGTGTCGACTTTGTTCATTTCATCGCTGCCTCGATCACTGTATTTATTTATACCCTTTTTTTACAAAAGTATACTGCTTTTAGACTGTTTAAATAATTTTTAATTAATTGTAATTACCGTACCCGTAGAGTGATTATTTTTCTTTGTTTGTGTTTTTAATCCTTTCGACTTTTTCGTTCACTAAAAAAGGCTGTGAAATCACATATATGTACATTTCTCCTTTCGTTAAAAATCCTTCTTAAAGACCTAAACGCGTTTATCTTTAAACATTTATTTGAGGCGATCTTTAAACACTCGATTGAGACGAAATTGAAGAGAATAAAAAATGCTCACGTATTTTCTTATATAAGGCACTGCTATATAGTTTAAAATTGAAGTACGAAAAATTGCACAACTAAAAAAGAACAAGAAACTCAAAGAATCTCTGCCAAAATTATTCGAAATGATAAAAAAAAAGTAAAAGAGTAGCATTTTTATTCAGATTTATTGACTATATATCAAACTGTCTCCGCCGTACGAGGACACGCTATTTTTCCTATCTACTGTAAAATATAAGGCGCATAATAAGCATCGGCATAATCTAAGAAAATGAAAAAAGGCACGCGGGAAAAAAATATCAAAAAAAAAAAATAACAAACCCTCCGAGTGGATCGAGCTTTAGTTATTACCGCGTCCACGCGCAGCTGGATGGAACGCCCACACTTGATGCGCGAGCAGCGTTTTACGACGTTTACATCGATTGAGACGTATAATAGCGTAATAGAGAAAAAGTGATATCACGAAATGAAAAGAAATATATATATTATTACTGCTATTATTGCATACTCTGAGAAAAAGAGACGAAATTGCGCGCCACGTGCAAACGGCGCGTAACGTACCTACGTATATATATACATATATACATATATATATATATATAAATTTTTCAACTGCAAATGCCGAGTTAATGAAATAAAATGTAATGTTAAATAATATCTCGATGTTTATTTCAGTTGATGTAAATATCGAGCTACCGATTATTTATCGTTATAAGTGCCGAAGATTTTGTTTTCCTTGCCTAATATCAAGGGGTTGTTCGTTGCAAAATTTTGTAAAGGACGTTTTATTACAATAATGAGAATTTTTTTTTTAAATCAGTTGCAATCAATTAAACGACGTTAATATCAGTAAGTATTAAATTCTGATTTCAAAATTAACGATTTTATAACTTTTATAAAGATTGTATTTGAAAGAATCGATAATTATCTCTGATCAACGCAATTAAAAATCGATTTAAAAATGATTACAAAGTCACTCGCTTCAAGTGGCTTGTGAATTATACTATCGAATAACTCCTCGCTATAACACGTTTTTAATAAAAATTTCATTGCACTGTAATTTTAAAGAACAAATTAAACTGAGAAGACTTATTTACTAATAATTTGTAACATACCAGAAGAAGCTGTTAGAACCAGAAGTGAATTAATATTGAAGACAGCTGTTTATTTATATCGTATTGGTTCAGTGAGCGTTCAATGCAAATTTGACTGTTGGTATAGCTTTCATTAAAACACGAGACTGTTAATTTTATCGTTTTATATAATACTATAATAATGAACAAAAAAAAAAAAAAAAGATGAAGTGTCAAACTAAAACGGTAGTGTAAAATAAAAAGTAGCCTATAGAATCTAAGTATGGTCAATTTGGAAAAGATATGCAATTTCCTTTGAATCTGAGTTTATTAAAAAGTGTTACAAAAAAAGTAAATATAACATTAAATATTTCGATAATAAAAAAAAACGCACCTAAAAGTTTCACTCGACGGCCACAGCACACTCGTCTCAGCGACATATCCTTTATTTACATTAACAAATTTGTCTCCAACAACGAAAGTAGCCGTTAAACTTTCCAAGCTGACGATACTACTAGTCTTTTAGTAAATTTTAATAGCATGGAAAATAAATGTATAAATAAAGCGCTGTTAAAAAATAAAATAAGTGCATCGAGGGAAAAGTTTAGTTTGTACACCTCCCGCGCGGATTGTGGCGAATCAACGTACAGTAAAAAGTAAAATTTTTCATCACCCTTTTATATATATAGCACTTCTGAATTCTGTAAATAACGAGCTTTCGTAATATTAGTAAAATTTTTGCATAAATTATTATTACTTTAAACATTTGTTATTTATCGTCACTGTACTGCACTTTTTTAAGGAAAATTGTAGTAAAACGAGTAGCTAAGACTGTATTATATTTAATAAAAAAATAAAAGCACATTTGGCTTATAAGGAAAAAAAGAAGAAAGAAAGCGACAGACACTGTAAATTCGAAAGTAAACTTTTTCCTCGAGACGCGCGTTAAAAAAATCTTCGTTTCATACAAACTAACTGTAAGCACTAATCGTTACCGAATCAACAGAAAAAAGCAAAAAAACTGTAGCTGACTTTTAAATTCGTACAAAATAAATAAAAAAAGGCCCTTCGAGCTTCCCCCCCCCCCCCAAAAAAGAAAAAAGCTCGGGGTCGAAACTAAATAGTGAGATATAAAAATAAAAAAAACTGTAATTGTTGTATTTCAGCGTACGAAAAACCAAACGAAAAATGCGCAAAGGTGCATTGTAACAAACGAGCAAAAAAAAAGACGTTACCGTTGCCAAATAGAAAAAAAGAAGACTCCGTCGTCGGCCACCGTCTCACTCGAGCAAAAATATCGACGAAGTCGGAGCAGCAAAGGGAGGCATAATATACAGTCCATACAAATTGGGTGAGGGATGGCTAAATTCCCACCGTTTTTCCTGCCAAACGAAGATCATCGCCCCGTCAATCGAATGCACAGCAGCCACACTACCATTTAAAAAGAAAAGAGGAAATAGCCACTTCTTCGAGTCCGAATGTTGTACACCCATCGACGTAGCGGCACGCGACTCTTGCCGAAGGACGACAGAGAGAAGAGTGCCAACGAAAAAAAATACACAAGAAAGAAAACGAGAGACAAAAATAAAAAAGTAAAAATAAAAAAATAAAACATCAGTGGTGACCCTTCAGCCTTTGCTTCTTCTTCAATCTTGATTCCGTTCGCTCGCGCCTTGAATCTTGCGGCGGGAAAATATAAAAGGGGTCCGCAGAAAAAACGGCATCCGTGCCTCGTTAGATGTTTTCTCTGCTCGTGTGATGTAAAAAATAACAAAAAAAAATTGTATTAAAAGAATTGACGACGTGTCGACGGTTTAATTGTGTTGCGCTGCGTAATTCGGTGTGTTCGATATGCCAGTGGTGCAGTCGCAGCGTACGAGTGACGCAGTCGAGCGGAGCTTTCTTCAGTTGCTTGCTTGGAGAGGCCGACGATTTTTGGGTATCGCCTTTTTTTACGAAATTTTTGATTGTGCTTTCTCGAATCCTTTCTAATTTTACGATTGTTGAAACTAAACCGGCGTTCTTTTATCTTATACAAAAATTTCGCAGTGTTTTTAATATTCTTTGCATTTAATTAAGTGTTTTATAGTTAAAGATAGAAATGACGAGCTTTTATACTATGCAAGTTTGACTTTTTCTATTTTTTTAATTAATTGATTAGTTAATTAATTAATTGTTTAATTAATGTCTCTAGTTAATTTTGAATTCAGCTATACACATCAATAAACAATCTAATGTTTATTTAATAGTTTATTCTGATATCTTCTTTTACAAGCTTTTTTTTAAAATAATTTCATAATTATTTACTATTATTTTTTAACAAAACATTTAAAAAACAAACACAATCCAAATAATTTCTTAGAATCCGAAATCTGGAAATTGTTGCTAATATAAATAACCATCCTCGTTAGCAAAAGGACACCAGCTGGCAAGAGATATGTAATAATATTCATTGTTAGTGTGTAAGACCTTTCGAGGGATATGTACGCACGTTTTTTGCTGGGACGAAGTAACTGAATTTTATAAATATGTTCCTCAGTATTATTGTATCATAAATAAGCGTTGATAAATAAATAAAAAAAAAAGCGGCAAAAATGGATCAGCGCGCTGGTAGTGATGTCCGTGTCTATCCTCCTTTTTAGATATCTTTCAATTCCTTGTGTCGTACACTGGTGAGCGTAGTACTCAATTTATTTTGTAAACTGATCGAATCTTTTTTGTACTTTGTTAAAAAAAAATAATAATAACAATAATAATAAGAGGCAACGCCCGATACGCGTCGCAATGATTAAAAATTAATTGAAAGTGAATGTTAATTATTTTCTAAATTATTATGTGAAGTAATGGACGTTATGTAGCTATATATAGCGTTAGAAATAAATTGCGAAGGAGACTCTTCCCAGCGAGCGAATTGAATTAAAATAATGTATAATTGAGAAAATGTTAATCGTGTTTCACGAAATCAGTAATAATAAATATTCACTTATTTTGTAACTACACGGCCATTTTCTGACCTCAATCTTTTTTTTTTATCACTTTATATTCTTTTCCTTCTAATCTTCACAAGAAGCTGACAAAATAAGAAATATCCATATATTTTCTTTTCTTTCACATCGAAAGTAATTGCTAAATCAGTATAATAACCAGAAATAATCACTTATTCTAAAACAGCAAGGTCAAAAATGCAAGACCTTAAATAATCTCGCGTACATTTGTATATATATATATTTTTATAGTTCTTATAAGTTTGCTCTAAAAAATCACAGAAAAGAAAATAAAAAAATTCGTAAATCTTTAATTGTATTGATTAAATATTGTACAAAATAAGTAATAGATAGAACTAATTACTTATTTCAATGGCTAATGAGGCCGTCGGCGAGCCTCGCGTACTTTCTTTTTTTTTTGTATTTGTGTATACTTTATATCTCTCTATCCATATCACAAAAAGGTAAAACGAACGAGAGTTTATATTATATAATCTTCATATAAGAAGAATATTCAACATCAATTTAATACACGAGATATTTAACTTGAAACAGTCCTTCGTAAGTACGTATATCCCAATCAGCTTCAGTATAATTATTTATAGCCTATTGTAACTTTTTTGTTTTTTTTTTTTTTTTTTTTTTGGTATATCAATTCCTATATATACACAACTACGTAAGTATTAATTATCGTAGTTTAAAATTCGCAAAACTATTATTGTCAGCACCGCTTCAAACTTGAAACATTCGCGAGGCTTTCATCAATATCTTTATGTTCTTTTTTTTTCATTCTTTGGACTATCTCCAGAACAGACAATAAATATTATAACAAATAGAATTTTTTCAATAATTATCAATTTGTCCAGGTGTGCGCGGATGCGACACACTCGACTCGCACTCCCACTCGTACACAGTCTCACAATAAGCACTTGGCAGGCAAATTCGAGTAACTTTAACAATGCCCCTTTATTTGTTCTCAAAAATCAAATGTTAATTTTTTTTCATCGAATCGTTTCATTTAACATAATCACTTTTTTCGTATCTTAAATAATAGGTTTTTGTTTTCAGCGACTGGCGCACGATTTACAGAGATTTTAAAAACTATATATACGACACTCGCATTCTTCCATAAATCGAAAAAAAAAGTACAGGTGCATTGTCGCCCGAAGAAGTACACATTGCGATTGGATAATGCTTTACAAAAGTCTCTCTAAAAAATTATAAAAAATGCACATAGAATAATTGTTGTCGGATCGTATCGTCTATTTCGAAGTTTTAACATGCGGTACATTTTAGAAATTTTTTTTTCTCTTCTCGCAAAATTGATCATTTTCTTTTTTTCGTCAAGGAAGAAAGCAGTGAGATACTGGGGCGGACTTTTGTTTTTTTTTTTTAAATCGTTACACGCGGTGCCTCGAATTGACACGTAAAGAGCACAATATGTCTAAAATAATATCAAAGTCTTGATATAGTATTGTACTCCCTCATTAAGTTTCACAGTCACAAAAGTCAATTAGTTTCCCTCTAAAATAAACTGGCACTCGTGTTGTCACGTGATTCTACATAAGCCAAGAGTTTACAATTGCCTCGGAGCATCATCGATCACCTTCAAAGCTTCGTGGCTCGAACTCGGCGCTCTAAAATGATCAAGGCTTAAAAAAAAAGAGAGAAAATCGAGCAAACGGTCAAAATCGCTCTCAAATCTCGCGCGATTAATTTTGTTTTTCTTTTACCTTTGCGTCGGTATAAAAGGTGTGACAGCGTAACATGATTAAAAATCGATCCTACTACAAATTCAAATAAAAAAAAATGTTAAAATATACATTCACAGCATTTAGCATCTAAGCCGCGACCACGCAGCGCGAACGAATTAAATAATTTAAAACAACAACCAAGCATCTGCAACGCAATATTGGCCGTCCGAAAAAGAGTGAAATCCGAGTAAAGTCAAGCCGCGAGTAGGGGGAGGGAGGGAGGGAGGTAGGATATACAGGTCTCGAAGACGATCGACGCCTCGGCACAGCTTCCAAAGGGTCATTGGCAACGACGCGCAGAAAGGGACGCCTCTGACAAATCCATGCCTGCACGCGAATCATCACATGAAATGTATATTTTAACACTTTCCGTCGCGCGTGCACTTACGCTATTACGGTACAATTGCATGCGGCTGCGTTCTCGGGGTAACTCGCGGAAATGCTTAAGGGAGGGGCGCAGGGCAGCGTCCACCCCCGTCTCGGCCTCGAAGCTCCCGGACGCCGCGCTCCTCTTAACGTTCCGATTGGCCTCCCGCGGCGAGCCGAGATTCACAGAGTCCTCGCTCGCGCGCAGCAGGCGCACACCGGGTGAGCGCGACCCACGGCGGAGAGGTGGGCAAGAGGGGACGCGGACTGAGCTCCTCCGTCGAGAGCTGTGTGGCGTCATCGAGCGTCGCGTTCGTCGTTCGTCAGCGAGTGGATTTCGCGCGTCTCGTCGGGAGAAACCGTCGTCGCGTGCTTTCGCACCGCTCGAGAGCTTCTCGGTACGTTTTGTTTACATATAATGATTTTTTTCTTCTATAAATTTTCGCTATTTTTTTTTGTCTTTTTCGTTTTTTTTTTTTTGTTTTTTTTTTTGTTTTTTTTTGTGTCATGTCATTACGTCGGATTTTTCTTTTCCTGGTCGAGATACATCGATCGCGAGTATGTTAAGCCGTATTGACGCTAACTACGCTGTTGTCCGGATGGCGCGCGCTCCGCGCCCGGTTGGCGGCGAGGCCGCTCACACCGGCGTGTAGTTGCCCTTGGGCTTGTAGAAGATCTGGCCGCGCATCAGGCGCCTCGTGATCTCCGAAAGTAACAGCGACTTCTCCTTCTTGATCTTCTTAAGTACGCCGCGGTTCTCCTGCGCGCGACGGGACAGGTACGGCAAGACCTCCTTGACCGGACCGTATGGGATGTACTTGTAGGCCGAGTAACCGGATTGACCTGTAATTTTCGTTAATTTTTTTTATTATTTATTTTACTTAATACATCTCAAGTTTACTCAATATTATTATGAAATACAGTATTTCCCTTTTTTCTTTTGATGAATTATTTATTACAATTTTATTTGTGAAGAAAGACTCGATCGTGAGAAGGTAAACAATAAGGTGAAAAAGACTCAGATGTTTATAAATTAATTTAAAAAACGTCACGTTTTTTTTTCTATTATGTAGCCCTGATAAAGGTGTCAAAAAACGGTGCTGAAACGTTGGCATGAAATAAAGTATTTCAACATTGATTATCTAATTGAGTCTTTTCCACCTTATGAATTATAATATTATTTAATAGTTACTGAATTTTAAAGTACGAGTAAACTGATTTTACGTATACTCTTGATTAAAAATTCACATATTCTAAATAAATATATTTGCTAATTTATTTGATTCGCGTAGAATTAAAATGAAACTCCTACTGTTGTTTTTCATTTGTCAAAAAAGCAGTAGATATTGATTTACGTACCGAGCGGGAATGTCAAATAATCGCACATGCCAAACAATTGCCCAAAACAGATAACTTTATCCTCAGGTGATATGCCAATTTCCTTCATTCTGAAATAAATATAAAAACATTAATTATCATTCACTCGCGAACGTCGCAAGTTCAATTTGAACTGGAAAAGAAATGAGCTTACTTCTCAATAGCGAATCGTACGGTGTCCTCATTGTGCGAAGCCACCATAATACCAATCTTCTTGGGGTCCTCTCCCTTGTCCTTGTACTGCTTCATCCTGCGCAGGCACTCCATGAGGGTCCTGTGATAAGACTCCGTGGTGGCCTCGTAGGTTGGATTCGTCGGGTCGGAGTATCCCATCGCCGCTGCCCTCGCTCGCTCCTTTATTTCCCAGCCAAGCAATACATCGTTAGAGTTCAGGTTATATGCGGGTAAAAAAGTCATTGATTGATGATTGATGAAAATACGAGGAGACGGTCTATTTGATTGTCTTATATTTCGAACTATGACATACCTAGCCGACGAGTCTTTTCAGAACTCACCAGTTCGATCGCTTTTTCAACGTTCAATGTTATTGTGGGGATTGGTATTTGTTTGTTTGTTTGTTTATTTTGGCGAAGCGCGAAAAAATCACGGCGGCAATTCACGAGGGAAGAAAAGATCCGCTTTCTCACTCGCCAAGTGTCACCGGATGTTTTTCGGCGATTCTCGCGCGTTTATTCATAAAAAGCGCTTAGCTGCCACTTCTGTCTGAACAAAACATCTGCAAAAGATCGGGGAATGACTGATAAAAGAGATAATGACGATGGATGAGTGCAAACCTGAGCAGCGAGATGTGAGCGAGGTGGCGATCATGCGCTGAACCTGGTTCGATTTCTTTTTTCTTTTTCTCTTTCATTTAACCAGGATAAACTTACCTGCTCGATGTAGGCGCCTCGCACGATTTTCGCGCCAAAGTAGAAGTTCTGTCGCTCCGCCTGTTCGAGGTCGGTCTTCACTTCGGTGTAGGCGTCCTGCAGGTACGTCTGGTAGGTGTTGAACACCACAGCCTAGGAAGGGGGTAGACCACACATTGAGATTTGAGAGCTCATTCACTGATAACCTCTGTAACGATACACATTTGATGGGACTATTCTCACGGTTTAAAAGTAATTACCCTCTTTGTATTGTACTTGCGCATCATCTCCAGTGTCAGCCGGGAGATCGCCGGCTGGAAGTAAGTCTGCTCGGCGTCGATCATTATGCGGACGTCCAACTTGTCGGCTACCTGTGATACGAACCAAATATTTTTCGTTAAAAAGTATCGTCCCCCCCTTAGTCTCGTCGAACGAGCTCATGCAATTCCTCCCACTTTATTTCATTTCATTTCATTTTATTTTATTATTATTATTCTTTTTTGTTCATTATCGTTCCAATTTCAAGTGCTATTAGTGCCAATTAACAATTTACCTAGACGGCCAGACGTTTTTTTAAGAGATTTTGGCAAACCGAGGACTTAGTTCTCCGTATAAGAATCTAATAAGTTAATTTTTTTTTGTTTACATCTACAACAGAAACACATTAATCGGGATGAAAGAAATCACGATTATTTACCGATACGATATTATTTAGCCTTCTGATCATGTTGCGGAACATTTCCTCTTCTTTCGTCGTGAGTTGAGTCATCAGCTTGACCATTTTGCCAGTCTTGATGTCCGGTACTTGGAAGGTCTTGCTCAGCTCGTAGTTCTCGTCCAGGATGCCGCTCCATGGGAACAAGTGAATCACACTAAATGGAATTAAAAAAAGAAAAAAGAAAAAAATTAGTGCATATTGATTACACAGTTTTTCGACGCAGCTGAACATCGTTACAACAATCGGATGGCTACAAAATTCATTCAAATTTGATAATGAATCATTGCAGTTGTATTTAAAATAAATTTTACTATCAAATTCGAATTTCCATCGCATCTTACTCTACGAAGCCTTCAAACTCGCTGAAAGGGGTATATTTTAATAAGCAACTACTTAAAATAAATTCGGTGATGATTATGTGTCTGTCTACTCATTGAAGCGTATAAAACTCTCAACAATTTATGATTTATTTCTGGTCAAATTAATCAATCTACATTAGGCTTATCAATTTCATTCGAGTCTTGGTCGAATATAGAACGAAGGATCGAGTGTACTAATCTATTGAACGTGAAACGAATCAAATGTAGGAAAAATTAACGAAAATCAGAGGGTAAATGCACTATTAAAAATGTATTTCTTACTTTCTGTACATCCGAAGACGGCATCCATGTAATGAAAGCAAACAAGAATAACGATTCATTAGCTGAATTGAATTTCTTTTCTCGTCGCTCAAACTTTACTCATCAAGACCCCAATCAATCCCAACACCAAACTCGTTTCTTTTCTTTTTCTTTTTTTTTCTTTTTTGTTTATTTACATTCATGTTTTTTTTTCTGTTCTACCTCTTTCTCGTCCACGTTGAAACTGACGCACGCGTCGCGTCGCGTCGCAAAGTGTCGAAAGAGAGAAGCTCGCGTAAAAAAAGAAACGACAATGCGCTATTTTCGCGCTTACGTACCCTTCTTTGTCCGACTGAATCTTTTCCAAGAACTTCTGTACGGGCTCCTGCTGCCGAATGTGGGCCTCCTCGAATTTTTTCTCGAAAAGTTCGGGTTTCGCGTGGTGTGCCAATACCGCGCCCTCGCCGCCTACGACGTCCGAGACGTACTGACGCGCGCGCATAATCACCTCCGACAATTGAAGCTGAAACAGTTGCGCAAGCTTTAGTTAAGGTCGGCCGAAATGAGATCTTGATGAATTCACTTTTCCTACTTTTTTTTCAAGCTTTTTTTCTTGGGTGGAAATGTAGAGGGTGTGTCCTCGGCTTAGTGTACTAACGTTTGCTACTTTCTGTGACAGGTTTAAGAGATTTCTTTTTGTTTTCTTTTGCATATTTTTTTTTTTTTTTTTTTTTTAATAATAAAAGGGCGAAAGCCTGTGGCGTCAGTTCGAAACCGAGTTTGTACTACATAATGTTTAAGGTCGTTACGTATAGTGTAGGAAGCGTTTAATTTAAATACAAATTAGATAGCGTCGTTACTTCAGGAAAAGGTTTAAAATGTTGACTGAAAAATTACCGTCATCTCCACATCCGATAATTAATACAAATAGTTAGTTACAGAACGGATCTTTTATCAGAAAATAAAAGTAAAAAATATCGGATTACGAGTATAATCAATCATCTCAAATGGAACATTTTTAAAAAAGCGATTTACAAAATAAAGTACATAAATGTAGCGCAGCGTACATAATGCAATGACACACCTTCACACCTAAACCTACGTTTAATCTTCTTAAATATTAGCATCACATACCAGTAATTGAGGTCTGCCAAGGGCCGTCAACTTGATTGCCGTGAATCCCGCTCCATACGAGTTATCTGAAAGAAGGCGTATCGAATTAGTAAACTTCAATCTGAGATCGTCTCTATTTTCACGAGGCTATACCTCGTGAACGCATTACGTAAAAAAATAAATAAATAAAAAAAAAACCGAGCAAAACGCTCGGATACATTACTTGCTACAGCCTCAAGGCACCGGATGAAGATATCCATGTTGCGCTCGCAAGAAGCCTCGTTCAGGTAGAAGTACGTCCTGGCGGAGGATACCTTGTATCGCCTGTCGGCGAAGGACTTCTCCACGTGGTACTTCTTCAGCGTGCCCGAGTTCTTCTCATCTCCGGCTTCGGATACTGAGGCGCTGCAAATTTCAAGGGATCGTCAGTTTTCTTTGTTACACGGTTACATGTTCTTTATTGGTGTTTAAAAATTATAAAATCGGCTTGGAGCTTGCGGAACTTGTGCTTAATAAGATTGAATTATTCCTAATTCTTGCAAAATTGTTCAATAAACTTTGAGAGGTAAGATTTAGAGGAATCCATATCGTATCGCTTAATTTTATACACTCTTTATAGCGATATATAACTCATACGTGTATTACGTGTGTATAAATTTAAACAAAAAATAAATTCAAGTGAACATTTCAAATGTGTAATTTTATTGAACGTAATCACAAACTACACTGAGATAAATCCTCTAGTAGATTTTACAAGGTCTCCTATAGCAATTTTCTCACAGATTGCCAATTTGATAAATTTTACTATATGTACTACTGCAATTTTTTCGTACGAAGACTACGACTTTTTATAAGAAACCTGCACTGAGAGAAATGTCCAGTAAAAATTCCTATACTGTATAATAAAATTTGCCCTAAATACAGTAAAAATTAGAATAATTTCTGGCAAAATTTACTGTATTTTTTTTTGCAAATTTTACTATAAAGTATGGTAATTTTTTTTATAATGTCAGTCTGCGACCACTTTCCCACACAATATAGTAATTTTCTAGACATTTTACTCAGTATATGAATTTTTCAAAAGCACCTAAGAGTTTTACTAGAAAATTCTTGCAAAAATACCAATCCAGTCATCTGTGACAAAATTACAATGGCACCTTTATAAAATTTACCCGAGAATTTACCAGTGAATTTCTCTCTGTACTGATGCTCTCTAAAAGTCATTTAATATTTGATAAAACGATGAAATAAAAAAAGCTTTACTCCGTTCGAAGAACTTTCCTTCGTTCGAACAATAAAAAGAAAAGAAAGGATAAAAAAATAATCTTATCAATCCCCTTACCTCACTTCACGTCGCTCGGCCTCCTCTTGCGAGATGTCCTCCTCGACGGAGTAATCGAGAATCGGCTTAACGCCGAACTGCCTCAGTCTGGCGAGTACCGGGGAGATTTTGACTTCGTCCTCGCCGGCGACAAAGTGACCGTAGAATGTCGACCTCATCATTAGCGTAAACAGCCTCTCCCCCATAATACTCTTCATTATTTTCATCAGCTGTAACAAAAAAACGCATAACCCCATCAATAAACATAATTCCACCATCAAATCTCCAGTCATCACCACACCTTTCCAGAGATTTTCACAACTCTTTTTATACACATATGTGTGCGTACCCTCTAAATATGAAAGAGTGAAATTCACTCTTTGACGTTATAAGGCGACCACTTATTGGGTAGAGCAAACGATTTACAAGTTACAACGTTGAAAGAATAAATTTTAATATTCTATCACTCTTCCACATTGAGATAGATATAGTATATGGTATATTCTATCAAAATCGTCCAAAACGAAAAAATTTTTTTTTTTGTGAAACTTTGGAAATCTAACTTTTTTTCTATTAAAGTATTAATATGATTGTGCTTAACAAAAAATAACTCTTGCTTGAGCTTAAATAAATTTTGTTACTATTTTTTAAATAAATTAAATAACAAACTGTCGACGGAGTTACATTTTTAAATCTTTTAATTTATTTATTCGATATAAAATA
>JAWWEN010000048.1:9514201-9552231 GCA_035582955.1 Sycophila texana | reverse complement strand
TAGTTTGCATAAATAAACAAGCACCCCTAATATATTGCCCTGGGATACGGCCCTGACCGTATGAGCCTCCTTAAAAGTTTCAGGTTGACCCTGAACATCTGGACTACATCTCGATTTTAAAAAGCCTCTACACATGAACATCGAAAGCCAAAATTCTCCCAAAATGAACACTGCGAAACCTTCACAGATAAAAAGAATGATTCAAGAGAAAATCGTCAATTTTCTCATGTCATTTTCTCGTTCGTCACAAGTAAATATTACTTAACAGTAAAGAAATATTTGTTTACAGTTAATACATGATTTCCTTTATAATGTCACGCCTTATTATTTACAGCAAATAATAATTAATGATTTGGTGAAATTTCAAGTCACATTCATTAACTATTATTAAGTCAGCAACTCTGTCAAGGAGGATTCTCTTTATCTGTACTCAAATATCCTTCGTAATAAGGCATATAACAGCCTCCACTCATGTAAATAGACCCTCCGAAGATCGGGCTCTTCCGCAACGATTCGCGCTCGACGCCTCGCGCTTTACACGGTCAGCGGGGAGGTCCCGAAAATAGCCACCAATTTCAATTTGTGCATCGTAGCGGGAGGGAGGGTAGGAGAATCGGAGGCAACGCGCATCTGCCGACTTGGCCGGCCGGCACGATCGATCGGAAAAGAAAGGCACGCGCTACTCAGGCAACGACCCTGCGCGCGCACCACACCGAGAAAAGCGAGAGCAACGTACAGCACCGAGTAGAGCAGAGCAGAGCAGGCCTGGAGCAGAGTATAGTAGAGTGTACTATATATTATGAGAGAAGGCCGGAGAAAGGGAGGAAAGCATAGAGCGATGCGCGCATTGCAGCAGCCCGTAGGTTTCCTTCCCGCTGAGCGCGGCGTGACTGAGAATCGCCTCCGCGGGCGAGGACTTGATTTACGCCCCGGTGCGGTGCTTTTATCACGGAGCGGCTCCTGTTGCTCTCTTGATTGGGGTTTCGGCGGCGCGCGCGTTACGCTTGCAAAATACCACGCGGCCGATGGGGTGCTAAGTACACTGAGAGAATTATTTTAGTAAAATTTATGCAAGTCGTTCAGTAAAAATTACTGAACTGTTTAGGAAAGTTGTCACAGACTGACGTTTCGAGAGAAATTACAGTGAGAGAAAAATTTGGTGATTTTAAGTAAATATTTACTTCAATAGTAAGTACTTGTTAAATATTTCTTTGAATCGACTAATTATTTTTTTGAAACGGCTAAATTTATTTAGAAACAAATAAATTCATTTAGTATATTTAGTGGCTTCAAAGAAATATTTAACAAGTACTATTGAAGCAAATATTCATTTAAAATTACCAAATTTTTTTTCAGTGTACTAAACTTTTCAGTAAATTTTGCCACAGACAATGTTGTAATTTTTACTGTACTGAAAAGTTTAGTAATTTCTCTCGAAATGTCAAGTCTGTGTCAACTTTCCCAAACAGTTCACTAATTTTTACAGAACGACTTGTAATTTTTACAAAACATTTCTCTCAGTGTATAGAGGTGCTGTGCGTGCGCGACTATCGCCTATCGGCCAGACGATTTTTTCCTTTCCTTTTTACGGGATTTTTTGTTTGCACTTCGTGCGAGCGATGCTTTTTTGCGCGGATTTCAATATTCGCGCGGGAATAGAGTATAGGCGCGATAAGAATTTAATCGGGCCGCAATTATTTATCGGCTCAATTAATTGTTATTTAGTGGAGTGTGCGAAGAGAGAGAAGTGGTGCTTATGTAAATGTGTCTCGAGAGTTTTGAAATTGGTCGAGGGGGAGGGACAAAAATTGATAAGGGACTTTCTTCTTGCGACAGGGCCGACTGTTATATACCACCCCGTTTGTACATAGCGGCGCGAGAAGCACCGCAACGGCATACGTGTGTAACATCGACGTATTACTGATTGAAATCCAATTTCTCACGCTACATTTTTTAGTGCTCTTTCGTGTAAATATTTTTCTAGCTGAGAAATCACGCGATTCAAGCACCAAAATAGCTTTCAATCGAAGAACTGTATTAAAAAAAAGAAATTCGCCTATTCTTAAATAATCGTTTACTCATAAACACTCGTTAAAAAAAAAGTTTGTTTATCTTAAGAATAAAAAGAAAATATAAAAGAACAATCTTGCAAATAAGGAAAACACCTCAACAAAATCACTTTCCTTATTATAAAAAATAACAGCTATCGCTGGCTGCACATTATAAATCGAGCAGAGTAAACGCCTAATTACCTGCAATTCGTCCAGAGCTATTCATTAATTCGTGAAAGTAGCCTTGAAAAAAGTATACAGTGTCCCCGGGCAAATTCGCTCAAGGACGCTCGCGCTCTCGAAACCTACGCGTATAAATCGGGCCTCAGCGAATCGTTCGCGCCAAAATCGCTTGCCTCCGTCAAAGGGCGATCGAGGCGAGCTTTAGATAAAACGAAAATTAAAAAAAAATAAATAAATAAATCGCAAAGCTCGCGCGGCGGCGGATCGTAACCGCGAGACGATCGGTCCGATAGGCAGACGCGCGGCGCAGACAATGAGGGCCGCGCTCGAATTTCGCGCGCCGAAAGAAAGGGGTATCGGTCGAAGGACTCTCGAGTTTCGATTCCGCAGGCCGATTCTCATCGACGGCGCGTTCCGGCTCGCCTTCGCCGCCTCCGCGCCGCCCCGAGGTGAGCGTAAGAGAGTCGCGAACTTGCAACGGCCGCCGCCGAAGCGGGTCAATGCAAAAGAGAGGCGAGGATTCGGGGGATTCGATTTTTTTCTTTTCTTTTCTTTCTTTTTTTTTGACAGCGCGATAGAGAGATAATATTTACTCTATTTAATACAATACGGTGTATTAAACACGTAATTGGTATATAGTTTTATATGTACACGGTTCAAAAATTAACATATTTTGTGTGTTGTAGAAGAAGTACACAATACGTGTGGTAATTCAACACGCAAGAAATGTGTGAAGAATTATTAACACACAATGGTGTGTTTATTATTGCGTATGCGCCACTTCCTAATCTTCTTTTCTGTATTAAATGACATATCTTTCAAATAACACACTCTTGCGTGTTAATAAAAAAAGTAACGGATTTCGCGTATGTTAATTTAACATACGAGATGTGTTAATTTTAACACAGAACATTAACAGACGGTATTACGAGTATTACGAATACGTTTTGAACCGTGTATTCTTTTTAAATTGAATTATATAATAGTGCAAATATGTGTAGAAAGGGCTCAAATGATCTCAACGAACCAATGGATAGATTATTAATTAATGCCGATGTTTCGACACTTTAATCAGTGCCTTTATCAAGGCTATAATACAGAAAAATACATATGAATCACATGTTACAGATACTCGATTTCGAAAACTACTTGTTTATTAGAGTGATTCTCGAAATCGAGCATCTTCTGTATAATATGTGATCCATATGTATTTTTCTGTATTATAGCTTTGATAAAGACACTAAAGTGTCGAAACGTCGGCATTAATTATCATTAATCTATCCATTGGTTCATCGAGATCATTTGAGTCCTTTTTACACATACTTCAATACCCACCACGAACGTCCGGATCACTTCTCTCTACACAATAGTGCAAATAGTTAAACAAATCATTGTAATTAAAGATGCCCGTAGAAAAAAAGTGTGCTGAATTTTCTGCAAGTTTTTCGACTGCAGAAAATTCTACAAAGATTTTTGCAGAAAATTTTTTCTGCAGACGTTTTTGCAGAAAATTCTGCAGAAATGAAAAATTTCTGTAAAATCTTCTGCAAAACTTTTTCCTACGGGTGTATTTAAAAATCTATATTTTAGTCTAAAAAAAAAGAGATATTGTGAATTTTAAACAAATTTTATACTGTCAGTCGATTCATCAATATAACATTGTATGGGTAAATTTATGATTTATATAGTGAAACTTAATAAAAAAAAAATGTAAAAAGTATAATAAATTATAACATAATCAAAGAAAAGTAGTATGCAGCTAATTCATGAAATTACAACGCGTAAAATTGTTTAGTGAATAGCAATATTTTAATATTAAAATTTCTTTGAGAAATTGTTAAATTATTACATTTTATCGTTGTACAATTATTTAATAAAATAAAACTGATTAGTGTATACTCTTCAGAATATTTGTGCCCGCGTGTAATTGTTTAAGTGATTTAAAAAAAAATACTTTGGTATTTTGTAAGCTAAATACGGACGATACAAATACTTTTAGCAAAGTAAAAAAAATAAATATAAGGTTCGGGCATATTTCCAAAAAAATTAAAAATATAAACGCGACTCCAATACAGCTTAGGGATAAACAAACATATTTTTCGCGATGCTTTTTTTGAGTGACTTAGTCATGCTGCGCATTGACGTTGCGAGGGGGAGGCAGATTGAAGTACAGACCGAGGGATCGGGCGCAACAATAGTCTGTTTTTGTTTTTTTAAACGAAGTCAATTTTCGATGTGCTGTTAGCTGTTTCCTCGTCCCAGACAACATTGCAATTACTCAAATTGGCCTATATCCAAGAGCTATCCTGACATTTATGTTATGTAATTCTATACATACTAATTGTTGTTACATACTCATTAATAAATAAAAGCAGTTTCAGATGAAAAATGAATGAAGTGTTTACCATTCGCTCGTAAACGAGAAAAAAAAAAGAAGTACCTTTGAAAAAGCTGAGCCTGGGCTTTTTATCGTGCATTTTGATTTTCTGCTGACACCTGCAGAGCTTAACGGCAGACATGGTATCACGTTTAACCACTTTAGGTACCCCCTTTTCATTTATTTAGCCTCTTTGTTGAATTTTTAAGCTTTCGGGGATCGAGGCCAGCCAATAAGGTCAAACTTAGTGCATCAAGGAGACGCAGTAATCCACGTGCACACGTAACAAACACAAAAGCGTTTTAAGAAAGAAAAAATCTCAACCTTGACCCCGAAAGAAAACAATTCGTCTCCCAAAATGCATCCCCTCAAAGTCAATCTCTAAATCGATACAACAAAAAGACGTACTTATTCTCTCTACATCTGAAAATTATTATTATAGTAAATTTTTATTTGGCTTTAACACTCAGTTATACCACTGAACAAGTGACATTTGAAAATTCTAAATTCACTTAGACAATGTGAATAGTGTCGTATTATCTTGTGCGAAAAATGTTTCACTTATTAAACATGCGAACGGTTTATCACACATGAAAATGTCACTATTCGCATTTTCATCAGATTTATTATAAATGGTCGACTCTCTCAAATGTCTATCACACATGAAATGTTACTATTCGCATATTCATCAAATTTATTGTACATGGTCGACACTCTCAAATGTCTATACATTGAAAGTCGATACCCCTTTATAAAATAAATCCATGGGCTTTTAATTATTGACGCTATTTCTCGCGTTGTGATTGGTCGAGCGATAGTTGTGTTTTATTATTTATATTATTGTTTATGTGATAACCAGTAAACAGAATGTCAGCGCGCGAAGCGCGCGAAGATCTAGTGCAAAAAAGAGTGTATAAAACCGCGCGTTTTTTTCCTACGATCATGGCAGTGCCCAATTAAATTGACGAGCAGAGCGCGCGTCCGCGGAATAACAAAACCACGCGACGTATCGGCTCGCGGGTTCATTGACCAGCGCGCGGCCTCCACCTGCGAGCGTCGCCGACGGCGACCGGGATACCCGGCGATCCGGTCTCCCGCGGCCGAGGAATTCCTCGCGAACTGGTTCGCGCCGGCGACCCACTGCACCACCCCCCGGGCTTTTTGCGCGTCTCGGCCGCGGTGGCGCAGGCCTCTCATTACACCCGCGGTAGCCTCAACGGTTCATCCGTTACGTAACACGCGTCTGCAAGTTATTTTCAGTTTGAAAATTTTTAGCGTATGTTTTTTTATCCGCATTTTTTTCGACCACTTTTTTTCTTTTTCGTTCCGCGAAGTTTACCAGAAGCGAGCGAGCCAGACAATTATTCGGTCCGTTCTTATCGTTTAGCGGCCGGCGATGTGCATCTCGCATCGATACTTTGTGATTCCTTTATAATCTGCCGATCTCGAGTGATCGGACGATAAAATTCAATGGTAATTTATTTATCGGACGATCTTTTATTTATATACTAAGCGTTTATGTTTTAATGACGCGTAATTCCGCAGCGGCGGATTTAATTGATCGGTCGTTTCCTTGATTGTTGCCCGCGACGAAAACCATGTAATTCAATAAGAGACTTTTATTAGAGAAATTAATTGCGACTTGTATTTTGTTGAAAGACTGTCCAGTCGTTATAGCATCGTTTTTAAATCCTGCTTTTAACGAGCGTGGAGTACTTAACTTTAACCAGTAAAAGCAAAGAATACACATACAACTCATACATTAAAAAAAAAAAGGAATTTTTAATCAACGTCAAGTGCTGTACGAAATTCATTTTATTATCGAGCATTACACAATATTGATAAAATTTCGTGTGCTTCCGGAAGGAGACGATAAAAAAAGTTTTCTCATTTTAACCCGCGCATGATTTTTTTCCTAACAATTAAAACACCGGCGCTTCCGGCGGTGTAAAAGGTATTCTTTTTTCGGCGCTCGACGCCGAATTTTTGTTCGTCCGTCGCGGCGCCGTCTAAATTTAAAAACTAACATTTTCGGAGCTTTCTCTTTTTTTTTTACGCAGAGAGCGCGCGCGCGCTCGCCGGGCATGAATAAATCATTTGTGCGATTCAGAGCCGGCACGAAGCGGAGCGCGTCATCGCGCCCGTGAATCTCATCGTGACGTCAAAATAGCGTGTGTATGCTCAATGACGGGAGGAAAAAGTTTGCTCTACGCCGTCGCGAATGTTTCGATCAAAAAGCTCCTTATGCGAGTGTATATAAGCGTGTATATGCCGGTGCTTTCGAGCGTCGCGCACGTGCGATTAACGGTCGATTTTTATGCTGCATTTCATTTAATTCCCTACCGCATTTTTCAATTTCAAATCGTCGCTGTCAGCTTCTTGCCGTTATGTAACGTATAGAATAGGTGCATGGGATTCGATTTGCTCCAACGCGCGAACCGACATTTTTGATTTATATATATTTTTATATATATTTATACACAGAGAGAGAAATTCGTTCGGTATCGAATATAATAAAAACAGAATGCGAGACTTAAAAAAAAAAATTCTCGTCCCAATTTCCTAAATTTGAGAGGCGCCCGTCGTTGCGACTTGCGTGCGATTTGGGATGCCGAAAATAAATGGCATTGCACGGCATGTCATGTCGCTCTACAAAGCTGAGGCTACCGTTGTACACTGTTCTCCTTCCTATATACGCAGCCGCACAAAAAAAAAACACCGTTGCAATTATTTTAATGGCATGCAATTAAAAATCTCTTCATAGCGCAGCCTCCGCGAGATAAACACTGCGCAAAAAGAAAATTTAGTTTTTTCCACTCTCCTTCGCGTCTCCCCAGGGAATCGCTGCATAATTTTCTTTTAATTCCAACCGATTCGTCAATCCGCAAATATTTATTAAGAAAACATTTTCTTGTTTTAATTAAAAAAAAAGAAGAAGAAGAAGGTTTAAAAAAAACTCTAAAAATACACTAAAAAAAAAAAGAAAAAGATATAAATTAAACTAGCAACTGGTTTCGCGAGAAGCGCGCAGGTATAGTCCCGAGAAGCGGAAAAAGGCCTTAAAATACAATGGTCCCAGCGGCTCATTCACCGGCTCACAACCAGCGGGGGTCTCGAAAAAATTTCGGCGGCGGCGCGTCAGCTCCTTTACAGAAGTGTATACGCGCCGCGCCGCCGCTGCTACAGAAACTAAACTCGGCTGTAACAGCGCGCACGTGCTCCTCGAAACCTCGCGCTCGGGTCGTGCCTCAAAAGCGAGCCAGAACTTTCCACGTCGGCGGCACACACAGCAGTTATAGAGTGCACATCGAGCCGCCGGATTATGCGCCGAGCGGCAGGTGCGACACATGCGCACACCGGCCGAACCCCGCGGTGCGAGCACCTCCGGGATCATTGCAATTTTCCCCGCCGCCGCGAGGGCGGACGCGACGAAAAAGGAAAGCCGCCAGACGAGCGAAAAAAAGTAGAGTAAAAAAAGACAAGAAAAGAAACTTCGAGACGACTCCCCCGAAAGTCCCTCCTCTCGTCTCTTTTTCACATATAATCGATAGAAGCGCGATATCCCTACATTTATTATAGAATATTATTATAACTATCATAGTATAATCGTATATAGCGATGTATAGTCTCGAGTGTACTACTGTGTGGAGTGCTATACATAACGTACACACGAAAGATGAATTAGACACTCACCTTCATATTATTCTCGACGAGGAACTCGATGGAGCAGAGCTGGTAGACGACGTAGGCCCTCATGAGCTCGGTCATCGTCTTGCTCTTGAAGGAGGCGACGGGATCGTTGAACTTGAGGTCGAGGGGGTCGATCTGCCGCGGCGGCAGGGCCGAGAAGGCCGCCTCCGGCTGGGAGGTCGTCGTCGAGGAGGAGGCGGCGGCGCTCGCCGTCGCCGTGCTCGTGCGCTCGCGCACCAGGTGGCCGAGCCGCTGGCAGCGCGGCAGCCTCCTGAGGAACGCCATTGACTCTTCCTTCCGGGCGGCGCGTCCTAGAGATGTGTGCCTCGCTGCTCTCTCCTATGAGCTCTGCGCGTCGCTCTGCAGGCTGCCTACGCGAGCGCACGAACCTTCGGCCTTTACTGCTGAGGCGAGAGCGAGAGGAGGGTACCTGTACTCACGCGAGCTGCGCCGAGGAGCTTCTGAGGGGCCGGCCCGCTCGAGCCCGCCGATTATACTCTGTCGCCCCCTCTCTCTCTTTCTCTCTCCTCGGCTGCGGCTCCGTCTGTCTCCGTCTGCGGCGCGCGGGTATCCTGCACTGCACACCGGAATATATCGCCGGGTGCCTTGGGGAGTCGCGCGGCGGCGGCGGCGGCAGCGGCGGCGGAGTCTCGCTCTTACTCGCTCGCTGATGTGCGGCCTGCACGACTTGTGTTTTCTCGCCTCTTCGTCGCGTACGTAGGTGCGTCGCGCGCTCGACTCTCGCGGCGTGTGGCGCGTCAGCCAGGCGAGATATAGAGAGACGGCGGCGGCGACGGCCTTCGATCGATATATGTATCGCCCGGCCACGGGAGGGAGCGAGAGCCGAGTGCCTCTCTGCCGCGCACGCGCTATCCATACGCGAACTTTAGTGTACATGGATATTTATATGTATGTGTGTAGATGTATGTGTGTGTATTTTATATATACATGTGTGTGTTTGTGTTGGTGGTGGGCTGATGGGTGTGGGTACGGAACACACACGGTGAGAACGCGGCCGGCGTAGATCGCGTGCATGTGCATGCGGATGGTCGAGGCGCGCGAGTGTATTATGTGAATTCCCCACCGAGAGCACGAAGGAGGATTCATATGTAGGTAGTACGGACAGTAGAGTGCCGTACGTAGGCGCTCCGATTTCGCTGTGCGACTAATTTACGGAGCTTTCTGTCTTACCGACTACCTGCTTTCCTTATTTAGCTTATACAGTTGTATGTATAGTTATATTGGTATATGTTGTTGGTATAGTTGTTGTCCTTTTTTTTAATGAATTTTGGAGTTTCATTCAATAATTATGACCCTTAAAGTTGTCTACTCCGATGTGAACATAATTTTGGAGTTTTATTCAATGATTTTGCGTAGGACACGTGTTTCGGAGTTTTTTTTTAATAGGATGTTTACAATTAATTTGTAATTCATACTGTGGGTTTTGGCATTGGTTTTACTTAGTAATTTTTAATACATTTGAAAGTTTTTTTTTATTTAATATAGAAAATGACCCTTAAAGTTGTCTGCTCCGATTTGAACGTAATTTTGGAGTTTCATTCAATGATTTGGCGTAGGACACGTGTTTCGGAGTTTTTTTAATAGGATGTTTACAATGAATTTGTAATTCGTACTGTGGGTTTTTGCATTGGTTTTATTTAGTAATTTTTAATATATTTGAAAGTTTTTTTTTTCAATTTGATATAGATAATGACCCTTGAAGTTGTCTGCTCCGATTTGAACGTAATTTTGGAGTTTCATTCAATGATTTGGCGTAGGACGCGTGTTTGGGAGTTTTTTTTTAATAGGATGTTTACAATTAATTTGTAATTCGTACTGTGTGATACGAGTGGGTTTTTACATTGGTTTTATTTAGTTATTTTTAATATATTTAAAAGTTTTTTTTTAATTTGATGTATAATGACCCTTAAAGTTGTCTGCTCCGATTTGAACGTAATTTTGGAGTAAATCAATTGCTCGTATGTTTCAATACCGCCGACAATACTATTAAGATTTTATTTAGTAATTTTCAATGAATTTATAATTTTTATTTAAATTAATGTAGATGATGACATTTAAATTTGACTGCTCCGATTTGGAATAATTTCCGAGTGAATCAATTACTTATAAGTTTAAATCTTGTGCAATGCATAATATTAGGATTAATTTTCTTGTGCATTTTATTTAATAAATTTCAATTAAACTAACATTTTATTTTTAATTTAATTTAAATGACATTTACGATTGACTACTCTGATTCGAAATAAATTAATTATTTGCAGGTTTAAGTACTGTAAAACATGCATGTATTATATTATATATAAGGTTATTTATTTAGTACTTTTCAAAAGGAATATAGATTTTTTTTTAATTTGATATACATAATGACATTCAAATTTAATCCAAATTCGGAGTAAATTTTGTCCTTGTCTTGTTAGTGTAAATTTAATTGGACCTTTTTTTTAAATTTTTCTTTAAAATTTCAAACATTGCATAGGTAAATCATTTACATAAATCATTTGTAGGTAGTATAGATCATATTATTTATACAACATATTTCGCGATTAAATCACTCAATTCTGATTATAATCAGAATTTGTATACAACTGATAAGACTTAAAATAATTTCAAGAGATCTCTTTTAAAAATCATGAATGTGTACGTTCGCACGTGATTGAAAATCGTATATCATGAGTAGGTCTCTCACACATATTAAATTTTTAAGTCTCTTTACCGGAGCGCTCGATCACTTCAATTACGTTGACCTCATCAACAATAATTTTCCTTATTAATAACCATTTTTCGAGTAAACTTATAAATTATCCCTACAAATCCCATCCAGCGAAATTCAATTAATTTTCAACGAGGATCAGGGCAAAACAGTAAATTTGTGCTGACACTTCCTGGTAAACCAGTAAATTTCACTAAATAGCATTTACAGGAGCGCATCGCCATTAATCAATATAGTTCCGAACAAAATCAAAACCGATTAACATACTATATCATAAAAACCCAACTCATTCAGATCGTCGCCTACTGATTACCGCTAAAATAATCAATCAGCAATCCAGTGTTAATTTCCCCCCAAAAAACCAATCCCCCCCCCAAAAAAAAAAACGAAAAAAAAAGTAAAGTAAGTAATTAACGTCATTCTTTCTCCTCCCACTCCTACGTACCGTCGTTCCTAACGAAGAAAAGCACATTTAATTTCAATAAATGCCTATTTCAATTTACCATTTTTAAAACACTAAAGAAAATTAAACTCTTCCAAAACCCGATAAACTTAAGAAGGTATCATTGGTACGACACCCCAAGTTTATCAGTAGGTTTACTTTTCTCTAGCGCCTTAAAAATGGCAAATTAAAATCGTCATTTTCCGAAATGAGCTTTTCTCCGTTGGTAGCGACGATACGATCTTCCCATTAATTTACGATTGCGCTCGTGGGTGTAGTGTAGCGTTTCACGGAACCGGCCGCCTACAAGAGCTGCCGGCGAGGCGCAAAACGTCTCATCCGCAGGCGGCTTGATCCCTCGCGGACAAAAGAATTGAGCGATGCCCGGCGCGGCTCAAGATCGTCGCACGCGACGAGAGAACCGCCGGCCCGAGAGAGGAGGAAGGAAGCCGGCTCTTTTGGCCCGGCTAGTATAAAAGCTCACGCACACGTGCGCAGCAGTCCGTGCGGCGGCATTCGCCGGCGGTCGAAGGCGTGTTCCCGACCCTCGCAGCCGGATTGGTGACCGCCGAGCCTCGCACACAGCCCGACAGCCGCGTCATGCGCGCACGAGGGAGAAAACTTTTCGCGCCCTCTGCACGCGCGCTCACAGGCCTCGTCATTTATGCGTCGTCGGGTGCATTTGTGTGTGGGTATTTGTGTGCGAGCTGTATAAGCGATTTAGTGAATGTATATATAGGGGACATGCGCCGCCACCCTACTGCGTGTATATAGCACACTCTATGCAACGGTCGTATATATATATGGCGTGTGGGCGGCACCTTGTATATTTCCGAGGCAAATGACAAGGTCGCCGTGGAGCGCATACTTATGCACTTATCCGGTCGATCTGACCTGCAGTCATGGGGCGGAGGATGCGTATACCTGTGCGGAAATTTTAAGAATTTGGGAAAAAGCCTATAATGGAGGTTTAAGATATTTGAGAGGATATAACAGCTTTACTTGGGTTCCTGGTTTTTGCTATAGTGAGGGGGTCTCGGTATGCTCGAGTGGTTTAAATTATTTTTATGAATGAGGCGGGATAAACTAAAATCTTTATTTATTATTCTTTTTTTGTGTAAATTTGTTGAGCAGAACGTTTGTCAAGTAGTTTTAGACTTCTAAGTTGTACTGAAACATTATTGCAGATAGACTTCTTCTGTAATTATATACATATAGTGCTGTCATTATTAAAAGCAGTATCAGTTTTAGATACTATTTCGTGCGGTAATTTCGTGAATTACCTTAGAATTTGTATACATGTATAAGGAAACATTAGAAATATGATATATTTTTAAATATATTTTTTTTTATGAAACTTGCAAAATTCTCGCACTTCGAGCACTCAAATAATTGATAGATTTATTTAAAATAAAATAGAAAAACTGAATAATTATTTTATTAATATATTTAAGAAGTTAAACAACTATATTTCTTTTTTTATTGAAATTTTAATGAAACATTAACACGTTTTAAATTACGGCGCTGTTTAATCGGAAATCTGTGCCTTAATCAATCAAATCGCTTTTTAAAATACTTACTGTCATCGTTTTTTAAGAGGGTGTCTATAGTAAAAATACTATACTGTCCGGGAAAGTAATAACAGACTGACTGATATTCTGAAAAAAAGTTAGATTAGACTATTTTGTAATAAAATTTACTGTATGTATAAGAATATTTACGATTCCATTTGATAAATTTTATTATAAAGTATATAGTAACTTTTTTCAGAATGTCACCCTGTAACTTATAGTTTTACAAACAGTCTAGTAATTTTACACGAACATTTTTCTGAATTTATTAATTTAAATGTACTGCATATTATTAGCATGATCTTTGATCTTGAATTTCATAAATCACAAATAAAATTCTGCTGTTTAAAAAAAATGAAAAAATCCCTTTATTAATTATTATTTATTAAATATAACAATTAACGCGTATGTCGCTTCTTAAAACTGCAAGGAGTGCGTGCTTCCACTGATAAAGCGAATGCACTACAAGCCGCACTGCAGTATAAGAATGTCTTGCGTTTCATGCAACAATTTTATCCAATTCATTTCTTATTATAATACGTGCTCGAAGAAAAATTCTGTACTAAAATTATCAATAATAAATGTTAATTAATGCCCTCCTAGACTGACATTATTTAAAAAAAATTGTCCCTTTCAAAATTTACTGCGACTCTATTCAATTTTGCAAAGAAACTATTGCAATTTTTTCAATACAATATAATGTCAGTCTGAGAGTTCGTTAAAATCGACTATTGCAAATTTTAGTAGATATTTTCTCTTCGTGTATATTGGCACATTATCCGTCTGAATCCACGGTAGACTAAGCACGCTGAAACTATACAATGCCAAACTTACATAATACTACTAAATTCGATGCAGTAAACAATGTCAACATTTTCGGCATTTCGAAAATTTGAGGAATTCTATATAAGGAAAAAAATATATACACATCACTCTCTCGACATTCGCCGAAAGAGTCAAAGTCCAAAATTGCAAATGGAAATATTTCGGCAGCTGTCAGTGTTGATAGGACGCTTAGTCATTCAATGTGTAGGTATATGTCCAACGCCCTTGTGTCGTCGCAATTTCAGGAAAAGCAACGACACAACGTGAGATTATGTAAGGTACTTGTATCGTCGTGATTACGCTAATATAAATGAACTTCGGACGCGTTGCTATCACGTGCTGCAGGTTCAACGAAACGAGCGCTCGGCTTGGGGATATTTGGTCGAGGAAAGACGAGCGTTCGAGTTTTTCCATAAGTAGCTACGCGCACGAAATTTCCGTTGTGCGTATGAATATGTATAAAAATAGAGCATTCGCCTCTTTTCAATTCTCGGCATTTATAGACCGCTCCCAACGCATATCAGTCAACATTTTTCGGATCCTTAAATATTACTTTTTACTCATTCAATTTAATCTATTTCTTTCTTTTTTATTATTTATCTAATTACAGATGTATATGTAGCTAGCGGCTATTTTTTGAGTTTATATATAAATTGAATTATTATACTTAAAGGATATTTGAAAGAGAAAGGAAATGGGATCGATTAATTAAAATATTTTTGAATGAGTTTGATTAAAAATAAAATGAGATCTTTTTATAAGAGGGTTTAAAAGGCTGAAAATATTATCAGCTATGACTAATTGCGATTGCTGATTTCTTTGTAAAAATATTTTGAGGATTTAAAAATAATAAGTCACTGTGCATATTAATAAACTGAGATTGTCTGGAAAATAAAAAAAGATTTTTAAAAATTAACAATATTTCCTTTTTTGTATTTCAAAACAGTATAAGACAATCATGATATAATCAGCCACGATCGATGAACATTTGTTTATTAACAAAATGATTGAGTAACAGGGGCTTATCATAAAAAATTTATTTTTCGTTTACGTTTTTTCTTTTTATATTAATTTTATTGATTTATTTTGCACAATTTCAGCTAAAATTGTAATCTTAACTATATACAAACAACATTTATCTGCAAAATGCAATTTATCTGCACTACTCGGACTTGTGGAATTGAATAAGCATTCAAGCGTCATCTAGTGAAAAATTTTACAATTATTATGCAACAAATGCACATTATTTTATTAGTATTACCATCGCATAACATTTAATATTATATAATTATGTTACCAAACTTAAATTGTAAATAAATTGTGCCTTGTAGGTAACTGCAAAACAAAATAAATAAATAAAAAATAATAAATAATTAAAATCATTAATTGGTATGGTAAAGAATATTCTACATAAATTTTTTACTTTTTATTATACATAGTGCCTGAGTTAGCAGGTTTTTTATTTTAGTAGAAGGATTATATTGTTTGACTTGAAATAAATATTATTTAAACATTTCCATAAATAGTTAAAGTATAAATAATCTCAAAAATGTCAAGGAAAATAAGAATATAAATCTCGTAGCCAAATAGATTATATTCCGTCCTTTGTGTAATATATAGAGCTGAGGTTTAATTCAAAGAAAAGAATTACACCATCTTAATTTTTACTCTATTAAGCCGCGATTGTTACTTATTTTAAAAATATTTGATAACCAGCATTTATGCAGTTACATATTAAATCTACAAATATTTATATTTTTTATACAAATAAGTAATGAAAAAATAAAATAAAATTTCATGAGTTAATATAATAATATTACTGGTAGCTCCGATTTGAATAAAAATAATGAATCGTTAACAATTACACTAGTAAGTTATAGAGGACATTAAAATTTATGGCAGGCAATTAAGGTATCTTCCATTTCTCGCACGTGTATTAATGAATTTGCTGGAATGTCCTGCCATTTAGTATGAAATATCCATAGTGTCACGTGGCCTCTCTTTTCTTTGAACTTGAAATCGTAGACGCAGATGCTTTCTTCCTCTCCCAGCCTCTCCCCCTGTAGATATGACGCTTGTAGAGGGATAAATAAGGCGCTTGGCCATTGGTCAAATTAACCGGCTGTCCGATGCTCTGCCCAATCGCTGCTGCGAGGCTCCTCGGCTGCCATGAGTCGAAGCGAAGTGGGAGTAGAGGGGAGAAGGTGAGTTCCCGCCGATTTTCGCTATGCCAGTAGCCTCGGCTTCGACTCTCGTTCACTCGGTCTGCAGCGCTTGCCACCAACAGTTCCTCCGTTGGCTCGCATTTCCGTTACTTATCCTCCAGAATTTTCTAACGCCAATTCAGCGACGCTTTCATCATCATCATGGTGGAGCCTGCCGAAAAATTGTATCAATTTGCAGACGGAAGTGGAATTTTCGGGCTCAATTAATTCAACGAATTATTTCAAGATGATTTCAAGGGACACGTGTTCGTCCAGCTTGCAACTTACGAATTAATTAGTGAAATCGGCTTGGAGTGTTAAAGAAATAGAAGGATCCATCTTAAACTAAGGTATGTTAAGTATTCTTTTATACCGTGTACAGTAAAGTGTAGATCTTGATTTGGTTACGTTATTATAAAAAAGAAAATCGTATCTAACCTAAAAATGTTTCCATTAAGAATTTTCAATTTATCAATTATGAATAAGTAAACTTAGCTACTGTAGTTTTATTCATTTGTTGATTTACAATAGCAGATATTTCTATTAATATTTGTCTTAAAGTAATTTTTTTAAATTTACTAGATTAATAATATAAATTATTTTCTTTTCAGAATGAATAAATGCAAATATAAATATAACATTTGCTCATTTCATGGAATTACGCCGTAATCTATACAAGTTCTGTAGATGTAGAGGATACTGCCAACTACTCATGTTGCACTACAAGGAACTTCTAATCAAGAGTTCAACAAATTCTCATCTTCATTGTTTCTGAAGATTTATATGTAAGGATCTATTAAAACCAAAAGATAACTACTTTGTAAAGATCATTGTAATTAAGTTATTTAAATTTAATATTGATTTAAATATTTTATTTGACTTTACAAGCATGGTCTATTTCAAGCTTTTAGCTTATAGTAGTTTTCAAAGGTATTTATGATACTGACTTCGCGTACGCTATTTCCGTGTCCCTAGACATTTCGTTAATAATTTGATCAAACTATATGTTTAAATTAAAATTTCTACTCTAAAAAGTAGCTCACAATAGATTCGGCAGAATCGATAATTTAGACAATTTACAGTTTTCTAAGATCAATAAATATTTCTAACTATTTATTGGTTAAACTTAAAATATAAAAATAAAATGTAAATATTCGTAAATTCTTAACAATTAAATTTCTATGCTCTAAACTAGCTCACAATGATTCTAAAAGAATCGTTACTAAAATAATTCTGTTAAATTGAACTTAAAATATTTAAAATTCTAATAGTTCTACTCTGAAAACTAGCTCAATACAGATTCCAAGGAATCAATGCTAATTTTTAATCTAATTTTAAACTTTTTAAATTATTCATTAAAATGTCTACACTGAAAACTAGCTCAATACAGATTCCAAGGAATCAATGCTAATTTTTAATCTAATTTTAAACTTTAAATTATTCATTCATTTCTTAAAATGTCTACTCTGAAAACTAGCTCAATACAGATTCCAAGTAATCAATGCTAATTTTTAATCTAATTTTAAACTTTTTAAATTATTCATTAATTCTTTAAAATATCTACACTGAAAACTAGCTAATACAGATTCCAAGAAATCAATGCTAATTTTTCATCTAATTTTAAACTTTTTAAATTATTCATTAATTCTTTAAAATATCTACACTGAAAACTAGCTCAATATAGATTCCAAGGAATCAATGCTAATTTTTAATCTAAACTTATACTTTTTAAATTATTCGTTAATTCTTTAAAATATCTACACTGAAAACTAGCTCAATACAGATTCTAAAGAATCAATGCTAATATTTAATCTTAACTTATACTTTGCAAATTGTTCATTAATTATTTAGAATATCTACACTGAAAACTAGCTCAATACAGATTCCAAGGAATCAATGCTAATTTTTAATTTAATCTTAAACTTTGTAATTATTCATTAATTCTTTAAAATATCTATACTGAAATCTAGCTCAATATAGATTCCAAGGAATCAATGCTATAAAAATCGATAATTTGTTCCTTAAAATTAAAATTTCTACACTACATACTAGCTCACAATTGATTCCAACGAATCCGTAATTCCATTCTTTATAAATCTAAATTAATTTAAGCTTCCACATAAGTTTTACTTAACTAATTTTTAATTTATTCTTTAATATAAAACAGAAAATCTGACTTTTTATGCAAAAAACATATCTACTTTAACATCTAGCTCACAAAATTTTCTTAATCTGTTAATACTAAAATCTAAGATAAAATTGTGCATATTTTTATGTAATAAAATTGTAAATTTTGAACAAGGTGAAAAATAGTAAAAGTAAATTTTGAACAAGGCTGTGAAAGTTCTTTTTCAATATTTATTTTAGAGAAACTCAAAATTATTTATAGTATTTGCTTTTTTTCGCGCAGTTTGCAAATGTCTTCTTCTATAACTGCACATTCTTCTAATCATTCAATATCTTTTTAAATTATACGTACTTTAAAATTTTTTAGAAAAATTTCTATATATAACGCCCTTGTTCAAAAACTAAATTTAATGATTTAGAAACATTGTATACGTTATTTACTAATTAATCAATGAAAATATATTCGAACTTTTATATATACTGTAAAAACTGTTGAAATTATTATTTAACCATTTACCTCCTACTAGAATTCAATGTGAACATTTGTGAAGTTTAATGATTATTTTATTTTCTATTATTATAAATGAATACAAAAAGTGCATTATAAATTTGAAAAATATATGTAACCAATACTGTCATTATTTATTTGTCAAATTAAAAGTATATACATTTAAATAATTAGTATATTAGTAGATTGCTGATCTGTTAAAGAGATAAAATGTAAAAATAAATTTTTGGAAATTAATTTATTTTTAAAAAATCATGGATGTGCATGGTAATATACATATGTATATTGCGTGTATATATAATATATGAATGAATGCACAATGTAGTTATATATATATATATATATATATATACCTAAGTATCAAACACGGTAATGGATGAATGGATCAGGATCAAAACTTTGATGCAGTAGTGCACATGAAATTCTGTCGTTTTCTTTTTTAGTAAAAAATGTTTAACTATAAACTTTATTTAATGTCTAATACACACAAATGTTTAAAATATAAATTGATAAATTATCAATTTACTATGTACATATAACGCGTAATTCTTCTTTTCTAACCTTAAAATTAGGTTAAGTTTGAGTTTAATAAGTTGATTGGTGGAAGTAAATTAGTATTGTTTGCTGTAAATATGAATGTACAGATACGATTATTAATCTTTAAAAGTAAATACATCTACGACGATCTTAGCGTTTGTACTGCATTTGTAAGTAAATACAGTGATTATTTATTACAAGAAAATGAATCTGAAGATTTATCAGTAAATAATGATATAAAAAAACAAAAAGAATTAATACTTTTGAAGTTACGTCAAAAAGGATTCAATGCTTACTTTGTTTCGGTTTATGTTTATACATTAATCAGAAGTAAATTTTATAGAAAATCTGCTCTTAATATGTTAGCAAATTTTATTCAAACAAAGACGGCAAAATTGAATTTATTAAATTCAGTGATTGCCATTAAGCTACGAACTCCCAAATATCAGTTTCTTGATTATGCATGGTTAGTAAAATATATTATATTACAATTGAATAAAAAAAGTGACAGTTACATGAAATTACTATTTTCAATTAGGAGTGAAAGAATAACTAGAATGGTTATGGAAAGACAAGAAATAGATCACGCAATGTCATGGCTTTCAACATTAGGAGGAGCATTCTCAGCTCTTGGAGATCAATTTGATCATTGCGTATGTTTAAACAATTAATTACAGAAGTATTAATGTTTATACAATATTTAGATTTACAAATAATTTTCATTTACAGGCAAAAGTAGCAGGAAAAATATCAGTGGAGCAATTTAGATTGTCAATGCGTTTAGGAGATCCTCAATTAATAGCTCGCTGCAAGCTCTATGCTGCACTAAGTTTACTTCAACAGGGTCATTTTCAAATTTGTAAATATATGGTAAAAGATATTTATCAGTTTGGTGTTAGAGATAAGGATGTAAGGTTGCAAAGGATGTGTCAAGGAGTCTGGGCAAAGCTGAAGTACTGTAAGAGTCAAAGAGCAAGAGGAATAAAAAATAATTTTTCAACAAAATGAAATGGTAAAAAGTAAGGATTTTTTAAAAAAATAAATGGTACTTTTTGAAGTATAATTTTTTTTTATTTTTCATGGTATCAAGATCTTATAATACTCTTACAAATCAGTATGAAATAAGCATGGCTTCCTTTATTTTATTCTTTATTTAATTAAATTTTTTTGAATTAGCATTAAGTTATGAAGATCGTCTCGCAAGTTAAAAAATGCACCGTAACTGTTATTTAAGACACTTAACTTATCGCAGGTAATTTACCACCTAATTCATTTCATTTACACAATATTCACATACATGACAAATCTTGCGTATCAGGTTATTTCATCTCTGTGGAAGATAGCTTCATGTTTATATAATTATTTTGAAGATTACACATTATTTTAAAACTATCTGTGACATTTCCTTTTCGTACTTTGCGAATTAATTCAAGTATGTTAATAAACCTACTACAAGATATTTCATACATTTGTGAATTAACTTTTTCTTGTTTCTGCGTAACTTGTTCATGGTCGATTTAAAATAATCTTCAGTACATGTGTAAATGACTTCTTATACAATTTATCACTGAGCAAGTGTGCCCATTGGATCCCACGCAGGTAAGGTAATTGGTTTTTGATTAAAGACATTCAACACTTCCTGCGGCACATGTTTCTTGTCTATCACTGCTTCAAAAACAAACTCGTTGAACCATTCTGATGTCAGGACAAGGTATCCCTTGTCTCCACGGTCTTCACCCCATGAATTCTCAACACGGAACTTCGATATTTTTCCTTCCTGCATATAAAACAAACAAAAAAGCCCATGAGATATTGTATCATTCTTAAAAAGAAATATTAGAATAAAAATAAAACAAAAAAAAAGGCCTTACGTCGTATGAAACTGCAGTGAACACCATGGCGTGGGTCATCGAGGACTCGCCATACAGCAGTCTGTCAGCCTTGGAGAGCACAACCTGGATGTCGGTACCGAACATAAGCTCGAAATTGTGAGCCTTGATGTCCTGGATACCGGCCTTGCCGCTGAAGCGCTTGGAGACCTCACAGCCGAACCAAACGGGCTCGTTCGCCTTGATACTCTCAGCGCAGAGGTTCATGAGAAGCTCGGGCGGTTGGTTGTTATAAATGGTCTCCCGACCGCCGACAACGTTGCCGAGGAGGTCGACCGTGAAGAGCTTGCCGAAAGGATTTGACAAACGGGGATCGGTCACCAGGCAAACTTTGTCTTCAATGTTGAAATAAGGCTTCACGTATTTCTCGTAGAATTCGAGACCCGTGATTGGTCCTACGCTGTTGTAGTTCTTCGTCTTGTCGTAATACTCCCAGACGAAGGTCTCCGGAGGTACCCCCAAGCAGATACCAACTATCCGGTAGATCACAGTCATCTGCTCCAGTATCTTCGCCTGGATCTGTTCACAATAAATTAACGTTAATATTTATTTTTTTTTTAATTGTGCATAAAGTATTTATGTGTTGTTTCATTTCCTTAATTCTTTAACGATGAAAATTGCATTTGATAATATTAGTTTTTTGAAGTATGCTAACATCTCGTACGAGATTTGGCGGCATTTTGGAAATGTAAAAATTTCGACTTGGTGATGGCGAAAAATAGTACATACACACCTCAGGAAATAAACAAGAATGCATCGCTTCACTTCGGGTCACCATTTACTTGCGATCTAAGACTATTCTTATTTTACCTCCTTAGGCACGTTAAAGTGAGGCTAATCAAGCAAAATGCAAATTTTCAATTTTAAATTCTTTATTCTTCTTCTACGGTTTTTTGAAGAGCTCTTATATTATAATTATATAAGAGCTTACATTATAATTATAAAAGAACTTATATTCGGTTATTCGAAAAGCTCTAGAAGAAGAATAAATAATTTAAAAAACAAAAATTTACAATTTGTTCGACATATGAACAATACACTCTTATTTAAAAATCATTGCGCATTTTTTAGCAATATCACGGCGGTTCCATGAGAATCTAGCATACTATGCTTCTATGAAAATCTGCATAATGTAATCTCTTTAACACTAAAGCATTTTGAGTTATTTAAAAATATTTGTCTAGTCCTTTAAAAAACTTGTTAACATCTATATCAGATCAGAACCTATACCTATATAACGTAATCTCTTTAACACTCAAGCTTTTCGAATTATTTACAAATATTTGTCTAATCTTTAAAAAGAACTTGTTAACATCTAATTCCGATCAGAATCTACACCTGTATAATGTAATCTTTTTAACACTGAAGCTTTTTGAGTTATTTACAAATACTTGTCTAATTGTTAACAAAAACTTGTTAACGTCTCAATTCGATTAGAACCTATATACTGAAGCATTTTGAGTTATTTAAAAATATTTATCTAGTCCTTAAAAAAAACTTGTATTAACATCTAAATTCGATCAGAACCTACACCAGTTTAACATTTAACAATGAACAAAAAGGTCGAAAGCAGTTGCAGCGGAGCCTCGAATAAGATGCAACTTTACCACTTCTTCCTTCGCTTTCTGGTCAACGAGGGTGCGCAGAGCCTGGGCGTACTCGCGCAGCTTGCTGCGGAGCAGGGCATTGAGTCGGGACGATGCCTCGCTGCTGAAGGTCTCCGGGAAGCAGATCTTGGGTATGACTCCGTAGCGGTTTATCAGGTTGACAATCATATCCCACTGACCACCGTCTGGGATCGGATCGTGCAGCAAGAAATTGACCACTCGGCTCTCGAGCTCATCGCCTCGCTGCGCCGTCTTCACGATGTTGTTCAGGAAGTAGTTACTACGCTCGATCTGAAAATACAGTATATTTACACTTTCAGTACATTTACATTCATACTAAAAGACATTTATTAGAACAAAATGATTATTATTTTCGTTCGCCAGAAGATATTCGACAAATCCTGACGATCATTAGAGAGCTATTTTAAAGTAACACTGAAAAAAGATCGAAGAAACCATGCAGCGTGGAAGAAAGATCGATTTTAGAATTGTGTAGAGGATTTTTTTTTATACATTGTGTAATGATTCTGAGATAGATTTTTGTTACATAAAACAGTGAGGTATATTACTCTTAATCTTAATCAGCAAAATAATTACCGGTTAATTCAGCAAGCGCTGCGCTCACTGATTTTTCAGAAAATATTTAACAAATTTTTACTGAACAGCAATATTTTACATAGTCAATTAATTATTACTAAATGATTGTCAGTATTAAAAATCGGCAACTATTCACAGAAATTCAATCTTTTCCTGATTCAGATTATGCAAATGTACTTTTCTCAAGCGAAGCTTCAGTTACTCTGAATAGAATTAATTCCCCATCGATGCATCCACGAATCCATCGTATACACTTCTTGCTCGCAGTGTTCCTCGACCTAAAACGAAACGAAATAATCGCCGAAAGCAAGAAAAAAAGGATCACAAAACATTCATTCAAACGACAAAAATTTTGTAGACTCAACTAAATTTCTCCTTACTAAACCATTCACTTTATTTAACTAAACATTTAGTCTAAGTCAACTAAAGTTTTAATTAAATAGACAAAATATTTAACTAACCAGGAGAGTGTCATACCTCCGGATCACCGATTTGAATGAAACTTTGGATATTGTTTTTTAGTACCGAATAATGAAAGAAACTACCATTACTATTAGTTTAATTCCATAGTCCTTTATTTAGCAGATATAACTAAAAAGATTAGCATTGCTCATATGCGCAATGAATAAAAAATTGTATATACAGGTATAGCTGCAATGTTAAAAAAACGAGCTATACATGGTTAAAAATCTTGAGTTTTGTGTAAAGTAATCAAAAACCCAGGAAATGTGTAAAAAAATTACACATATCATGTGTTATAAATAATACAAGTCAAATGTAAAAAGTACACTCGATTTGTGCTTAGTGTACGCACATTTTGTGTGTAGTTACAAAATATGTCCTTACACTGTGTTATGGCCACATTTGAATTTACACAAATTTTGTGTAATTTTGTTCAATGGAATACACAGAGTATGTACCATTTTATTTTACACAAGACTTGCGAGTCTTGTCGAATTTTAAACACACATTAATTTTGTGTTTATTTTTCGACGGATTTTTAATTGTGTATCCGCTAAATAAAGGCCTATGGTAGTTTCTTTCATTATTTGCATCTAGAAAACAGTATTCAAACTTTCATCCAAATCCGTAATACGAAGATGTGACACTCTCCTGGTAAGTAGATCGCTTCTTTTAAACCAAAACTTTCGTTAATTGAACTAAATATTTAGTTGAATGAATAAAATAAATTAGTAAGGAGAATTCAACAAAATTTTTAGTTTATCATCTGCAATATTTTTCCTTTCACTGTACGTGGGTGGGCAGCACACGGTAAGTAAATCGATTTTTTTAAACTAAAACTTTCGTTAATTCAACTAAATATTTAGTTGAATGAATAAAATAAATTAGTAAGGAGAATACAACAAAATTTTTAGTTTATCATCTGCAATATTTTTCCTTTCACTGTACGTGGATGGGCAGCACACACCTTATCCCAGAAGAAGAGGTAGGTTTGACTGAACTCGAACTCCTCGAGGTTGTGCTGCTTGATGAAGGGTACGCGCATGACGTTGAGGGCGGCGAAGAGCCAGCAGCGTCCGCTGTTCTTCTGGTTCGTCATGGGCTTCGCCTCGGTCTCGATCTTGTGCTGGAACACGTGGTTCGTCGTCTCGGTGGTCTGCCGAGAGATGCACGCGTCCAGGGGATCGACGCGGGCGCACACATTCTGTGCCTGCAGGTTGCGTGGCTCCGCGAGGAACTTTACGCGCATCTGGTTCAGGATGTCCTTGGTCAGCGCGCCTGCTAATCCAGTAGTACACGTTAATTTCATTCTTTTTTTTTAATATATTTTTTTGTTTAGGTATACTTAATTTTTAAGTGCCCAAATAGTGTTGTTTTTCATAGGCGGAGAAAAATGTTACGTTAAAAAGTATTATTAGTTTTTACTAAAGAAAGGACAGACTCGAAAAATGAAACATTTCTTTTTTTTTAATGTATTTTTTTGTTTAGGTATACTTAATTTTTTATGTGCCCAAATAGTGTTTTTTATACGCAGAGAAAAATGTTACGTTAAAAAGTATTATTAGTTTTTACTAAAGAAAGGACAGACTCGAAAAATAAAACAAAAGAAATAGTATTATAGCAAATTTTATTATAGTAAAATTAAACTTAAATATTATAAAATTTACTATAGCTACTATAGTAATTTTGAAGGCAACATTTTTCTGCGTGTACAACCTTTTAATAAACTATAGAAAAGTATTTATACCTACACTGAAAAAAAAGGTCAGTAATCACAACTAACGATTAATTGTTTCAACTAATATTTGATTTAAATAAATTTTGGTTAAAACAAGTAATGGTTAGTTGTGATTTCTGAACTTTTTTTCTCAGTGTAGACAATTACGTATTTGTGATTTTAGGTGCATCATTTAAATAGGTAGAATACTCGAATGATCGGAGACGAACCAATTTGATTTTAATTATTTATTTGCCAACGTTTCGGTATTTTTATTTTAATACCTTCATCAGGGCTTTACAATAATTAATAATCAGCTTAATATTCGTCGGAACATTCTTTGACAATTAAAGGCGGTGCGAACACCTTGTCAGAATTTATTAAACACTCTACACCGTCCAATCTCATTATTAGTTAATTAATAATCTCCGATCATTCGAGTATTCTACCTATTTAACTACAACAACAAAACGAACGTCCGAGTCTTCTACATCGATGCATCATTTAAAAATTGAATTATTACTTTGAATTTCTTTGATGATTCAAATTGAAATAAATTCATTCTTATCAAAAAGGTTTGAATTTTGGCGTCATTTAAAAGATTTATCTATAACTGCTTCCTTAGAAATAATTACAATGCTCTCAATATCTTATCAAATAATTATGGAAGGGAATAAATAATATTTTGTAGAAGAGAATTTTTCTGGAATCGAAGCAGGCTTGACGTTCGGAGCGAACGAAGTCAAAATTAGAATTTTATGTTTCACGTAGGTGCAATAAATAAATTCTTGCTACTAATTTGAAAATCAAATTTGCTTCAAAGCAGGTTACATCCTACATCAGCAAGATATGAAGGTATTAAATGTTATTCTTGTTTACTGTTTCTGAGGAGAAATTATTAACATAATTTTTTGTAGTCTCTTTATCATTTAGTGGGATTCCCCTAAATGAATTGCGTACACTTGATTCATGTTTATCAGTCCTACAATTGCGACCAGAGATAAAACAGTTAAATGAACTAAAATAATTTTTTCCCGAACATATACAATATCTACTATTATTAACACAATTTTTTGCTGTCCCTTTATCATTTACTGGGATTCCCCTAAATAAATTGTGTACACTTGTTTCATGTTTATCAGTCCTACAATTGCAGCCAGAAATAAAGCAGTTAAATGAAGTAAAATCATTTTTGCCCAAACATTTGCAATATCTACTCGAAAATGCTGTTCATCTCCTCACTAATACAGCTACTGAAGAATCATATATAACTCATTGCTCAATATTTAAAAAAAAAAGAAAAAAATAACCGAGAAAGAAAAGACATTGTTTTTTTCTCATTATACCAAGCAAAAAATGTTCATATGCATTAGGAGTAAAATCTCGTACAAGAAACTCTTCCGTCAGTTTTTAATATATGTTGAGAGAAATTCCTTGTGAAACTCGCGGTTTGCCAAGGATTTTAAAGCCGAGCAAATTACCCAACAACTGCACCGACTGTCAGAGGCTCGATCAGCTATTTTAAAAATTGCATTGATCTAAATTTCCTTCATACTTCGCTAATATTGATTTCACGAATAATCGCACTTATCACGTCTCATATAAACAAATTCTAAAAAAAAAAGATATTTTAAACAAACGTAAAAAATTAAAAAATTATTCCCGCTGAAAACATACTACAATTTGAATAACTCGATGCAATTCAAAGGAGTCACAATTATAGTTAGACTTCAAGACGATAAACTGAAATTTTACGCTTTAGTCTATGATTTATAGGCTGTCAGTTTATTTCCCTTAAACTCTATAATGCGCTCATAATCTCCCACTTAAAAAGAAAAGTGTTTCACGTCAATTTCTCTCGCCCCACGAACAATTCGTTTTATCAGTGGAGCGCACTGTCTACCGTCAAGTGGCGGGAGCATAAAAAAAAAAATTTCGCCAACTCCGCGGGCAAATTGCACAAAGCGCTGTGTATTCAACTCCTATCCAAGCGTCTATATATATATATATATCTATATACATACAAGCGCGACTCTAGACACGCACGGCTCTCCGTGGCCGGCGATAAACGACCCACGCACCGATGGTATGCGATATCGCCCGTTCCCGGCGTTAATCGCGCTCGCCCCGATGAATGCAAAGCTTCATTTTACAATCGAGCGGCTGCGAACCCTCCTCCCGCACGAGAAATTGCGAATTACCGTCACGACGGGCGCGTACGTCGCTGCGAATCCACGATATGTATTTTACGAAATAAACAATGGGGCTCGAAAGTGCACTGGCGCGGCCTCGTCGTGGGCCACAAAATGCACCGCGGCCCCATATATATGCGTATGCAACGGCTGCGGTCGGCGACGATAAAGAAGTGCCGCACGGTCGGCTTTATCGTTTCGTTCCTGCGAGGCGTTTGTGAAAGTTTTTTTTTTTTTTTTTTTTTTTGTTTTAAAGAAAGATGCTGGATGCTTGAAATAAGCACGCACGCTGCACGCTTATTGTTCTTTTCTTTTTGTTTTGCGAAGTGAGAAAAAGGCCGGGACGAATATTGCGTTTCGAAGAAAGGTTTCTAAAAATAAGTTTATATTCGCCGGCGGGAGGACCATTTTTTTGTGAAAAATTATTATTTTTTTTTTATTTTTTAAATTTATCTGGTAAAAGTGTGCTCGTACACTTTAATGTTAGTGTCGTTTTGCGCTGAAGTGTGTATTTAAAATTGATTTTAGCAACGTTTGATAGGCAGAGTAAATATAACTGCGGGACATTTAAATTGTATGTATACTGGTTTATTCAAAAGTTGACGGGTCAATGTGATCTCCACCAGATTCGCTTATTGATCCATTACTTCGTTCAGTATTAGTGTTTGACATTAATAAAACTACAAAAAAACGTTTATTTAAATTTCAATTACTTCGTGTGTGACGAATAATAAAATTAATAAGCACGTCACTTATTGTTAGCATCATTATCGCACTTATATCGTTACACGATTATTATTATTGTTTTGCGAAATCATTAAATGTGACTAGTCATATAAATATAACAGAAGCAATCAATAGAAAATTTCTCCAATTAAAAATCACTTTATTCGCAAATTTTTACACTTACAATAACTATTGGATTGATTATCGCGAAACCCATTGAATACTGTTCCACAATGAAAACGACGCTTAACCTTTTACAATAAAAACGAAAAGCCATTGACATTTCGGAGTCGGCTCTTTAACAAGATCGAGCGTCACAACACAGGGAAACGATATTAACTACAGAGTCATGAACATACATCAAACTCTTGTGTTTGCATCAAGCAAGATAACTCAATTTTTTTTGGCTGTTCGTCCTCAAGACCCACCGGCGGCATATAAAATCCCGAAAAAAAAAACGAATCGAGAAGAAAAAAGAAATCCGCAAGCGAGAGTATATAAGTAAAGCAGTGAAACGCGCGAGCCAAGTCCAGATCGCATACGCAGTGGGGAGCGGTCCGGGAGGACGCACACAACCGAACCAGTGCACATACGCAGGCAGTCGCGGTGCTGCAAGTCAGCAACGGCCGTGCAGATGTTGCGGCCGTGGCAAGTTTGAAGGCCGCTTCTTTTCTCCCGTCCGGCACTTCGCGCCCTGAGCTTCGGCCGCGCGGCGCCCGTTCGATCGTCCATGTTTGCCGCGTACAGTCCGCGCGAATAAATATATACACACGCACACGCGCGCGCGACTCGCGAAAACAACTCCGCCGATCCCGTCGAACTTAAGCAAAAAAGAAAAAAAAAAGAATCCGCCGCTCGATTCGCTCTCCGGAGGATGAGGGGCTTCCCCCTTTTTACTGCGGCGAGAGTGGAGGCGATTGAAAAAATGGGGCGAACTCACGACCGGCTCCGCTCTCGGCGGGGTCTCGCGGAGCGCGCCGCGAGTCGCCGGAGCGCCGGCGTTTACTTACTGGCAGCCATGGTTTCTCGTCCTGAGGTCCGCTGGCTTGACGAGGAAACAATGCGAGGAGTTGCTCGGTGGACGGGCGTCGGGCTTGTGTGTCGGAGGGCCGAGAGCTACGAACTAATGCACAGCAGGAGCCGGGACGCACAAACGTTATATACGCCGTCGTGGAAACCGCGGAGAAGGAGAAAGCAGCCCCGGGATTATGGAATATAACAAAGATGCCGGTGTCCGAGCCCAGTGACATCTCGCGGATTATTCGCGGCGCGCGAGTTCGATGCTGATGCACATCCGCACATGCATTATATTCGCAGATTTTTAGTTTTTCGCGGGTATGTATTTTTGAAGCTTTATATTTTTGCTATTTTTGAAGCTTTATATCTTTGCTATTTTTGAAGCTTTATATCTTTGCTATTTTTGAAGCTTTATATCTTTGCTACTTTGCGTAGGTAAAAATTCGTAAGTTAGTAATTTAGATGATAAAATTTATCCGTTTGCATGCATTTGATTTCTTTTTATAAGAGAAGAAACATAAATTCCTGACGAGATTTGATTTTTATTACGCTTTCGATTCATCAGGGTTGATTGATTTTAAAATACAGATTACTAGTTATACAGTAATTGTTTTTCGGCGTTGTGTTGAAAACTATACGATGAACATTTTACTACATTAGGAATTAAGTGTTTAAAAATACTCTGTAAATAAGTGCTGACTTATTTACAATATGCTTAATTGGTGTTCATTATATTTTATATCGGTTCATCTTTGGTATGAAAAAATTGTTGGATAAAATTTAATGAACACTAGTTGTATTTGCTTCTTACTTATATTTGTAAAATTTACAAATTTAAAATGTATACTATAATCTACTGTTTTAACACTAACTACCTACAAAGTTGTTATATACAAATTATATTTAATAGTGACGCTTATTTTATTATACTGAGACACAGTTCTATTCTTGTCGATAATTTAATCATTTCATCATTCATCAAATCTTTAGATAAATTCAAAATTCATTCAGTGAATTATTGTATCTCATGTGTCAGCATTAGGAGTAGTAGGTTCATCTGCCTTAGATTCTAAAGAAAAGGGCGGAATTCTACAGTCAAAAGCATATCCATCTTCTCTTTCCATTCTAAAAGTTCCCCTAAAAAATCATTTAATATATTTATTTAAAATGAAAATGGAAATTTGAGTTTTTTAAATTTTTGTGACAATTACCACATGTGTCCACTTGGAGCTTGCAAGCTAACATGACTACTGTATTGGAAAGCTGGTAAGGTTTTCGAAAGTACTGGTTCTTGTCCAACAACGCCACGACCCCGTACAGTTTCCAGTGTACCAGATAAACTGAATATCCTCCAATGCCTTTCTCGTAATTGTACACTTAGATCACCAAGATTCTCTAATCTTATACAATAACGCCACTAAAAAAATTACTGTATAAGTTAGTTAAATTCCATTATTTTATCTCTTGAATACAAGATAACAAAAATTCAAATAATTTTGATATTTATTTATTCATTCAATTTATGGGCGAACCCATTAAAAATAAAATGAAAAAAAAAGTATAAACAATTAGTCATTAGGTGGTAAATGGCTAATATTAATAAATTAAACTTACCCAATACACAGAGGTAGTTTGACTTTCTCTACAACCCATGTAAAATGGTATAACTGTTACTCTTATATTCTCAGTTGTTTCTTTGTGTACATCTGATAATTCTAACCAAGGATGGTTCTTCTTTTGCCAGGCTCGAAGGGTTTCCTGTGCAACAAATGGTGGATCTTTCTCGATATGATAGGAAAGGAATTTGTCAAACAATTCGTGTTGTAAAGCTGGTTTTTCATTTGTTGTATAAGGTAAAATGTCTTCGTGGGCAACATAGTCAAGTCCAGGAATTGCATAAAGACTTCTACTGCTATCGTGATTACCAAGGAAAGTTACAGCTTCTGTCTGTGCTCTCTACAATAATTTTTAAAAAGAATTATTAATTTAAACATGCCTTCTATATGATTATTAAAAAAAAGCAATACTAACTATGTAGGGACAATCTCTCTGGTCAATAAGAACTTGATAAAATGTATGTGTTCTTCCCTTTACTTCTTTTCCTACTCCGTTGAAATTTTCATCTTTATTGCTACAAAAAAATTAAATGTTAAATCTTTTCAGTATTTTTCTGTAGTTGTCACTGTTAGAAACATAATTAAGTATTAAAATAACTTACTCTTCGCGTCTGTTAGGTAAGTCTCTATCATAAACTCTAGCAAGCCATGGAAAGAGTATGACTCCTCGATAACCAAATACCCTATGAAGAATTAACTGTCCGGTTTCGTATTTTCCTTGCAATTTTGGTGCCTCTAATTTGCCTACTTCTGATAATCTGCAAGGGGAAAAAAAGCAGCGAGACTTCATACATTATTGCACCATATAAACAGTATTGCGTTTCAACAAAATGAAGGTTAGGATTTTCTCATTTACGTAATAGCAACGTTACCTAATGTAATTCGCCGTTTGAAGACTGAAAATTTTTTTCGTCACATCGAAAAGTGATTTCCTTAGTTTGTTACTGAGAACAATGCGTGTCAGTTCCATACTCGACGTGTGTAACTCTATATTTTTTTTTTTAAAGAAGAGCAAACGCAAAGGCTCCGGCTAGTCACCGGCCATGTTTAAAAGGACATCGATGCGAAGTTGTCCGCTCTGAGCTTAGATAAATATATATATATGTTACATAACTCTGCTGACTTCACGATGTGCAAAATTAAATTTTCGAAAAAATATTCTTTATCAAAATGTTCTGTAGGTCTACTATTATAATTTGTCCACGAAAGAGCTCCAAATTATAAGTATTTTGATAAACGTTATTTATTTATTTTATTTCAAACCAAAAGAATAAAATACAAAGCTGTAATTAAAAGAAAAATTAAAATAATATTTAGTTATGAAGCCACGAAAGAGCGCAAAAAGTTTTTAAATAAACTTTTAATCTGGTCTGTATATTATTAACTATTTATATATCTTAAAAATTAAATCTTTAAATAACACATCTTTACATTATTTTATTCCATCCATCAATATCTCAAAATGAGTACACGTGTAATCAAATCATAAATATTTGCAGTACCGTATATTGAAATATATTTAATCGCATTTTCAACAATATCCGTTTGCTCTAAATCAAGTTACACCGCAAGAAAACATTTTTTTAAGGCAATAATAATAATATTTTGAAGCATTATATATACTCGCGCGTCCTAGTAACGAAAAAAAAAACTGTGGGACTCCATTTTACGTATATAATATTGAAACCCACAAAAATACGTTCACCTTCATAGGTAATTTTAATCTTTAATCGCACATTCAACAATATCCGCTTGCTCCAAAAAAGATCTAAACCGCAAGAAAATATTTTTTAAGGTAATATAATATTTTGGAGCATCATATTCCTATACTCGCCCTAATAACGAAGGAAATTAAAACCGCGATACTCTATTCTGCGTATAACATCGAAACTCATATAAAAATACGTCGCCTCCTTATAGATATTCGAATACTAGATAATAGACAAATAATAACAACGTAGCAATTTGGGAATTTTCAAACGGGCCAGCGACGAAAACACAGAAGGTGGACGGACGCACAACTCAACTATAGCGATTAAAGAAGAAAAAAAAAACAGTAAACAGCTGCACACGAAGCGAACTAGTGAACGGAGCAAGAGCAAGGAGCGAGCGAGATAGCAGTACAAAATAATCGTCTGCTATACCCGCACAGCCGCGCTGCAGCCTGCTGCAGCTTGCAGCTGGTCCAAGTGATATATATCTATATACACCAGCAGTTGGCGCTTGGCGCTCTTTTATTCGGGGGCGCGGGAGAATGTGCGGCGCAGGTGCACATTCGCGCGGAGACAGTTGGAGCGCGACGTCGGGGTGCAGAGCGTAGCGAGCGTCTACGCTCAGACACTCGCGAAGTCGGGATCCTGACGCTTCATTCCGGGACGACGAGGCACCTCCAGGATGAGGAAGCAGCTACTTCGTCACCGTGACCCCGTCGACCTTCTCTGAGCTTTAATAATAGTTTTAGCGGCGCGAGCCTCATCTCTCCGCATCCTGGTCGGCCGACGAGTGAGCGAGGAACATGGCCAAAGACGAGGGTGATGACTTGCTGCCCGACAAGGACGCCGCCAAGGGCTTCTACGCCAAGTACGAGCCCAAGGAGATCCTCGGCAGGTGAGACGCTCCTCGAAGAAGATGTGCGAAGTTTATTTCACTCGTTGTCCGGAATTCCGACGATTTCCGTTGATGCATTGTGTATTGCTCGTGAGGAGTGGAGTTTACTTGAGAACATTGTGCTACGGATAAGGAAAATGTATCTAGCAGAGAGGAGAGTACTTACCCGGTTTTATTGTTGCGCGTGCGGGCGCCGTTGATGAAAATGTTCGCGCTAACCTCTAACTTATGTAATTTTCATCCTCGATTCGATGATTTGATGGGAGGACTTTCGAACTTTCGGGATGACAGTGAAGTTTCGGTGATTCGTGTGAAGGCAGAGAGAACATCAAGATTTTTTGTAAATTAGTTTGAGTAATAAATGTGTAGAATGATCTGTTGTCATGCGTTCTATCGGCATGCATGCAGTTAGCCATTAGCAATGCTTTGTTTAGCTTATGCCTTGGGCAATTTACATGTTACTAGTTGACTTTATTGTTGTTTTATGTTAATTGAGAAATTGTGTTTGAGAATCTTTATTGGTTTGGTCTATGATTTATAATATCAACGTGTTCTAATAATTGACTTTTTTTTTTATTTAATTAAATATAAATTGATGCTCTTAATGAAACTATTTATAGTTTTGAGAATATCATTTAAGTGCTTCAAATGATTTCTCAACAGTGCTTGCTTAATGACTGAATTATATAGATAGGAAGCTTGCAATATTTGATTAGCTATAAAGAATATAAAATTTTATTTACAATTAAGTTCAATATTTTCCAAAAATTAAAATTGTTATACTAATTTAGATTGTACTAATTTAATTTATGGTTCTTTTTTTTCAGGGGTATTTCATCTACTGTTAGAAGATGTATAGAAAAAGAAACCGGTATAGAGTACGCAGCAAAAATTATAGATATAAGTAATGAACCAAATGAAGGTCTTGATACTCACTCTATGAAAGATGCTACAATGCAAGAGGTGCAAATTCTTCGTAGGGTAGCTGGTCATCCATATATTAGTAAGCTACAATAAACAAGATTTATTAATGTTTTAATTAGTATCTATTTATATTAATATAATTATTTTTGTTTTGCAGTTGAATTGCATGATGTGTTTGAATCAAGCACATTCATTTTTCTAATATTTGAGTTGTGTAAAAATGGGGAGCTGTTTGATTATTTGACTACTGTTGTAACCTTGTCAGAAAAAAAGACTCGCTACATTATGCGTCAAGTTTTTGAAGGAGTTCAACATGTTCACAATCAAGGCATTGTACATAGAGATCTCAAACCAGAAAATATATTGTTAGATGATAACCTTAATGTTAAGATAACAGATTTTGGATTTGCAAGAATGTTGGCACCAGGAGAAAAATTGTACGGTAAGATCATTAATTTTATTTTTATCAGAACAAAAAGAAAATATTGAAAATACTTTTTTTCAGATCTTTGTGGTACTCCTGGCTATTTAGCACCTGAAGTTTTAAAATGTAATATGTTTGAAAAATCTGAGGGTTACAGTTCTGAAGTTGATATGTAAGACAATAATTTATTCAATTGAAAAAGCAAAAAATTTCATAATAATTTTATTGTAGATGGGCATGTGGTGTGATAATGTTTACATTATTAGTTGGATGTCCCCCTTTCTGGCATAGGAAACAAATGGTTATGCTCAGAAATATAATGGAAGGAAAATATTCATTCAATTCACCAGAATGGGCTGATATAACAGGTAACAACATTTTCATACTCTATAGTAAAACTGTATTATTTGTTTTGTAATGCATTTCATTACTTTTTCAGATGCACCAAAAGATTTGATTAGTAAATTATTAGTTGTGGATCCAACAATGAGAATTTCAATAAAAGAAGCTTTAGATCATTCATTTTTCCATACAGTGGTAAGTTTATGGAAATTATAAATATAAATAAAATTATAAATATAAGGTAGTAGGAAAATGTACGGTGATATGATGCCTTTTTCATATTTTTTTGTAGTACAATTAAGCTTTAAATTTCATTACAATTTTTTTATATTTTTATTATAGGTGCAATTGCATTTAATGTCAAGTAGTAACGATGTAGTAAATTGAATTGTAAACAGCATATCACATTAAATTTCTATATTTAGACGATATATGTTACTACATGGCAATTTAATGCTTTTATTTTTGTAATATTGTGGTTTTATTTTTTCTATAATATCGATTTTTTTTAAATCAAAAATTTTTTTGCCTTTAATCACATTTTTTTTTAAAGAAAAAAATAGTTTCAGTTCCACGCAATACTATTAATTATTATCACTATTATCACTATACAAAACGTATTTTTCTTTACTGTCGACCTTTTTCTTTTTTTGTTTAAAAAATGAAAAAAAAAAGAAACATCAACTTCACTTGAAGAGACTTGTAGATTACACTTCATTTAACATTGCAGCTATGGGATCAAGATATCGCTCCTCTAAAGCGTTCACTTTCTTCTAATTCACGACGACTCAGTCGGATATCTCAGTTAGCTTTGGTAACTTTAATTTTTTTTTTAAATAAATCAATTTTTTTTTAATTTTTGTATACTGATTTTCAATATACTGATCTAAAAAGTTTTTTAATGAATTAAGTTTGAATGCAACAATAAATTTTAAATATAATACTAATAAACATTACAATAATAATAAACTACAACACACTCACAATAAAATTTTCTTAATATTTTTGTACTAATTGCTAAAAAAATCTCACTTTACTAAATAAGTATTTTAAGCTTATTATAATCCTGTGAACTACATTTTGCATTGCTGATTTTATTCTCACTACATCGTCTTTATTTGATATATCAACACTAATCAAATTAGAATTAAAGGTATATTCTGCTATTTTTAGTATGATTAATAATATCTTTTTCACCCAAATCATCAATAAAGTCAACTTTATTGATCTTCACAGAGGGAGTAAAATAAAATTTTATTCTCTAGACTCATTTTACTCCTTATAGACTTACTTTGCTCCCTGGAGACACATTTGAACTTTTCTAGATATTTGTTTGTTAATAAAAGCTAAAAAATGTCTACAAAAGTTAAAATCTGTCTTCACAAAATGTGTGTGTGTGTGTGTGTGTGTGTGTGTGTGTGTGCGTGCGCGCGTGCGTGCGTGCGTGCATGCGTGCGTGCGTGCGTGCGCGCGCGCGCGCACAAATTATTAAGTCATTTACACACAAAATAATAAGTAATAAGAGTATATGTGAGTATATGTATTACACACACCTTCTCTTATTACTTGTTCATTTGAGTTATTGTCAAATAAAGTGGATTTGTTAATGATTAGGGTGAAAATTTTATATGGACCTTGGGAGTAATGGAGGATTATTTTCTTGGGTGAATTACTGCCCTTGTTAAAGCTCAGGTAGCAAAGTTCAACTGTGAAAATAATCCCCTATTTTACTTCCTTGGTGCATAAATAACTATTACACAATTGCAATTGCATGATTAAAAATTTTGTGGTGGTTGTATTTTGTATCTTTTTGATATTGCTTTAAGTAGAAATTGATTTATTTTATTATTGACTTATTTATTAACTATAAAAAAAGTTTGCTAATATTAATATTATACTAATATTTTCAAAATTAATGAATCACTGTATAGAAATTTAAAAAAAGAATTGTTTATTATGTTTTCTTTAGTTCTTTTCTTACACTTAACATTTATATTTTGTAAAACTAATATAAAATGAAATTAATTTGTAGGAACTAAAAGCAAAATCATTCAATGCAAGGAAGAAATTTCTTCTCGCCATACTGTGTGTTCGAGCAGTCATACGAATTAAGAGATTACATTCTACACCTGAGCCACTATCTATACAAGTGGCTTGTACTGACCCGTACAGAATTAAGGTTTTACGTAAAGTAAGTTGGAGATATGCACAAAATAATGAAAGTCTCTAATAACCATACATTTACATTTATAACATATTTTTAGGTGATTGATGGATGTGCTTTTCGAGTTTACGGTCATTGGGTAAAGAAAGGAGAAGGGCAAAACAGAGCAGCTCTCTTTGAAAATTCACCGAAAACTGATTTAAAACACCTTTACGTTAGTAATTTAAGTAGATAACAAAATTATTCTAATACAGATTTATCTGTTTAAAAATTTTAAATTGTGCTCATAGAGACACATTCTTAAAATCGCAATCGATTTTAAAACTCACTACTGAACATATTTTTACAATTGCTTAAGGAGGCTCGGTGGGTTAAACCTTTTTGTGTAGAATCTCTTTAAAAAAATTCAGAGTACAGTCTATAGCATTATTCATAGGTGTGCAAAAATTTAGGCCCAGTTATCGAACAAAAAAAGAAAATAAAAATTATCAAAGTTACGA
>JAWWEN010000048.1:9487459-9514101 GCA_035582955.1 Sycophila texana | reverse complement strand
GTGTGCTTTCAAAATTTTTTTTTTTATTTTTAATACCCCAGTTGTTTGTCTATTTCCGTAGAATCCCACATATACATTTTTTTTAATTTGCCATTTTTAGAGCTCTGAAGTAAATAAATTCTTCCAAAATCTGATAAATAGTATTTCACGAGACCAATGTATTCAAATGGAGTCTTGGTCTCGTGAATCACTGCTGGTAAACTTAAGAATGATACCACAAGTTTATCAGCTTATGGAAGAATTTACTTTACTCTAGTGTTTTAAAAATGGCAAATTAAAATAAGCCTTTTTTTAAATGTACTTTTCTTCGTTAGAGGCGACGATATGGGGAAGAAAATCATTTGAACGGCATTTACACCGACACGTTGATTAGATACACTCGCTTTTGCTTGTTTCTAGCTCTTCCTAAATAAATGAATAAAAGTCGTGGTCTTCTCGAGTCTATAGGTGCTGCTCGTGATAAAGCTGAGAGTTAGGCTGGGTTGGAGGAGGTGCGAGGGGAGGAGAGTTTATTTTTAAAGATAGATAATATATCGCCGCAGTGAAATTTGAAAGAGTAGAGATCGTGTGCTGCACGAAATCAAACGATAAAAAAAAATTGACAAAGTTGATGACGTTGTACTGATGGCAATGCGTTGAAAAATAACACGTAACTTTGTTTTATCGAAGTTTGACTCGATCGTTTTTTTTTTCTTTTTTCGATGATAATACCACGTAAAATTAATAATAATCGAGATAAACACTCGTTAAGACATTGGTATTATCCTTCAAATATTACGAAGCTAAAAAAATCAATAATGTTCCTTTCCTTTTTGATTGAAAAATTTTAGGTATTCTTTTTATTCATACGTGAATCAGAATATAAAAAATTTTTAGATTTTCGGTTTATTTACTCCGATAGAAATGTTTTAGTAAAAGTTTTACTATATTAGTTTAGTAAATTGGTCACAGACTGAAATCTAAGAAATTTTACTAAACTGTTTAGTAATTTTTAGAGTATAGAAAATTATGCAATATTCAGTAATATTTCACAAGCAATATCTAAATAAGTCTCTAAATTTCAGTCTATGGCCAAAAGTACCGTACTCTCTAATATAAAATTTATTGAAATTTTGGTAAAATTTACAACCTACTCTCACACAAAAATTCTCATACTCTACAGTAAAATTCACCATAAACATAGTAAACTTGGCGACTGCATTGGAAACACTCCTACGCACACAGTAAAATTTATTATATTTTATCAAATTTTACTGTAGAATACGATAATAATTTTTACCCGAGAGTCTATACAGTCGCGTTCCCAGGCATATAATAATTCTTACCCTCCTTTTTCTCAGTGCATTTTTTTCGAGCTTAAATTTAAGACCCCCTCTGAAATAACGCCGCACGCCAAAAGCAGCAGTTTAGTGAATCAGGCGCCCTATGTAAAACCGAAAAAAAAAATGAATGAACCTAACGGTCGCTCGCGTCTGCTCCGGTTACAGAGGAGGAGCCGTTGGAGAACCACAGCCGGGCGAACGGCATTCATCAGCAGCAGCTCCACCACCAGACTCAGCCTCAGCTTCAGACTCAGTCTCAGCCTCAGCAGCAGCAGCAGCAGCAGCAGCATCACCTGTCGTCGCATTACGGGCACCAGCAGCACTTGGGGGGTGGGGCGAGGGGCGGGGGCGGCATCAGTCCCTCGGTGGGCAACTCGCCGCCGTCGTCCGGCGGCCAGCAGCAGCAGCACCATCTGGCCGGACTCACCGCCTCCCAGCACGAGCACGAGGCGCCCGCCGCCACCCAGCATAATCACTACTTCGATAGTCATAATTCGAACCACAGCCAGGGCTCGGCGACCGGTGGCACCCTCATCGTCGACGTCGAAACCGTCACCGACAGCAAGAAGACACGCAACGGGTGAGTGTCACAGAATGTCTAGTAAAAATTACTGCATTGAGAAAAAATTCTAATAAAAATTACTATTCGCTCTAGAAAAGTGGCCACAGACTGTCATGCAGTGGAAAAATTACCATCCTGTATTGGAAAAGTTGCCATCTTGTATTGTACAGTTTACTAGAATTATTGGAAGCTTTACCATAATTCTATAGTAAAATGTATAATATTTTCTAGTAAAAATTATAATACAGGATGGTAATTTTTCCACTACATGACAGACTGTGGCCACTTATCTAGGCAGGATAGTAATTTTTACTAGAATGTTTTCTCTGTGTATACTTCTAGTAAACATTACTGCACTTCTAGTAAAAATTGCTACACTGTATATAGTCAAATTTGCCATAAATACAGTGAAAGTTATAATACTGTTTGGCAAAATTTACTGTATTTTTATTTATTTATTTATTTCACGTCACTCGGAGAAACATGGGTAGTAATGATTACAAACTGTTTGGGTAAATTGGGAGTGATAAAACTACTTTTTTACTAATTACCTGAAAAGTTAGGACTTATTAATTAGTAAAAAGTGGTTTTATCTTTCCTAATTTGCCCAAATAGTTTAGTAATCATTACTACCCATGTTTCTCCGTGCACGTATAGATTTACACACAAATCTTTTTACATATTTTCCTGCACTTATATTGTACACAAATACTTAGGCAAAATTTACTGTTTTTTGGCACATTTTACTATAAAGTGTGGTAATTTTAATTTTTATGATAATGTCAGTCTATGACCATTTCTCTCAATGTGTGTACCTACCCTTCTGTAATTCTCTTATTCTCTTTTTTTCCCTCTAAATATGAAAGAGTGAAAATTCACTCTTTGACGTTATAAGTCGTCCACTTATTAGAAAGATTAAACGACTTATAATGTTAAAAGAGTGAATATTCACTCTTTCATATTTAGATACACAGATAAAAGTAACATTAAGCCAAAGTTACGACACGAATTAAAATTATTAAAAATACGATATTGTTAGCTAATATATTACAATATGTAAGTCAAATTTAATTAAGTATTAAAAGTTAAAGGAGCTTATAAAACTTTATGAATTTTTCATCGTTTACCAATCTTTTTTTTTAAACGTTTAACTTACCTAAATCTCACTTAATTATTTTTTCGTATTAAACAAGTTCATACACGTACAAAATATTATATAAATATCATTAATGTTTGCGTGATCATTAAAAATTCAAGAATATACTAATCATTTTTATTTATTTATTATTAATCTCAATGATTCTTTGATAATTTTAATTCATGTCTTAACTGTTAGGACACTGAAGCTTTGGGTCTATGTTTCCTTTTTATCTGTGCAGTTCTTAGTAGCAAAATCCAAGCGCTTCATGCGTCCACTTTTCTTATTCGCATTCTTATGGTTTGATTTTTAAATTTAGCGCCATTTAAACGGATATGCCCGTGCGCCAATCAAATCGAGTTTTAAATCAATACTTCACAACATCCTGCCATCTCTTATTTTAAGAGAGAATTATTCTTTCGTTTCAATTTTTTTTTTTGAAATTCATCTGCAAGTTTTTTTTTTAATTCGGTGGGGATCTCGAGGTCAGACGGTTTTGTTTGGGCTTTATTCAAATTGAGCCAGACGTTACGAAATGAAACTCCAAGACGGTCGGCCTTTTTTCTGGAAATATTTGCATTCGATGTTTTATAATTACTTTCTTCTCATGCGGAAAGGAATTCGTCACGAGTCGCAAGTGTTCCGACAAGAGCAAGAGGCGTAAATCTTCGGCATGCTCGTCGGAGCGTTAAACATCCCGTTCGAGCGAGATTATTGACAAATTTCGTTTTATCGCATTTCAGACCTTGCGTTATTCGCTCGGGCACGAGGGAGGTGCATAATAAACTCGAGAAGAACCGACGGGCTCATCTGAAGGAATGCTTCGAGTTGCTGAAGAAGCAGCTACCCTCGCAGGAAGAGAAGAAATCCTCGAATCTGTCCATTCTTCATGCGGCCATCCGACACATTCAGGTATGTATCAAATTTTAAATAAAAAAATTTTCTTTTTTACATTTTAATTAGTTTACACATGCAAGTTTTATCATATGCACTCAAACGAATCATTTGAACTTGAATCGCCGAACCACCTCTTGCAAGTCAATGTATAGAAAATACTGCAAGGTGCGCAATGCTCGATTTCCGTTTCTTCATCGATTGGAAGTTTCTTCACCGGAACCAACGACAGCAAACAAGAATCAACTACGATTTGCAGAGAAAGGATTCAACAATTTTTATTTCAACGCTTTAAAAATATTTCTCGCAGTTAATTGACGTCATCGCATTGGAAAAAAACTTCCTATCTCGCGATGCCTATGCTCCAAAAATTCTCAGAAGAACATAAATCAGTCGGGCAAGAAAGCAAGACTTGAATCAAATTGTTATCGAAGCCTACAGTTCATCGGGAGAAAAGTGAGCAGTGGAATGCAGAAGAAGTATGAGATTAAAAAAAAATGAAAGAAAAGAAAGAGAAGAGGGGAGCAGAGAGACGCTAGCACCGAAGCGAGGGGGAACAGTCGCGTCGACTCACGTGACCCCAAGCTCGCGTACCCTGACCTTTCACGTATAGGCGCGCGCAATGCACGCCGGCACCCACGTGTGCTCGCGCACGCGCACTCGCCTCCCTCCGTCGTCCGCCTCCATACGTGCCGGGCAACTGCGCCGCGGTCAGCGGTATATAGAGACACAAGCCCGTGGCGATAAAGGTCCTTTCCAGGCAAGATCGATGCTCCACGTGTCTGACAGACCTAGCGATGGATTTATCTTCTACAGGCAATTTCTTTTGTATTATAGATGGAATACGATTTTTCATGCGCGGTTCTTGTATTAATAAACCTGTCGATTCCCTGTAGCATGATTGTCTGTCAAAAACGTCTTTTACTACTTAATCTGTATAAGGTATGTAGTTTTACTAATGTATAGTTTGGGTGATTTCGACAGTAAAGTAGGATGTGCAGTTGCTCTAATTGTTAGACGTTGAAACCTTAAAGCAGGAAAATTCTGCCCTGTGTGTTACGCTTTCTTTTTTATTTCCTTGTTACACGACACTAATAGCCTTGAAAGTAATCGCTTATGTAAATTACGTAAAAATCCAGTGACTTGTAGACGCTCGCGCGGTGTTTTTAGCTTTTACTGAAAAAAAAAAAAAAAATCGTCGGAGAGGCGGAGGAAACTCTGTATTCGTGGAGCCGACAGAACTCTGCTTGAGTGCGTTCGCAAGGCGCGATAAGAGCGTTTTTTCAGGTTGATACACGTCGAGACTTTGCGAAATAAATTTTTTTTTTCTGCTAGTCACGTTGCGATTTTTTGTGGCAGTCGGCAGTTCGCCAGCGTCTCGGAATTGTGGATTGTAACGAGACGCCTGCTGGTGTCTGCTTTTTCTCAAATATTTTCACTATTTTTAACTTATTGGAAATCGTCGATTCGATGTATTTGTAAGCGTCTAGCAGTTGAACGATAAAGGCTCAAAAAGTTAATTGCGAAGCTGGCGAAGATAACGCGAGTGTAATAAAAATAAAGCGCAATCTGCTTTCTTCTTTATTTGATAGATTTATGTAATAAAGAGCTATCAATAAAAAATTTAGAACGTAAATACTTTAAAAATTCAAAAGATTAGGAAACGTCAGCAGGACAAAAATAAATTAAATTTTTTTAATAGAATGTTCATTTTAAAAATAAAGTAGATGGATGGGGTAAAAGAAACATAAAAATAAATTTGAGAGGTTCCTGTTATTCGTATAATAATTGTTATTGTATATTTTTAGAAAATGATGATAGAAGAATGATCGTAGGAGATAAGTGTTAAACTTTTAGTATTCACTGGTCTCCTAAGAGCTGCCTCAATGATTTGACCGCTGCGAGATGGTCGTTCAAATAAAAATAAAACTTTTTCATTTTTTGATTGACCGTTAACTCATTTCAGATGACGATAAGGCGAGTTAGTGATTGAATAACACATAAAGCAATCATTCGCTTTCAAAATGTAAATGCGTATTTTTTTTAAACTTAAAATTTAAAACTATTAGCCATTTGAATCCGTGCGAAACCGTGTAAAGTTTGTTGCGTATTCGCAAATATAATTCAAGTTAGCTACAATCTTCTTTTTCTCGTTTAAAGCAGTTTTGCTTTTTAAATCCAATAATAAATCCGCCGTGGAGCAGAAATTTTTGTTTTTTTTTTTCAACCGTTGTAAAGAAAGCGAGGACATATCAGTATAGCGTCAATGAAACTTCAAGCTTCGCTCGCATATAATAAAGCGCCGTAAGAAAAAAGAACTCGAGCGACAGCCGATAAAATTGACAAACAGTCGCTTTTCGTACGCGCGTAGTGCGCGCAGTCTTCGGGTGAATCACCGGCACGCGCTGGGCGATACACGAAGAAGGCACTGCCGTCGATGCAACGCGAATCGGACAATTACGCCACGTGACCCGCACCTCGTGTATCCGCCATCAGCGTCGATTCTGGCCTCACGTAGTGTGTGGATACCCCCGAAGGCGGTGGTAGCTGCGCGCGTTCGCTCCGATCGAAGCCCGGCGCACCGGACTCCACGTGCGCGGCGATCGATGCAGCCATGGTGCGTGTGGCTATTCCTGATTTACCGTGTTTTGAATAATAAGCCAGCGAAACGCGTTTTGTTTGTTCGTTTGTTATAGTTTATTATAATGTTATAATTCGATTGTATTTTGTATTTCATTGTTGTGCAAACTATTCGCTGTACAATCGACATTATAATTTATTATCGTTAAAGCTATCAATAAGTCAAATATTGTTTGCGACAGTTTGTAAAACGAGGTATCGTTTGTAAGACGCCACGCCTGTTTACACACGCCCTCCAAATTTATCTCCGCGCGTCGATCAATTTCAATTCCGTAAAATGGAGCTAATACGTAATCTCGCCCGCTCGGCGGAAAACAATGTCTTTTTGTTCTTTGTACAGTGCGCGGAGCGTGTATATACCAGATCGACGAGGAAACCGGCTGTCATTTCCGCTCGACGGACGAAGGGCAGCCTCCAAAAAGCGCCTTTTTCTCGTTCGAATTTATGTACTTGCGTCCGATGAATGACCGCGCGCGGGGTACGCCGCAGAGTGCCAAAATAGCAACACACGCGGCAGGAAACGCCTCGAATCGCGCATCGCGGCGAGGAGATCCAGCAGACGCGTCTCCCCCTCCTCGGCGGCCGTGCACGCTCGGTTGGCAGTCGATGGTGGGGGAGGAGAACGGTCTGACCGAGCACGTGCTGCGCGAGTCGCGCGTGCGCCCTGCGCGACCTTTCTCCTCAATCTCCCCTCCCGTGCGCTCGGCGCCGAGATCCATACCACGTGCGGATATGCCTCGCGACGCGTGAAACATCATGGCCACTGTATACAAGGTAGAATGCTCAATACTGGGACAGATTGAAAAGTGATCTTCACTTGGTTACGAGTATGAAGCTGCTAGGCGTTTCTGAAAAACAATTTTATTTAAATCTATTCTTATGTTAGTTATAATTCGAAAATTTGCGAAAATATTGTAAAAACATGTAGCGTTGTTTAATAATTTAAGTAATTCAGCTAGTACAAAGCACAATTTTATTTAAATCTATTGTTACATTTGTTAAAGTAACTCGAAAATTTGCGAAAATATTGTACAAACATGTAGCGTTATTTAATTATTTATATAATGATTATAAAGTCAGCTAAATTAGTGCAGATTTAATTGCTGCAACACAAAGTACAATTTTATTTATATCTATTGTTACATTTGTTAAACTAATTCGAAAATTGGCGAAAATATTGTATAAATTTGTAAACGTTAATCAATTATTGATTATAAATCAGCCAAATCAGTGCAGGTCTAATTAATGCAACATGATGTACGATTTTATTAATGTATAACGTTTAATTTAATGTAAAAAAAAGCGTAAACAGATTCTTTGGCAAATTTTAATTAAACGGCCACCAAGTTAGTAATTTTTTTAAAGTAGCGTTTATATTCATCTCTTTATAAAAATGAGCTTAAATAAGTTTCGCCTATAAAAACTGTCCAAGTATTTAGTACTTTATCCCAGCTCGAGCTTATCCGGCAAATGGAGAGAGAAGTCCTGCCGGCCTTTTCAATCTGCCGCGAAAGTTAAATGCTCCGAAACGTATTTCTTGTAAAAGATTAACGGCGAAGTGTACCGTTATTTTTTCTTAAAATTCCTTTAATTTCTCTAGCTTCTGCAGTAGCGATATTCATTTTTATTTTATCGCTTAAAACGTCGTTTTATTTTTGCCCAGTACCAGTTGCTCCAATTATTTAAGCGACCCTTAGTTTCATCGCCGTAATGGCCTGCGCACAAATGAGCAGGCGTCGAACTTCCGTCGGTGCTCATTGAGAATGTGCTAGAAGCGAACGAACGTCGCGCAAGGGGAGGCGAGACGAGTGGGGGAGAGAGGGGCACCGCGACTTCGGTATGCACTCGCGGCCACGTGCGCGCACACTCGAGACGGAGAAAAATTAGCAGAAGCTACCTCGGTTACCAATGCCGATAATAAACATCGACGGCGCGGAAGAATGCGAGCTTCAATTATTCGTCCGCCTCGACTTTGCACGCATGTGTGTACCTCCGTCTCCGAGCGAGAGCCGAGCTCGGCTTCAGTCTGCGTTTAAACTGCTAGCTAAGAATAATTTTGAATTTGTATTTTAGAGTTTATCGATCGAGGCGCATTTAATGAATTCAATTGTTTGCGTTTACTAAATTTTATACTTCTGTATTTATTCATTTATAAAGTATTTAAGTAAATACTCTCATTGATGTATTGATTTATTGTAAATCGAAGCGATTTTAATTCGACACGTTTAAGAGAGGCATTAGAGACGCATTTGTAATAGTATCTACTGCGGAATCAAGTGAAAACGCCCAGTTTGTACATCGCGTCACGATCAGACAGTCATTCGCAACGTCACTGTACGCCTCGTCGACAGTTTTGGCACGCGCGCGCACGAGCATTGCACTCTTGCTCCGCCGAGCTCGCACACGAGAGCACACTCGCTATTTAATGCTCGTACGCGACTGCAACGGACGCGGGCGTGCACCGACGTTCTCTTCTTTCAGCGAAAAGGAAAAATGAAAATAATATTCTGCGCCATTGTCATTGTAACTTTGTTATATCAAAAGGCGAGCGCAGACGCCGCGTGTACTTGTACTTTTATGCAACGGTTTGTTCATTGAAAATTATTTAATAAAACGGTCGTTCAAATTGTTCGGTTTAATTCAATGTTATCTTTTTACAATTGGAAAGACTATGCGAGCGCTTCTTTTAAAATTATTGTAAGGTCTAGTGCAGACATCGATTTCTTTTTACAAATTTTTACAAAAAGCAAATAATCTCGAATAAGCTGAATTTTGTTTTAAAACATGTAAAAGTTTTATAGTCAATGATGCAGTAACTTTTTATTGTTGCTGAATTTAGGAAGTTTTCCATAGATTCGCTTATTATTGTTAGTTTGTAATCGATGGCGAACATTCAAAATGTCCTGATTAAATTACTTTGAATTCTAACAAAGGTACAATATTCATTGAAGGGGTAAACTAAATTGAATTGCGTTCAAAAGCTTCTCCTATGTAAACTATAAGCGGACTGAATGATATTGAGACGATTGAACAATTTCATTCACAAATTCTTGCATAACTAATTGCGTAAACTTCCATTGTAAAACATTGTTGAATGTTAAAATATTAGTGGGATAAACAATGACTAGTGCAGTAAAAATTTATCTTGAAGCATAACAAAATTGTTTAATATATGCATTGACTTGCCAGACGTTATTTGTTCAAAGTTTTGATATTCCTTGTAAGTAATATATATTTGAATGACCCCAAGTCATCAAATACACGCTTAAAGGAAGTTCGGCCATTTCTTCATTAGGCCTATTTCTTCTTTTGACACGTGAGATCGGTGCGACGGGCGTAGCTCCGACGGATTGTCTTTGCTTCGCGTGCCTTAGATAGCCGGTTCAAATCCATGCCTTGCAAAAATGGCAAAGTTCTTTTCACCTCTGAAACTTAACTTTAACTTAAGCATTCAATACCAAGGTCAAGTCGTACAATTAATTGCGACTTGTTAATGAAGGAATGCCAGAGGAAAATGCTCACATTGCAGAGCGATTTCGTGATCACCATTCCGCAATCGCTTTGAATGTGGTCGACAATCATTTTTTTTTTTTCAAGCAATCACGTTTTTCTCGACATATAAAATGTTGATTTTATCAGAATAGGGCTAATAAAAATCTTTTTATTTATTCGTAAATCAAAGATAACTAATGAGTGATTGTTTTATTTTAGGCTTTGAGGAGGAAGGAGCGGGATTACGAGCATGAAATGGAGAGACTAGCGCGGGAGAAGATAACCGCCCAGCAGAGGATAGTTTCTTTGAAAAAAGAGCTCGCCGCTACTTGGGATCACATTGACTTCACTACTCTACTCCCTGAATATAGTACCACAATCGAGCCTACTCCGAAAACTGGTAAGAAATGTGAGCGTATTTCTAATTTACCTTAAATCTAAAAACGTAGACTTAACGTGTTAAGTATAACTATACACAATCTATTTAAAGATTTAAAGAACTTTTATCAATTAAAACATTTTTTCTTTTAAGTTTATTATTACTAAAAATTATATTATCACCGAAGTGTCGGCGACTCTTGCGAAAACTTGCGAAACGCGATATTAATGTAAAAATGTCGTTTGCAGCGTCGGAGAGCATGGAAGTGGACATGCCAAGCGGTGGTTTGGCCCGCGGCGGTACGAGGTACAGCAGCACGAGCAGTTTGAGCAGCGCAGCGACAGCCAACTCGCCTCAGAATCTGCAGACCTCGAGCGGTGGCGGCGGCGCCGCCGGCTCCAATGCGAACTCGAATTTGCACAGCCAGGCGGCCACCGCGGCCGTCGTCTGTCAGACGCAGGGCCTCAACCTCGCCCAGAACTCGCGTGAGAGTCCGCCCACTAGCTCCAGCCCCGGCGCCTCCAATCCCAGCATTCCTACCCCTGCTCAGGTACAAATCTCACTTTTATTTGACGCAGTCAAATTTAGAGATCTCCAAATAACTGGGCAATCATTAAGTATGTAAGATTGTAGATTATAGATCCGTTAGATTAAATACTTATTTTTCTACTTAGTGATGCAGTTAAATTGATTGTTCCAGAAAATAGTACAAACAATTAGTTACTTGTGCAAAGGAAAATTCCAGTGAGAGTGCTAATTGTTCAATATTCATACAATTTTTGAGCCATTCATGTGTAATTAATATGTAATTAGTAATTGAATTTTTAATACTGCAGTCCGATATACGTGAAAATTATATCACGCGATTTTTTAAATATTAATATTTTAATTCGTGGACATTAATTTAAAATTAAAAAAAGAAAAGATTCGTGTCGTCTTTTTAGATATTTTATTTGAACGACTTAATGATTTTTCCGTGTTAATACTTAATCTAAAAATAATAAAATAAATGAAGAAAATTCTTTGGTCAGAGCTTATCAAACATAAATTAGAGCGTTGTTCATATTACTATTAAACTACGCAATCATAGTTATTTACAAAAATTATACACATAAATGTTTAAAGGTGCGGCTTTTGAAAAAAGAAAAAAAAATACTTTTCTACATTTTGCGTATATTTAAGCTTGTTATACTCGCAACTAATTGTACTCGTTTATCATTTCAGGAAAAAGTTACAATATCGCCTACAATAGTACAACAAACTCAGCAGCAAGCGCCAGCTCAACTGCACTTGCCTATAAGCGCGCAGATGCTGAACACTGGGCAGGGCCTCGCTACGATAATGCCGACCCTGCAGCACCTCGGCTCGGGTCTCAGGGTAATTCCCAGCGATGGGAGGCAGCTTATTGCTGTGCAATCAAACGGCAGTGTCGCCGGGGCTGCCAACGGCGATGCCAGGCCTGTAGCACTAGTCGTACACTCGACCACGGCCAGTAATGACAATCGCGTCACCTTCGTGCACTCGACGAGTGGTGATCGGCCTCTCGCGCTGGCCGTCCAATCCTCGTGCAGCGATGTCCGACCCGTCGCCTTCGTCTCGGGTAACGAGGCCCGACCCATCGTACTCGCTACCACTCATGCATCTGCCATCAACGTCAACAGTAAGTCCCTCGAGTGGCTTCCAAAATGATACTGTGAAAGCTCATTTTTAAAAAAAAACTCTTCAAGAAATAGAAAATTATCTTCGTTAAGCAGAGAATTCGAAAATGTTTCAATGGATAATTTCTTTTGTAGATACTCAAACAAGGATAAGGACCGCCGATGCTATGCAGGCAACTCACAAAATGGTGGGTGGTGTAACCTTGGTCGGTGGAACGGGTTCTGAACTAGCTAGATTGCCAGGTGGCGCCGAGCTGAACATTCTTCCCGCCAATGGTGTCTTCCGTTCTGTCAAGGCCCAACCTCTTACCGTCCAAGGAGGTGATTAAAAACAACTAACTTTTTCAATAGCCAGTTCGTGCGTGTCTCTTCATTATTTATTTTATTTAATAAAACCATCGTGAAATAACTCCATTTCAATTCGCCTATTTCAGCAATAATCGGTATATTTAATTAAAAATTCGCATTCACATCGGCGGCGTAGTTGGTAGAGCGTATGCTTTCTGCCAATTCAAGATTTCTAAGTGTTTGGTTCGATTCCTCCTTTGATCAAATTCTTTGATTTGTTTGTAAATGTTATTTGGAGTTCTTTCACTATACTTAATATAAAATTCATAAAATCATTAAAAAAAAGTCGCACCATAATTTATATCGATTCGCATACTTGCGTCTTTGAATTAAATTGGTGCAAAATAAATTGTTTGTGCATACAGTAAGTTGACGTTGACCAGTGTCAATTTGCTTCAAACATAAACAACAGTGACTTTTTTTTAATGATTGAAACGGAAAAATAATTAAAAAGCATTATTGAGTTTACAATTTTTTTATAATAATAGTTCGCAAATATTTTCTTCTTAGGTCTAACGCTTAGTCATACGAGCGTTTCCCTACAGCCAACTAATAAGAGCGGCACAACTACGCAAACTACCACGTCGCAGCAGCAACAGACAGTCAATAATAATAGCAGCAACAATAATAACAACCACTCATCACCAGTGACGAGTCAACATAACCACGAGGGCTTGGCTAGTTGTCATCTTGTGGCTTCGGGACAACAACCGTTGGCAGGTTTAACGCCCATTGTTGGTCCAATGGCAGTGATGTCGCAAGGCAACAACCAGGTAATCCTTGCACCAAGCTCCCTCGCTGGAAAGATGATCGGAACGCCGCTTTTAAAGTCCGTGGGTCAGGGTCACTTGCCGCTTACAGTCAACGCCGCGCAGTATCTTAACAGCCTCGTGAAGCCGGTCGTCGTTGTAAGTAACAGCCACCAGCAAGCACAGCAGCAGTCTCAGCAGCAACAGCAACAAACGACGAATAATGGAGTAACAGTGAGCACGCAGTCGGCCGTCTGACAGACGAATGTTTACCCAGCCGAGAGCGTTTGAGACAAGGAAATGTGGTCCATTCGCGATGAACGCGACGGTACCTGACGACAGAGCTACACGGCGAATCGTGAAAAGCTCGAAAAGACTCGCAAAAACGAGCGATGCAAGAGGACGAAGAGAAAAAGAGAACGCTGACCGGGTCAGGAGGAGAATTTCTATGTAATGTATTTTCGGAAGAACGAGACTTTTGCGATGCAAGTTTTTCTACGTTCGAAAAAATTAATCCTGTTGTCACTGTATAGTTTTTCTTTCTGTGATAAAAGCTGTAAAAAAAAATTGATTTTAATTATAAAAAAGGGGAAAATACTTTTCGCAATTGAAAATTTGTATTGGAAAACAAAATATCTTTATTTTAATCGTCTATTTAAAGTTACCTACGATTATCATTTACTAGATTTTTATCACTAGTCTTTTCGTGAAATTTCAGATATATTGTAGACTGAAATTGAAGTTATTTTGAGGAAAACCGTATTTAAATTGATTTCACGTTTGAATAATATTGAAAGAACCTATTTTCTCGCAAAAGGCTCATATTCTGTATACCTTCATGTTAGGACTACTGCTGCAACTGGTTCACGTTTGTGTATAGAAGAAGAAACGGAAAATATATACATATCTTGTTTATTATCAGACGGACTGCTTTGATCGATATACACGTAATATACTTATAGAAAGAGGTACGGTGAAATAAGATTAAAGTCAGAAACAGAAAGAAAAATAAATAAATTGGAAACATTTTTTATGCGTTTCACATTCTGCTTATCAAAGAGAAGATTCAAAACGTTGAAAATAATGAAAAAACTATTGTTATTTTACGCAACTTATTTGTTTTGAATCATTCTCCAAGATGAATGAAGTATTGCCGCATGAGTCAAATATATCCTGGCTAGAAAATTAATTATTTAGTTTACTATCAATGAGTATACATATTATGTTCTTTTTTATACAATTAATAATGATCTTAAAATTACATAGAAATAGAATGAGCGATAGATCTGCTTTCAACTTAATATCTCAGAGTTAGGTGAAAAGAATTTTATATTAGTAATTCGCCGTTTTAAATATCCATGTTGAAGCTACTTTTATTCCCTGCGAAAAAGACGTTTTCAATTTTTACATAAACTGCAATTTTTAATTAACAAAAAAAATCTTTAAGTAACATAAAAAATCCTTGTAAAAATAGATGAATGTAATTCATTAACAAATTTTATCTGCAATTTAAGGGTTAGTCAGTAAGGAATTAGTTCATCACCGAAAATAATTTTATACGTACTTTATTTGTTATTTTTAAAAGCTGTTTCTATCCAGGGTATATTTTAGCATGTTACAAAATTTTAACGATAATAATTAGCTTTACCCCGCAAGTTAGGAGGAGACTGGAATGTAACATTGAAATTGGTTTAACCGTCCTGACCCGAGTCGTGAAAGATGCTTTTATACTTTTTTTCAAACTAAAATAAAATAACTCGGCGTCTTGACATTCAACTATTAAATTTAATCAAAATATTCATGAAGCAGGACAATAGCGGGAACCTTTCTTTTTGTTTTTCCACATACACATAAATTTCTGTATATGTACACATTAATTAGTTAATAAAAAAAGCTGTAGTATCAACGCCTTTCAGTAAAGCATGACATCGATTTCGATTTGTAGCATGTTCGTCACTACTTGTGAACTAGTATTATTGTAAATTACACGTACGCGTGCGTTAAGCGCGTGATCAGAGGAAATTCTCTTTTTCACCGAAAACATTCTATTTGTGTCAATCGTATATAAATATATATATATATTTTTTTTTGTGCAAGGATAACAATGGTAGGAGTTTGATACGATCGAAGTTGATAGTTAAGAATCGGAAAAAGATGCGGTTTTTTAAATGAAATATTAATCAAGAATAAAGGAAGATATTAACGAAAAAATACAAAGCTTTTCTTCACAGATAGAAGAGAATTTATGTCACTTTTAAGCTAATCTAATTCTTCAAATTTGTCTCAATCAATGTGTCGGGCCGACGTTTGGCTCGTAATCGTAGCGAGTAGTCTACTTATCGAAGAGAAACTTAGAAAAGACAAAGCATTATAAGAAAAAAAAAAACAAAATATAAAAGTCGAGGAGTAAGAGTTTGGGGACTGATAGATTGTAGGGTGGGTGATTGAAATTGTAAAATCCAATCGATTATGCAAGACTTTAATTAGTGAGAAAGTGAGAAAACGAGTGCGAGTGAAGCGAGCATGACAAAATAACGAATGACTGTGTGAACGAGAGAGAGAATTATTCAGCGAAACGAGATTGTCGGATATGGAAATAAAAAAAAAATTATGCAAGAAAGAAAATAGGTACACTGTAAATAAAACGAGATAGGTGTTATAAAAAAAAGTGATGATGTAATAAAAACAAAATAAGGGAATAGTCGCAACGCGATTAAGGAGATGTGTACACGAATAATGTGATATAAGTAATTAATATAATTAATTAACATCGTAGCACTTAAGGGAGATCACGAGAGCTATTTCCAGTGTAGGCGTCCGCTGCTAACTATTATTTACTAATAAAAAAGAACACACACACACACCTTGAGGAACTGCGATTACCTAATTGTAAATAGTATACAAAACAAAATGAGATCATGGATAAAAAAATATATTATATATATTATATTAAATATGAAAGAAGACGAAATAATGTGAGGTACGATGATAAAAGGACATGTTTCGCGCCCAGATTTTTACCACGCCAGCGTTATTGTATCTCGCGTGACATACGTTTGTAGAACGCACTTGTGGAGCGAATGTTGTAAAGGAGAATAAATGTTATTGAGCGTCTACAGATTTGTATCATTTCTTTCCTTGTCTTTGTAATTTATTTGCTGGGAAAATATTGTACTCGTACTAATTTTTCCACTTCGATTCTATATTATATTTATTATCAAAATTGTTTATTCTCTCTTTTTAATTATTTAATCTGGTCTGATTCAGTTGCATCCTTTTTACTGTAATCTAGCATTGTGAATAAAATCCTACGAATCATAAAATTATTTTTTCATTTCATTGTCATTTTAAAAAGAAAAAAATATTGATTCCTATAAACTTTCAATTTTTTTACTCTCAATAAAAAGTTGATATATTACGCTTTAGAAGTGACGATCCAAACGTTGGGAGAGGTGGACACAAAAAACATTTGTTAATGATTTGAGGCTCCATTTATTAAAAATATGTGTAATTCAGAATCGTGACTCCACTCTATGACTTTCAGTGTTAGATTAGAGTTATGACACATTTTGCATTATCTTATGTCACCTAACTAATCTTCCAAAGATTTTTTTCTTCTACACGATTTTCAAAATATATATTCTGCGGAATTTTTTTTTTTTATTCATCGCTTACAAAAGAGTAGATTTCTTTTCTAATATATTGCGCATAGCTAACTAAGTTTATCATAGATCTCTTGTTATGCACATTAAGCATTTTTGGTCAGGCTAATTATACGAAAAATTTAGACTTTATTTTAAATCTTTTTTTTTCAAAAGAACCGTACAGTGTCAAGTTCAAGGTAATTACCAAAAAATCAATTAAATTGCTCAACTTTAACGCGTTAATTTACTTTTATCAAAAGTAAACGCCAAAGATGTTGCGCCATTTCAACAATATTTTTCGTCGCATAACTTATTATTTTTTTTAAATAATTACCAAACACCTGAAATTTTACTTATCCTTTTTTTCGACAATGCATACGCTTAAAGAACAATATTTTTTTTATTTTTTTTTTTCAAGAATTAAATCTATAGTTTTTACTAATACATTTTCATTTCGCACACCTCGTTAAACTTTTTTTAATTTTTCTTTATATTCACAGTTGCTAACTTAGCGAAGAGCGACGGTGATATCGAGGATGCACGGAAAAAACGTATCGCAGCGAATAAGAATCTTATATACGTTCAACAAGTTGCCTTGATGAAGACGCCCTTTCACAATTACCTACGAGTTTAAATCGCAAAAATTTTGGAACACGCCTTGGTCTCCGTCGATTGGTTTATCGTCAATTTTTCTCAATTTCTTTCTCTTCTCAAGTTCAATTACATTGAATTTTGCCGTCGCAAGGTGATCGAGCAAATCTTCGATCTCGTGATACATTTTTTTTTTCAGAACAAATGGTAAACAACGCTTACACATGTGAAAATGGACAGAAGTAACGAAGCATTGGCACGAACAACTGTTTTTTTTTTTTTTTACTTTAGATATCTGAAACTCTTACAAACGAACGAGTAATATCTTGCGTTAATGGTTACAATAATCGCCCTTTTTTTTAAATGATTTTAGTACTCTTCATCTTCGTGAAAATCAAGTCGTGCAGCTAATCATTTTTCAGGGTAAATCGTTGAGAATTCGTACACCACGAGAAATCTAACTACTTTCTGTTCCGTGCTTTTTGTCTTACACACATGTACACGATAGTGAGTCTGGTCGTGTTATTTTTTTTTTCATTATATTTACAAGAGTATAAAATAGACGGACAAGTGAAAATTATTATCGACATAATCGTTAGAGTCAAAACTTGCGCGCTGCAGGAACACAGATTTTGCATTACGCTTTGTATATGTAATATCTATTGTATAACTGATGATTAATGGATCGAACGAAAGAGAAAAAAAAATTCGCACTTAAAAGTCTTATACGCCTACTCGTGTGGTTCTCTTTGTATTCCTTCCTTGTATTTTTAATTCTGAGTAAATGAATATCTTCTAATATCTATATGAACGCATTTATACGGTGCAAAAATCCATTAAGGTCACAGTGAAGTTTTTTTTTTTGTTTATCGGCTTGGAGTAAATCGTCGTTAGAGTTTGTATAATGTATCTTTTTTTTTACTACTTTTGTTATTTTTTTACAATCATAAAATTGTACATAGAAAAAATGGACACGCTTTGTGTAACTCACAATCGGTACGGTTAAATCAGCCTTGGAAAAATTAGGCTCTAACAGTCGTCGCTGCACGTATAAGTATATGTAAATGTTACAAAAATTCAATTCGTTAATTGATTAATTAGGACAAACCTTTTTCTTTTTGTTTCTCTCTAAACATTGTTCACGTTCAATAATATATTCAATATTTCACGAAAAGTTCCATATTTCTTCGTTGGTGTTTTCTACCACTTGACGTTCACCAATCGCACTACTACAAATTTCATAATTTTTTTTTTTAAACTTTATTTATTTTTTCATAAAAACAAAGCTTTTTTATAATCGTAAATTTCTTTCGTTATGTTAAAAATTAGAAAAAAAGCGAAAAGAAGCAACATTGCTAATATTATTAATTTTTTTGTATATAGACAAGTAGACAAAGAGTATCCATTTTTGAGATAATCAATATCCCCAAAGCTTTGCTGTTGGATCGAGTACTTTTAATACAGTTTTAGATTCCATTTTGATGCACTATCAGGTGTCGAAGTGCACGAGCTTCGGGGATAACGTAAATATAAAACTTAACTTAATTAACAATTATTACAAAAAAATGCACAGAAGAAGACTAAAGCTACGCTAACGGTAATTATTATTATAAAAAAGTATGTTAATTAAAAGAATATAGGCTAATAAGAGCTCATGCTAAAAGTAGACGAACGAACGCAGCCATAAGTTCGCTTTTTTTGTTTGTTTAAGGAATGACGTAAAAACAATGCGTATTGTCTATATTATAATCGCACATTTTTCAATAAAATTATATAAAATGAATGCCACTTATTGAAATCCGTTACTATCGTTTAATTTAATTTTCACAGTACATCCAGTGTAAATAATACTTCGGTATTGGAGGAAATGTGAAAAGTTTGTTCAGCTTCACATTTCACGAATAAATTAAAAATTGTAAAGTTTTGTTATAACAAAAAGAAAAATTAAATGTATCTTTTAAAATTTAAATAAACTTTCATGTTTTACTGTGGCCAAATTGATCGTGTGAGACTGTATTGTTGTTAATTTCAGGAAATTACATGAAAGCTCGAGATTTATTGCCATTCTACGTCGGTATATACATTGGATGAGGGAGAATCATCTTTAACATGCGTTTAATGAGGCGTGTTTAATTATTGGTACAGAATTGCCTTTTAAATAGTTCATAGGACATCGGTGATCAGAATTTGTCGATTTTGAACGATTTATTCATCGTACTACACACTTATTATATTGATTGTTATTTAGACGCATTCTCCTCATTTAGATTAGAACTATCAAGTATTTATTTATTTTTTTTACGGCATATATGTAACTACCCGTGAAAATATTTTGTATACCGTTATCGAGCTGCATTTAAATCATTCACTACGAAGGCAATGTAAAAAGTCAGATTTCATTCGAAGGGCAGTGATATTTTTCAGTAAATATATGAAAGTATACGTTTCAAAATCACTAACAAACAAATAACAATAACAACAGTTACCACTAGTTGAATATTAAATAATTCATTCCGAAGTGAATTTGTTTGTATTTCGTTAAAATTGTAAAGAATCGCAGTAATTGATAGGCTACCTTTGAGCTAAACGTTTAATATAAATATCAAATAATATACGTTTGTTCAGAAATATTGTCCATCGTTTAGAAGTCTATTACACGTTGTAAATAATGCCGAAATAAATCAATGCAGATCTGTAATGATAGATTATAGGTTTTCCCAAAACTCGTACTAATTAATGCATTCTTGAAATACTTCGACAATATAAAAAAAAGCGAAACAAAATATACATAGACTTATAAATAAAATACAATTGACAGTATATAATATCGCGTTACAAAACATTGCTATAATCAATAAAAATTAATTAGAGTAGTACCATCTTTCGTAGTGATGATTTAATTTAACAGAGCTCAACAACAGCCTATTCATTTGGGCTTCCACAGTATATAGAGCAATTAAAAAAAACGGCGAAACAAAAATAAAATTAAAAAAAAAAACAATTAAACAATATTATAAACTCAGAAATACATCATCGTGGCTAGGAGGTAACAGGTGCGGTGGCTTTTTCGTTTATAGAAATAAAGGCAGATGGGTGTGTGTCGTCTGCATTAATTACACATTGAACAATCGAGACATTGATAACAAAAATTAAAAAAAAAAAAAAAATCTATCGATGTACCAACTCGTCTCAACTAGAGAAAACCTACGATATTAAAAGTCCAGACCAATTAAAAAAAAAAATACTATATTATATTATAAAAAAAATATATATGTATAAAAGAAACACGTTAAATCAAAAATGTGACATCGCCCCTCGCAAACCAAAAAGTTAATTTATTAAATTTTAACTTCAATCAACAGTAAGTTTCTTCAAACTTTAATCATCAATGTCCCGATCTGATTTTTCCATTTCATCCATATCGTCACAATTTATATCATTCCGCAGAGCATTTAATGTATATAATAGCCTCCGGGCCCTTTTACGCCTGGACAACACACCAGACTCTGCCGCTGCACTGCACTGGCAGAACGTGAGATTATAATCATTCAGAGAGGCTCAAGGAGGGAGGGGGAGGGGGTGGGTCAAAGGATGGACAGTTCGTAGTTCAATAGTCGTTTTAATCGTCAGCCAGTCTCTCCCCCGAAATCCGACGACTCGTCAGTAGTAGCGGCTCAGTGTCGGTCGCTGCTCGTTAATAGCCGCGCTCTCGCTGTAATTACTTTGCGCCCGGAATCTTTCCAAGCACCTACAAACATCGACGTATTTAAGTAATTTCATTGCGTTTTTAGTCACCTTTCTTCGGTAACTAGATAATACATGTATTGCAGAGAGACAGAGATAAAGAGATAGAAAGAGAGAGAGAAAGAGAAAGAGAGTGAAAGAGATAATGAGATGGATATTAAAAGCTTGCGAGAATGCCTCTAAGTAATTTTAGTCGCACACAAAAATTTAACTATTCTAGTGAGATCTTTCATCGATTCGATGACTCGCTGAAAAAGCTTAAGTTTCTTTTTGTTTAGTTAAATTTGATTAAAATTAAAGTGTCGGTCGACGTTACTGGTGAGTACACATCGATGCGGTTTGTTATATATAGTATTTTTTGTTTAAAGGAGAAATCAAGTTTTATCATAGATTTAAATTGTATAAATGCTGCTTATCGTTTAAAGCTTTAAATATCTGAGAATCGCGTGCTAATAATTGACTGCTTTATTTTTTTAAACGTTATATGACTTATCAGTATAAGAGGAACAAGCGAGAAAACATGTAAATTACAATTATACTCCCATTGCAATTTTCACATTCGCCGCCGATCATTCCGGTGCATATTTAATAAAAACGTATATCTTACATTCATATAAACTACATTTATTTTTCCTTACTCCTCCAGAAAAGTAACGGACTTTGAGTGAAGTACCTCAACGCGTCAAACTGATTTGTCCTTGTCAAGGCGTTAGTAGTTAGTTCTGCTAGTGCAAAGCGTATGGTATTATGCGTAGTGTTACACAATAATAAAAATTCTTTGTTACAATAAATGAGTACTTTGATGCGTGTTTTATAGCAAAAGCGGTTAGTGCAACCTACATAGTGATCGACTCCGCGCAGCCGGAAGCGACGCTTCTATCTCCTCGGTCTCGATTCGGTCTCCTCTTTCTCCGACTGTACTTGCATTTATTTATTTATTTATATTTCAGCCTGACGCGGCCCATAAAAGGGACTCTCTCGGACTGCATAAAATACTTAAATAACGAGAGTACCGAGGACGAAAAAACAATTTTTTTTTTTGTTCAAATTATTTTCTCGACGGTCGCGGAGCCGTTCTAATAAGGCAGGAGATTGGCCGTCGAGCGGGTGGTAGCGCTCGAGCGGGAGGTCGCGGACGAGGAGGTAGAGGTCGACTTCGAGCTGCGCGGCGAGTAGCTCGACGCCGGTACGGGGATGCGCGTCGACGTCGCTCCCCCGGCGAGCCTCTACTTTTTAACGGGCTCGGGAATCTTTTTCTTCAGCCTTACTTTCGAGAGGTCGACGCCGGTCAGGGCCTGGACGGCCGGCGGCACCTGGCCGACGAGGCGGGTGATCTCGCCGCTCGTTACGTCGTTGCCGCCCAGTAGCACGATCTCCTCCGTCCTGGCGAGGGGCGCCGCCACCTCCGCTGCGATCTGAAAGTTCAATTGGCCGTTAGCTCGCTTGAATTATTTTTCTTTAGTTTAAATTTTAAGAAGTGCTTGAGAAAATTTATTATCACCCGTACACTGTGATAAAAAGATAGTAATAGGTACTATAAAGTTGTACTATCATATAGTGAAAAACCTGATGCAACTATGAAAGATATTTATTTTACTAGTTAAAATATAGTATCGGTTGCTGTAATAAAAAGTAAATGTTACTATAATTTGTTACTATATTAACAAATAGTTTAGTATACTGGAAAATATAGTATGACGTACTATGTTGTTAATACTATACAAAATAGTTGATTTTACCATGCACTTTTAGTAAATTCAACAATATTTTAGTATAGTATACTAAAAAATCACGTACCGTGTACTATATTTCACTTGACTAGGGAATATAGTAAAATTTACTATCAAAATTTTTCTTGTTGTGTAGGAAAAAAGTTTGCAGAATTTTTTGCAAAAAATTTTGCAGAAATTTGTCATTTCTGTAGAATTTTCTGCAGGTTTTTTTGCAAGGTTTTCGCCTGGACACTTTTTTTTCTAAGAGTATGTATTAATTTTATTATTTATTTATTTTATTATTTAATTACTTATTATTTGTTATTACTTATTAGTTATTATTATTTATTATTTATTATTGTGAAAGGTGATTGAAAGGTGAATTCTGATGAATCGATATTGAATTATCAATATTAATAAAGTTTAAAATTTTTTTCAATTTTTAACATACTTTTATAGAAATAAAAATATATTTATGTCGTATAAAAATAAAGAAAAATGTAAATTTTCAGACTGTCAATTAATTTCTATAGATATGCTTTAAAAAGTAGTAAATATAAAAGGGTATTAGTAAAAATTGACTGTTATGGAGAGATCTATTTTTTTAAGACTTGAAAAAATTTAATATTTTTTATCTAACACTATACAGTTTTAAAGAGGCTTTAAAAAACCTTTGTAAAGTTGAGATATTCGATGAAATATAATCAAATTTATTAGATTGTAGTCTTAGAACAAATGGTTCCTCGTAGGAGACTTTTTTTGCTGAGGTCTTATATTTATTATTTTTTAGAGCATAACTGTGTAGAAATGGAAGAAATTAAAGATTTTTTTTTCTATTTTATATAACTTGTCTCCCTTTAAGAAATGGGATTTCTTGAAGTAAAAATTATTCGAATTAAAGAACGTTTTTTCTTGAAATAAATAAATCGATATCTGTAGTACCAACGTAAAAGTTTATCAGCACTCTACATAAGATACAAAAAAACATTGAAAATTTCATTGTAAAATAAAAACAATAAATAAATAAATGAAATAAATAAGATTTTTTAAATTCTCATTTGAATACAATACTGTAATCCTTTAAATTTAAAATTTAAAGGCTGTAGTTTAAATTTTTATTGTCACTGTATATAGTGGCAATGAACAAATTTTGACGGTTTGACGTAACGGCTTACCTTGGGCATAGCATTGAGTACTAGGTTGAGGATGGCAGCCTCTCCATACTTTTTGTAAACGGCGGCCTTCATTGTCATGCGATCGGCCTCTGCGACACCGATGGCTTCGAGCGCCTGGGCTTCTGCCTCACCTATGAGTCTGATACGATCAGCCTCTGCCTTCGCCGCCTCCACAGTTTGCGCCCTTTAAAAATGTTTTTTTGTTTAGTCTTCAATATAATGTATTTTTTGTACTCAAGGGACCATGTCCCGTTTATTAAATAAAATAAAATAAAATAAAGTAAAATAATCAGATCGAATAAAAAAGGTTTCTTTAGTCCTCATTGTAATTAGATCGAATAAAAAGTTTTATTTAATAATTCTCAATGTAATCAGGCCTTATTCACTTATAAAAAAACCGCTGCCAATTCATTGGCACGTGGCTTCCTCAAATAAAATAAGTAATTGTTATCATTCATTAAATTTTCTTCCCTTTATCTAATAAAAAAAATGAATGATTTATGTAAAAAGTTGATAAATAATACTTATAAATATTTTTTTCACATAAAAATTTAATAAAATATAATTGATAGTGAATAAAAAGAAATATATTACATCGACTTACACCCTGTATATTCTTTAAAATTTTCTATACTAACGCAATGTTTGATTATCTTAGTTAATTACAGTTTTTAATTAAACAGTCAGCTTAATCAATCTACTGACTGAAATTTTAAGTTCTAATAAAAAAATTGAGTAAACCAGATTTTGCAAAACAGTATAATGTCCATCAGAAAAGATTCTTAGACTAACTTTCGTAAACCCTCTGAATATGAACAAGTGAAATTCACTTCGAATAAGTGACTTATCACGTGTAATAAGTGTATATAAACTTATATTCGAAGCAAATTTCACTTATTCATATTTAGAGAGATGCAATTCATTTACAATAAAATAATTCGATAACAAAAAGTAGTGTAAGTGCCATTATAAAAAAAAAAATGAAATAAAGTGAGTACCTCTTTCCTTCGGACACCTTTCCGATCTTGTAGCTCTCGGCTTCGGCGGGTAGTCGCACGGTACTCTGGAGTTCGTGCTCCTTCCTACGCACCTCCTGAACCTCGACCTCGATCTGCTTGCGCCGCTCCACCACTTCGATCTGGATCTCCTCGTTTCGTATTCGCTGGCGGATCTTCGCCGCCTGGAGCTCGTACGCCAGTTGAGCCTCCGCTTTCTAGGGAATCAGAAATATTTAACTTTTTATCGGAAAAATCTATTTCATCTGTTACACTCTTGTAGTGATTGGGTTGAAAAGTGAAAAATTCCATTATATCCGTGTGATAGAATATTGAAAAATAATCGACACGTATTTTTTCTTTTTTTCAATTAAACGTTTATTGACAAAGATATAGCTAGATAAAATTTACTATGATTGTGACGTCACTACGGCGTAGTATATCCACATAGCGTAGGATCATCCCCACTTTTCAAATCACTATATCTTTTTTAATAAACATTAAATTAAAAAAAGAAAAGATACGTGTCGATTATTTTTTGATATTCTATCTGACACAGTTCATGAAATTTGATTTATTTTTTTTTTAAACCTAATTCTGCTGTGTCTTAAGCTCTTTCAAATAATTTTGTCGAGATTTCTCTCATCGGTTAAACGATTTTTCATCAAAGTTCAAAAACACTAAGTATAGTCACTGATTAGAAAGATTCAGTTGCTCCAAAGTCGCTGACTTAACTGTTAATGAATGTGGATTTGAATAGAGCCAAATGCACATGAATTAACGGTTAAGGAATGGTTCAGTTGATAGTACTTCAGAAAAAATGACTGTCGTGACACCATTTCTTAACTGCTCACGCATTAACTGTTAATTTCTTAACTTTCAAGGAATATTCATTTGCGTCAAATATCATGAAAAATTTAGGCTCAAATGAACGGTGCATTTGGCTCAAATGAATCTTTCTATCGGTGTTTCTTTGATTATGTCGAAACTGAATGATATTTAACAGGGTACTAATTATCTTTTGTATTTAATCATTTTAAATTTACTGTGATATTATTTTTATTATTATGACTTGCAATTTGTCTTAATTTAATAACTGTTTTAAATTTATTTATTTATATTTTTTGTAACTACTGAAATTTACAATAAAAACTATTCTATATTCTATTATACTTTAACAAGACTTTATTAAGCAATAAATTCATTTATTAGAGACTATTACTCACCGCTGTATTAACTTCCTGATCGAAGTTTGCCTTTTGCAGCTGATACAATCTAGCATTGTCCTCGATTTTCGTGTCGGTGTTGTACTTTATGTCCATTGCAGCTTTCTCACACTCTGCTTCCTAAATTTTACGCACAATGACAAATTTATATAACTGGAACTCGCAAATTACAATGGAATTCACACACTGAGAAAAAATTTAGTTGGCTTAACGATTCACGCTGTTATAAATACTTCCAACAGAAGAAGTTGCTATTTTGACAGCGACATCGTTGATTGAACGGAGGTATCGTTAAAATACACCGAGAAAAATCGTATATTTAAATCATACTAGCTTGTATAGTAAAATGGAGTTTAGTAACGGAATCTAAATT
>JAWWEN010000048.1:9454825-9478278 GCA_035582955.1 Sycophila texana | reverse complement strand
CCAACTCGGGCTCCGAGATGGCACTTTTCCAACTGGAGTCCGAGATGGCACCTTCTTGCTCCAGACCGACGATATATTCTTATGAGTATTTTAAAAAATTTTTTATTTCTTCTAAACTACTCTGTCAAATGCTTTGACAAAAAACATGGTAACGTAGAATATATATATCTATGTTCCATAAAAATTTCAATCAATTTTGATCACTATTTTCTAAGAAAAAAATGAAAAAAAATGTGTTTTTTTTATCTTCAACGATTAATTAAGTAAAAATGCTTTAATTAATTTAAAATTTTCAGAAAAGTATTTGTAAAAAAAATGTTATTAATAAGCTAAGTGCCAATGTATTGGGAGCGTTTTTTTAATAAGAATCATACGCATTGCATTTGAGAATATAAAGATTGAAAAAATAAATATAATAAATAAAATGTAATATTCAGTATAGGAAACACACCTTCCAGGCAAAACGTATGTAAAAATTGCATTATTGACGGGAAAAAAGATACACGATTCTTCAGGTATATAAAAGAATTTTGTTTTTAAATTCGTATAGCAACTACTAAACGTTGACAAACATCAGCATGCTTTTGACGTCGAGCATTACAAAAACTACAGAACACTTTCACATTCAAGTATACAATTATTTAAAATTGCATGCTTTTAAATCAACAAAAGCATCTTTGATACAATTAAAAATCTTTGATGCAATTAAATTAAGAAGAGCCTCCATTGTGTAAGTTCGAATTTCAGCTCGATATTAATTCCTACTGGGCGTATTTAATCCTGAGAATCCGATGATTCAAAGATTAATTGAAAAACATCAGCGCAGATATCCCGGAGAAAATGCCTCAGTTGTACTCTTTAAAATCAAATTAAAATTCATTTACACGAGAAATGAAATTCCCACCGGATCGGCGCCAGCGGCGACCGGAACCATCGTACATAACTCGAGAAAAAAGGTATATACGCACGTATACCAATTCCCGATGCGCGTAATTCCTATATATCCCCCGGTCGCGGCGAGTCAGTTCAGAAAAGTGAAAATCCCGAGCGCCATGATACGCCGGCGATCAGGCACGTTCGACTCCTTCCATCCTCCGCGTGGCCTGCGGGTTTCGTCACGCGGCACGCGACGCTCCTCGGGGTCCGGTCGATTGGCCGGCGTGAAATCGCCGGGGAAGCTTTTTTTTTCAAATTGTCCGTGACAGTGGGAGAATGTCCTCGCGAGAGCGGAAGAACAGGAAATATCGGCGGGCGATCGGCGATTCGGCGAAACCGCGATTTTCCGATTTCCGATGGTTATGACATCGCCGGGGCCGATTCGCTCGGCGGGCCGCGGAAAATGCGTGTCATTTGTATCAGCTGTAGTCGAACGATCGCTCGTTCGCGGTTTCCTCCGGCCGAAGCACCACCTTTCCTTCTTGACTTTCTTTCACGATTTTGCTTTTTGCATAGTGTCGTTGTTGATTTGCTGTGCGAAAATTCTTGAGATATTATATTATTTTATTTTTTTTTGTTAGTTAGAATTTTTTTTTTAAATGTTATTTGAATTAAATTTTCAAATGAGAGAGTTTAGAATAGAATAGTCTTTTATTCTATTATATTGAGATAAATTTATTTATTTTACTATAGGCTATATAAAAAATTATAAAAGAAGTAGTAATTATTGCAGAAATATTACGTTACATTAGAGAAATATAAAGAATATTTTTTTATAAATAAATATATAAACAACTCTCATTATAAAATTAAAGTAAAATTATTGCACTTAAGCGATATCACAGTCTTTTTTTAAAATACTAAAATTTATAATACTAAAAAAACAGTCACAACAATAAAAGTGATAGTGTCGCTTAAATAAGTCTTGGCCTTTATTTGTTTATCATGTTGTGTAGTTCATTAAACAGTGGTAAACTTCTTTTCTTTTTTTTTTAAATTTTTGTACTTTTTTGGAAGGGACCTGCAAATATAATGGATATAAGGTTCAATTATCTAAACAAGAATCTAGTAGAATAAAATATTTAATGGAACAGAGTATTTCTTGAAATGAGTATACGTTGAAATGTGGAAATAGAAAAAAGCTTATTTTCTTTTGAATTGACACGTCAAGAAGCACAATAGGAAGATGTGTTAAAACTTTTGACTGTAATGGATTTCTGGTGTCAATATGTTGATAAGGGAAAGTATCTATTGAAAGAGTGATGCAACTATTACCATTGCAAAATACTAACACTCGCACGTAATTTTTAGCCGTGAAAAAGTCACGTACCCTTGCTACCTTTCTTTATTTTTATTAAATTTGAGGAAAGAAGGAATAAAATTGTTAACAAATAAGTAAAATTTGAGCTTATACATTATTTCTATCAAATTTAATATTTTAAATATTACATTTTTTAATTTCTTTTTTTTTCAAGATTTCACTTTATTTCACTTCCGAAAATAGAACTAATTTATGTACAAATACAATTAGAGGAACTTTCAGCTTTGACAAAAATCAGACATTGTCTTGCTAATCAAGAAGTATCGTAGTTGGTATTCCTATCGCTCTCTCAAATCAAACAATGCACTATTTATCTGATCGGCATTAAAAAGGAAACACAATTTAGTGCTCTGTAAAAATGACGATTAGAAGATAGTTAGCGAACAAAGCAGAAAGCTGCATACCTACTGGAATTCAATTAATTAAAAATATTCCGTTTTGCAGTGCAGACCCAGAGAAAATCATCAATAATGCCTATCACGACACAATCTTCGATCAAGAGACTTATTTATTTTTTACTGAAGCTGTTAAATTTAATTTCTATTAAAACCCTTGTTTTCCAAAACAACTGTAGCCTTAGCACTGCTATCTTGTCACAAGAGGAATTTATTGATCAGTAATTCTCTTACACAGTATTTTATTTCGAGTATTTTATTTCGTTAAAAAAAAATACGCAGAACGATATACAAAAAAAGCACAATATACACGAAATTTACATTTATACACTTAAAAACAAAGTACTAAAAAAAAATAAATAAAATAAAAAAAACTATATAAGTAGTAATTGTTCCCGAGACACATCAACTCCGTTCAGCTGCAAACCACAAAGCGGTCTCGGACAGTAAATCTGACGAAACGAAAATACGAAAAGGCCCATTAGCATACGTCGCCGACGCCTATACCTAGCTATATATGCAATCATTTCAGGTCGAAGGCGTAAAAGCGCGGGACTTTCCAAAATACCTGTCGAACGCCCGGACTATCGCGAAACGGCTCGGCAAACACGCCGCGGTCTTCCGCAAACTCCAGCCGAAGAAGGAAAGACGGCGACGTCCACGCGGCCGGAGGACTGCACAGTAGGGAGAGAAAAAAAAAGGAAAGCAGCATCACCGAGCAAATAGTTCGCTCGCGTGCCGTCGTAAGTTTGAAATTCGCGGCGCGTCTCCTTACCGGAAACACTTTCGAGAATTGTACACACACGTACTCGTACACATACATATCCATATACTCATACATACACACGTATATGTACACGCATGTACATACACACGTATACATACACACATGTACATACACACGTATACATACACACATGTACATACACACGTATACATACACACATGTACATACACAAATATACATACACACATGTACATACACACATGTACATACACACGTATACATACACACATGTACATACACATGCACATATAGACATACACGTATGTGTGATGGGGCCAAAGTTGGTGGACGGCGGTATGACGTGCCGCAAGGCACGTACCTAACGTGCATCCCTACCGAGATCGAAGATCGCGTATAAGTCGAAAGTAAAAGCATGACCTGCGAGAAATCCGCTGTTGCGTGAAACTGGAAATCATCGTTTTTGGGTAGGGGAGACGGAAAAATCGATGACGATAGGGACTTAGTTTTCGTCTTACTGACTTTGGAGCGCTTCGTGGGTACTGTGGTTTGGGAGCTCTCTACATGCTTTTCAAGAATTTTTTTTATAAATATACTCTTTTGAAAGCTGATAAATTTATTTTGTTAAAGCACTTATTTAAAAGTTTATTAAGTATTTTTAATTTAATTTGTTTAAGAAATAATTTATTTTGACTACGTTAAGAGTACGTTTAAAAGTTCTTTGTGTCCTTTCTCGGGGTTTCGTATTAAATATTATTTTAGTTTATTTGCAATTACTATCCCTTATATTAAAATGCATTGCGATATGATCGAATTGAAGAGTCTTAAATTATCGTAGTAGCAATTAAGCGTTTGCTTTTTTGTTTTTGTCATCTCCGACTCCGAACTAAAATAATCAGCGCGCGAAGCGCGCATTTTAATTCTAGTACTTTCTTAAAATGTATACTAATTTGTATTTTAAGGGATACTAATGGTCTATTTAATGGTTTAAAATAAAATAAACCAAGACTGATCGAATTTGAAATTATTGTATTGGAAAAAAAAGAAGTTACGCAATATTTACGTATGCTTATTCCTTTTTTCTGCTTTCCATCTTTTTTCTTTTCCTTCAGCTTGACTGACAATGTTTATGATTAAGTTTCACAAATTACCGCCACACATACACAACTGGAGACTATTATTACCTTCAATTAAATGAAACATGTGTATTTTCGTAGGATAAAATAATTCAGCTTTCTATATCAATTTGATAAAAATTTTACGCAGTAATGAACGGAAACATTTTACGTAATCTTTTGCAGTGGTAAAACATCTCTAGAATTTTCTTACTTCTGTAATGAAAAGCCAGTCGATTGACTGACGCTGCGTTCAACATGCCAGATATGTTGTATTACACATTAAAATATGAATGGCTGAAAAACGCCGGAGAATTCTGTTTCCTGTTAAAGAAATTGCAGATAAGTGTACGATGTATGCTTCGAGTTAGTTGAACGTAGTAGGAACTATATTCTTTATAAGTTCTATTATTTCACGAGATATTACGTAAATTTTATTAGACAATCTTTGCGTTCGAGAAATAGTTGTTTTTATAATGTATTTTCTATTTTATTGCCACTTTTTTTTCTAACGAAGGCCATTCATTTTTTTTCTTCAGGAAGTCGGAGAATTCTTATCGGCGCGTTCAGTTGAAATATGCAAAGTTATTGTCGATAAACAAAAAATTAAGTGTACATCAAAGTTTCCTACTGTTTTAAAGAAACAATAATCGAGATGAGAATGTATATTTTTACAAAGGTACAATTTCTAAATTTCAAGTTCAAGGGAATCGTCGACAACGGATAACAATAAATAAAGCTAAACAATAAATTAAAACTACGTTTTTTCTGCATTTAAAAAAAGTAAATTTTTTGAATAACATACTGTCTATTAACAGAAGAAAAAACATGTTTAACGTATAGGATTTTCGCTAAAGGTCCATATCTATTTACTTTTTCCCATATAATATAAAAAAAAGAAAGAAAACAAAATTAATTGGGTTTCCTGAGGACTGAGTGCGCAGGAGTCTTTTTAATCAAATGCTACTTCTAATATACAAGTAGAATTATCTTGAGTTTTGGATGAAAATTTTATACAAAAATGTACAAAGAAAAAAAAAGAAAAAATATGGCATAGAAATTACTTTTCATTATCAATCATCATCAGAAGATCAACTCTTTCAGACCTGAGTTTTTTACAATACTAAAAAAAATTCCGCATATTTCCACAAAATTTATGGTTACTTTTTGACTAACTTTTTCTATTTTTAAAGTTCATGCTTTTGATTTATTTAATTATAAATGGATCTCTCACTTTTTATTTTATCCACTGCAACTTTTAATTCTTTTAGAAATATGTTTAATTTAAAAAAAAAAAAATCGAAAAATTATTGTGTTCATTCTAATGTGTATCGTGTCTAAAAGGGTTAAATAATTTCCCCAGCTGGACTTACAAGAAAAAAATTAATTTTTTGGCGACAGTACTACCTCAAAGCAACAAAAGTAAGTACATCCTATTTAGAGTTAAATCAAATACTATTTCTAATAAACAAATATATAATTATCTCAAATTTTATATAAAAATGTACAAAAAGAAAAAAAGCGGTAGAAATTACTTTTCTTTATAAACCATCATCAGAAAGTAAATTCTTTCTTATTCAACAAATATTTCCACAAAATTCACCGTTACTTTTGAATTAACTTTTTCTATTTTTATTTGGTCCACTGCAACTTGTAATTCCTTCAGAAGCTTTTCAACGTAAAAAAAAAAATCGAAAAATTGTTACATACATTTTAACATTTTAATGAACATTGGCTCACAAAGTCAGACGTTCAAGAAAAAAGAAATGAATTTTTCGTCAATAGCACTATTTCAAAGCAACAGAACTAACGACATCCGATTAAGCGTCATTAGCCCCGCGCCAAACATCCAGGAGCAGCCAGCATCGCACGGGACTTACTCAGATTAGCTGACCTTGTCAACACGCCTCGAAGCAACGACGGCGAGTGTCGCGCACACATACCCCGTCAGAGCCGGTGCCCGCCGAAACGCGGATGGAGGCCGCGGACCGGCTGGTGGGAGGGCCGGAGCTCGCGGGGAGTGGGGCCGCGTGCTCCTGGACGATGTGGTAACCGGGCAGAGCCGCGGCTCGCGGAAGGACAGGCCCGGCCGGCCGCCAACTGCCTGCCTGCCCGCCAGGAAGAGAATATACTTTCACTGCGGGAGCGCGCGAGCGATAGTCCCGCCGGTGCGCCAGTTACATCGCGCCTTCGCCCGCGACACCCTCGTGCGAGCCTCACATCCCGGAGTGCCGAGGCCCCCGGTCGACACTTGGACGCTGAGCGAAGCTTACCAGCGAAGATCGAGACGAGAAGTGACCGCGGCTATTTCGCTTGGACGTGAGTCTTATTCGACGGGGATGCGAGTCGGTTATTGCGGGGGTTGTTACTGTACACTGTTGAAAAAAATCTGAGCAACATTGCACCAAAGTGTAAAGTTTAAGTACCGAGACGGTGTATAAACAAAAAATGTTCAGGAAAAGACACCAACCAGTGAAACTAGCGCACATTATGAATGCATAATAAATGACACTCAGTAAGTGAGAAGGTAACACTGAGGCAGTTGATAAATAAATTTACTATTATGATTGACCGATCAGATGCAAACGGTTCCTCCAATAACACTGATTGAGATGTTTCAATAAAAAACTTACACTTTTTGGTGTAAGTTTCGGGGATATTTCTAACAGTGTACAGTTTTTCTTTTTTTTTCTTTTTTTTTTTTGAAAAAAGGTGCGTCGGTGTGTGTGATTTCTTTGATTCGTGGAAGGCGGAAGTGCGATTCGTATGTAGTGCTTTCGACAGGTAGGGGAAGAGTTTTGATTTCTGCTGTGGGTATTGAGTTTCTGGTAAAATTTGCGGTAATTAATTATGTTGTGACGCGAGGATTTTGTTTTCAGTTTTAAGTGAGAATCACTTTGGGGTGAGATTTTTATGTAGTTATGTCGAATACGTGTTGTAAAGTTTGATAGAGCTTTTTTCTCTAATGTGGAATAGAATTTTTCTAAAGCTTTCCGGAAAGTGTATTTTTTGCAGAATTTTTTATTCTAGCTTTAAAAAGTTAAAGAAATTAGTTTAATTTTGTTATTCAAAAGTTTAATACTACTTTTTTTCAAGTTAGATGATAATCAAACGAGGAAAAAGACAACGAGCTGTTTAACAAGTGTATTATCTTATTAAATGTACTCTTAAATAATCGCAGGAATTGCTATTATTAAACGCTTGAGGTTGCCTTCTCTTTACTCGAATTAACTCCACGAAGTGCATCGTGAAAGATGTTTCCTGCCATACAAATCGCTATCTCAAAGCACAATCATTATTGAATTAACTTTTCTAAAGGCGACAGCCGTTTCCACCGTAACGATCGCTCCAAAAGCTTTCCACGCATTAATTTTTTCCTACACTGTTCAATAAAACTGATTAAATCCATTTCGGACAATAACGCAACAACTTCATGAAATTCTAAACCGATGAAAAATTTGTAGAATAAATTGTCAAAATTCGCAATAAATTCGTAATAAATTTTCAAAATTCACAATAAATTCGTAATAAACTGTTTTCAATAGACCGAATTCAATAGAACAACCCTCGGTCAATAGTTTAATACCTCCGTAAAATTTTAATTCAATAAATTCGTACAATTAATCGCCGAAATTCATAATAAATTCATAATAAATTGTACTTAATAAAACCGATTAAAAACATAGACAATAACACAATAGCTCCGTAAAATTGTAAACCGCTTAAAAATTTGTAGAATATAAATCGACAAAATTCATAATAAATTCGCAATAAATTGTCCTCGATAAAGCCGATTAAAACCATCTCGGATAATATCCTATAACATTTTAAGCCGATCAAAAATTTGTACGAATAAATCAACAAAATTCGTAATAAATGATCAATGCCAATAAAACGGATAAAAATTACCTCAGACAATAGCGCAATGACTTCGCAAAATTATAAACTGATAAAAAAAAATCGTATAGAAAATCTGCCAAAAGTTACTTTCACACTGAACCCAAACCCATAAAATTGATGTACAACTCAGCAGTAACGCATCACCATCTTAAAAAAAAATCGGAAAGCCAAAGGCACCTCTCTATTACATAACAATGAAAATGCCGTATCCACGGTGTAACATCACACTCGCCTATGTAAAAAAAGGCGAGGCGCCTCCCCAATGGACATAAAATAAAAATCAGCGGGTACATATCGGCGAACCCAGTAGTAGCAGTCGCTCGTCCCGATTGTGCAATCCGTCGGAGCTTTTCCCCTTTGCATAACCGTCACAATGGAAAGGCGCGGCGACGCGGCAACCGGCGTTATAAAATTTCGAGCGCATCGCGGAATATTAAACGAGGAAGCGCCGCCGCCGCGGCTTTTTTCTCCCCCCCCCCTCCCCCCTTAACGCCGCGCCGTTTCGCCCGATAACGAGTGAGAGAGACGGAGGTAGGTGCGGAGAGCGCAGACTCCGCGCTCAGCTGCAGTTGCGCAATGCCGCGCCGTGCACGAAATTTCTTTCGCCGAGGCGTGGAGAGCAAGGACTTTCGTTTTTCATCGCGCAAGGTCGCGCCCGACCGGCTGCGGAAGCCCGCGCGCTTCGGAATTTTCACGCGTCCGGCGTTCTCAGGGTTGCTGCACAAACCTTTTATATTTCACGTTCAAGTTGGGGCATTTTGGCTTGATGAGTGTATTTTATTTATTTTTTTTTTTTTTTGCGCGAGGGCTTTTTTACGTTTACTGCCGAAAGTGGATGTATTAAAATTTTATTAACGCACAAATTTTAGGTAGTAAAATTGAAGATATTTTATTACAATTTTTACTGCGGCTGGATACAAATATATGAAAAATACGGGCGTGTGATTTATGAGTGGACTGTCCGGGAAAGTGGAGGTAGAGCCTTTGGAGCGCGGATTTTGTTGAATCATTGGGTAATGTTTCGATTGTTATACACAAGTTTTAAGATGTAATAAATTTTCAACTTTTTGATAAAGGTGTTTACAACTATTTTTTTCCTTAAAAATTTTAATTTCATTATGCGTTCATATTTTAGTTTCTGTATGAGACAGGAAGAATCAGTAAAAAAATGAAGAAAAGGGCACTTTTCACTTAAAAGTTAATCCGCAAAATAATCTTCCGTATTCAAATATGAACAAGTGCTGATGAGTATAAAAAATAATGTAACTATTGGTAGAAATTAGTTAGTGTTTTTTTTAACTAGATTTGATGTTCAGATTTGATCAAATACACGTTCTCAAGGAAAGAGGATTTTTTAACGCAGAAACTTTCTTCTTTTTTTAAAGACTTGGTATGGATCTTGCAAAACCGGAGATAAAAATGAAAAGTGAAATTCGAAATTTCACCGAATTGAATTGAAAGGTACCTTTATCAAACTGTGATTTCAAAAGATAGGACATATGTAATAGATCCAAAATTTACCAAAAACACTTATCTCAAAAAATAAAACACTTTTAAATCTAGTATTTTAATTAATGCAATAAATTTATTACTTTTTTATTTTAATTCAAGCTCCACTCCTTTTATAATAATAAAAAGAATTCGAACTCCATATTTTACAAATATTTACAATTAAAAACAATGCTCAACAAATAAAATTGATTTTTAATTATTAACAATTAAAATTGTTGAATTTTAACTTAATTACATATTATCTTCAGTTATTTTTTAAACTAAAGCACCTAATTTAAGAAAAAAAATTATTTTATATTTAAAACATCGAGTTGATAAATTTGTAGTTCGCTAAAGAGTTGTACAAGAGCTTGCATGTATTAAACATTACGAGGCAGAAATTGAAAGTTCCGCAGGAAAAAAATACAATTCTCGAGTAGTGAACATCACATCACGTCATGCCTACACTTCACGGAGATCTGCTCAAGCGATATTGCCATGAGCTCTTTTTCCTTCCTTCTGTGTCTTGATTTTGTATTCAATTTTCTGGTGGGATGATTTCACCGAGGTTTTGACTTTCTTAACATTAAATTCAAAATCTTACGTTATTTTTACAATACAAAAATCTTTACTGCCGTAACCCCCAATTTTTTCACTTCTATAAAATCTAATTAAAAAAAATCTGCACCAAATGACTTAATATAAAAACCAAATAAAAAAAAAACTGAGCAAGAATTTAAAAAAAACTTGACCGATTAAACCGATTTTATAACCAGTTCGCTATGACTCATAAAAAAAGCTAAATATAAAAAGGAAAAGTTGCAGATTAAACCATCTAATCAGCCAGTTAATTAAGCTATCATTAACAAATTAATCAAACCCACTTATTATCCACCGAAGTTCGATCATTAAACCCCTCCTTCCGTGAACATCGCCATACCAGTGTATACACACCAACAGTCTTAAATAAAAAAAAAAATCCCCAGAAGCAAATACCGCAGAAGCACTGAAAAAGAGCATCCGCATTGAGCAATCAGCTCCTCGGCGTAGCGACTCGAGTGTTTTTTCGCACGCCTCTCCCCAACCATCGGAAGGAACGATTAAAAAATTGTTAATCGATTTTCCGGCGAAATTGCCGATCGGAAGCGCGCCGCCGGGCAAAGGCGGAATCGCGTCGTGCATCCCGCCGTCGGATATATCATGCCTGCGCGCGCACGTTCGCGCGGTAAAACGGCCCTAATTGCGCGCGTGCGTAACCGTGGTAACGAGCGAGGAAGCCGGAATCGCGGAGAGGAACGACGCGCCGACGGGACTTCCGGGTCGGCCGGCCGACGCACGCGCGGCATATCTCCGCGAAAGCACTCGCGATGTTTTTAGTGATGGGGGAACCTCCCCTGTAGGAAGAAAGCCACTTGCCAAGACCGCTCACTTAATTTGCGCGAAATTTTGTGCACGCGTTTTGCGGTGTTTTTTTTTATATGTATAGGAATCCGCTCGGGAATCCGATGTTTACGATTTTACAGTGGTGTATGTAGTATACTGTTATAGAATAGAATAAAATAGTCTTTTATTGTAAATTACAGTATTTACAAAATTTTATAAATTATAACAAATCATTTCGTGTATAAATATATAAAAATAGTTTTAGACGGATTATTTTTGGTAAAAAGTGAGGGTAGACATTTTAAAATTGTAGTAGGAAGTATTTCACTTTAGTGATATCACAGTCGTCTATTGTGTAAATAATAATACTAAATAGTAAGTCAAAATTCCAGGAGAATACACAAAGTTAAGAGCAATATATAACTTATACAAAGTTAAGAAAACAATATTACTTTGACATAAAACTTTCTTCTTTTTAAATAAAATAATGAAGCTTAGAGAAAAAGATTGAATAATTTAATGACGACCAAATTCCACTTGTCGTTTTAAACACAAACAAGCGAAAAATCGCATTAAAACTTGACAATTGGTTATACATATTGTTCGCGATTTGTTCAGATTGGAGGACATGTGAAGAATCAGAACAATCTTGTCCGACAGGTGTGCTCAAATTTTTTTCTTTCAGTTTTTGTAACCCAGTTGTTTTATGAAGTTCGTGAATTCCTTCGTACACGGTTTAAAAAAAAAGAATGATACACACACTGTATGTTAATTATTTAAAACGCACAGGAAAGAAGAATAAAGAATTAACACTCAATTATTGTATGCTACTATTGCATTTGTACTAATTTTCTACCTCTTTAATTTGAATTTATGAAAATCTAGCAAAATTACGTCAACGTGCAGAAACGAGATGGAAATGTTTTATAAGTAACGCTGAAGAATACGTTTTATTTGTCATTAAATTTATTAAATTAGTTTATTAAGTCTATCAAATTAGTTATGGGGGTAGTTTTTTTAGTACGGTTGAGTATTATGTGTTAATTGAGTAAGTAAGTGATGACTTACTAGAAGTCAACTCGTGTTCGATGCATTAATGGTGCAACCTTGTTGAATCTGATAAAGTGGGTCGAGTATGTTTTACACAAGAACCTAGGAATGTATGCACCTAATAATTAAGCAGTGCTCTTGACATTGTACTAGAACATTACGTAAATAATCGAGTATCTCCTGGGCTTAGTTTAAATTTTTTCTTTATTTATTTAATATTCTTTATTTTAATTTAATTTTAATTACTATAAAGGGGGAAAAACGGAAAAAATCAAGGCTGCAATTTTTTAACCAAATAGAATATTAAGATACTTTCTTTTGTAAATATAATTTGATAAGTATCAACTAAGTGAATTAATAAATTTTCTATATCTTTTTACATGACTAATTTACTTAATTTGGCTTTATTCAATTTAGATCGCAAACACACTGCTTATCAGAAACTCGAACAAATATCTACAAAGAAGTTCATAATTTTCTCATTCAACTAAGATACTCGATAAATGTTTTAACGTAACAAACTAGTACACAATAAAAATAAACTGAACATGTATCCAATTAGCTATATATTGGACGCGAGGAGCATGTCTCTATTATCAGAAATCGATAAATGTAACGAGAAATTGTGAACTACATTCGAGAAAACAAAAATAGTGATAATAAACTACGTTAAAAAAATTATAATTTTTCATCACTATAATATTATTATCGTTTATTCATTATACAGATTAAGTTTTTCGTCTTTTAACTAAATTTTAAATTCCATTAAATTTCATTATAATATTCCGCATCAGCTTATAATAACTTACAGTTAAATCATCTGCATTTTTTTATTAAATTTTAGAAAATAGAAAGTCGCCGTTGTTGAAAAAATGTTAAAATCATGTTGATAATTCAAAACAAATTTCCCTGTTGTAATTCACTGTCCCGATCCCGCAGCACCAAACTTATTTCCAAGATACAATCTCGCCAATTCTTAATTCAATATTCACATTAAATCTGCATACACTACAAACTCCAAAAAACGATAACGCGCAACTTACACTCCAATAAAACATAATTTCATTAATCAATTAAAAAAAAAAAAAAAAAAAATAACCAATGTTCAACGCGTTCATCAGGCCTCATTAAATTACATCCCAGTCAATCTCGACAAAACTAGTTTCTTATAAACAAAAAGAAGGAACGATCCGACAAAGTATATTAAAATCTCTAATAACACAATTCACCGAGCGAGCGGAAACTCTCATTTCATCCTTTAATTTTAGCGCTTGACACGAGCCACGCAAAGCCGCAATAAACTCCGCGGAGCTACGCTCTCGGCTCCCTCTTTTTTTCTACATGATTTAATTAAATTCCACCGGCGCGAAGCCCGACCCTTCATTCAAATTGCCACCTTCCCGGCAAAAACTTTCGCGGCGAGTAAATTGCCGCGCCGGCGAAGACAGACACGCCGGCCACGGACAGAACCCGTCAATTCCGCCCGCGCAAAGCAAAGAACACGCGGCGGTTACGGACCCACGCGAGTGGCCGGAAGTAGTGCAAATCTACGCCCGGGCGATAATCCATCGAAGGCGCGGCCCATCGCGATTTACGGTTTGCGTATACACAGTACACAGAGGCGAGCGCGCGCCGCGAGGAGAGAGGTGGAAGGAACGGGAGCAGGCAGGCTCGGCGCCCACATAACGTAACCGTGACTTTCGTGGAGCGAAGGAAGAAGTCGGGGAGGCCTCGCGGCCGGCATATCGGCGGCGGAACACTTTCTCCTTTCGCCTCCTTTATGAGATCAACATCTCGACCGGGCAGGAACCACGCGCTCCGGCGCCCGGATTATCCCGATCGGAGGTGCACTTGCACTGATCATCTCGGTTGATAGCGGGGATACCGCTTGGATTCTCCTCTCGGGAAGTGTACGACGATTTTGCGGGACTAGAAACTATAATGTCCGGGATTTTGGTGTGGTTGTATCTCGCGTAAGAAAAAAAATTAAAGTAGGATATAAAGTTTGCACGGAGTTCGTGTTTGGATTATGTTTTGATTATAACGTACGCCAGTGAGACGTTTCCAAACCAGTAAACTATGTTTTTTACTCTCTGAAGTTGAATTAGTGGAAATTCCACTAATTTGTTTAGTGAACAGATTTTCCACTAATCAATTAAAATTCACTATCAATTAGGAGAATTTCATTAATAATTATTCACTATTGCAAATAGTAGATTTCCTCTAATTCATAGTGGAGCACTTTTCACTATTCAAATTAGTGCATAGTCACTATGAATTAGTGGTTTTTCACTAATTCAACTTTAGAGAGTAGATGTTTGGCGAAATATCATATAAAAATCGTATAAAGTTATCGATAGCAATTCTCATTTCATTTTATATTAACATTTTAAAAATAAAATAGAAACTGCTTATAAGGTAAGAACTTCGTATAAAGTTCATACGAAGTTGTCTAGAATCCTCTTTTAAGAAACGGATTGCAGGACGTTGTGAAGCTTTTTAAAACGCGATTTGATTAGCTCATGGGCATATCCGGTTAAATATATGGTGCTAAATTTAAAAATCTTATCTCAAAAATATGACACAAAAAAAGTGAACGCGTGAAGCTTGCTAAATTTGTTAAAAAACTCGGATGAATTTATTACGATCTTTAAATGAAGTTTATACACAAATTCAATCAAATAATTACTTTTTAAAAGAAAATAAAATAAAATAATAATCGTTATCGATAACTCTATAGATTTTTTTTATATAGTTAACTATGGTTTGAAAATGTCTCATTGGCCATGTTAATTAATCTGAACTTAATCCAAACATGAACTTTGTAAAATGCAAACTTTATAAAAACTTAATATTTTTTATGTGGGTTGCGTTTTTTTTTAGCGGATTTACACGGGGATCTATAGATCGTGAAATGTCACGAAGAAAGAACTCGTATATATGTATATATATATAGTCGATAATGACTTGTAAATGTTTCGCTGGTGTATTCGAATGTCGTGTGTACTAAGAATACTATATACATACGTTATTTTTATCGGATTTTGAATCGGCGCCAAATCGCGAATGCATATTGCATTTGCATTTATTCATTTTTCTACGGGAATATGTCCTGCGCTGTGTAACTTCGCGAATTAATTTTGTATGTTTTTTTTTTCATTCATAAATATTCCACTAAGAGAAATCTTAAATTACATTTGCAAAGTTTCGCGGTGATTCTTATAAAGCTGCGGAGATAATGTCTCCTTTTTTTCTACTCTTAATTGCAAAGAGCTTATACTTTCCTTTACATTACATTTGTTTATACACTCGTTGCACTTACTTTAAATTAACCAATGGCCACGGCGTGTATACACACACACATATATATATATACCCCGATTGTGTATACACGATACTTAATGATTCGGCATTAAACTCACTTTATATCGCAATCGTTATTTTAATTTCCATTTAATGGCGGTAAAAGTGGAAGTATAAATCTAAAAATAGTCCCAGCTGAATGCACGTTTGTTCGCTCGTATCAGCACTTCCTGTACGGAGTGTGAAAATTTACGCGGATTCACCGGGCTCATTGTATGCAGCGTGCGCCGCCCTCGTCGCACACCTTCTTTCTCTTCTCTCCCTCTACTGTTATTTTTTTTTTTGTCGATCCTGCACGAAAGAGATTAATGTGGGAATGATCCCTTGTACGGACAGAGCGTCGTTTCGCGATTCCAGAAGCTTCCGCGTGCAGAGGCGCAAAAGCACCAGGAAACGCTGGAGGACTTTATTGGGATGGTATAAAATTAACGAGCGCAACGGAGTTAATGACTTTGTGGAGCTCTCGGTCAACCGTAAACCCCACATATGGGTTTCCAGTTCTTAACCGAGAAGGAAATGACTTTTAACTGACGTCTCATCTTCGCGATTGTCGCACTACTTGAGACTCCGCTGAGACTGACCTCGAAATTATCCTCTTTTTTTCTTCATCGAAGTTATACGCTTTCTAATTGAAATGTTATTCGTCAATTATAATTTCTGCGTGCAATAAAAGTGTAACTATTAGGTGTTTTTGCTTCGTAGTTTTACTTGTTAATTTTAAAGTTGGTTGTATAACAGCCTCAATTATTATCCGCTTAATGCGCATATAATTGTTTTAAAAAATAGTGGCAAACGTATATCGTAAAATATTTTAAAAGCGCTTTTTTTAAGGATTAAAAAAATGTATTTTAACTATTTAAAAACATGTTTTTTAACGATTTAAAATACAGAATCGTAATGTATAGTGTGGAATGATTGATTATATTGCGAGATAGTACAGATAAAAAAATTAGCGTCATATTACTTATCACCGAAGATATACGGTTAAAATTGAATTAAATTATAGATATCAATGAGGTTTAATTGATTTTCATCATATATCCACAATATCGATTGACTTTCTCAAATCCGAGAGTAAATGTGCTTAATTTCCACGGCAATCCACGTTTAGTATATTTGTGAAGGCCGCTTTTTCCGATCGAATCAAGCGACAGTATCAATTTACAGCGTTAAAACGCGGAGACAGCCGCGCGCAAGGTGTAGCCATATAAAACGCCTTTTTTTCAGCTCTCGTAGGCTCTCAGTCCCATAAAGCTCCGAACAATCAGCGCGCCATTATCGCCGATCAACGAGTCGGTCCGGCGAGAAAACGGGCCTGATCGAGGCGACCGTTATAAGCATCTGATCCGAGCGAATTTTGCGCGGCCGGCCGTCAGAGGCTGTAATCCGATAACCGTCAAATTTTCCTCGGGTAATCGCGCGCGCGCCTGGAGCTTTCACCGGTTCAAAAATATCGCGCCTGCGCGCATAAAAGCGAATGTGGAAGGAGCGCACCGGAGGAGTGATAAAAAGAACGGCCGGCCAAAGCGTATTCACGGCCAGATTTTGCTTTCTACCGGCGGCGCCGAGGAGTTCGGAGCGCGGCATAAATTCATAAGACACGTGCATTTTTTTTTTCAGCGCACCCACACGATTCCGGGCGCTCACGCTTTCTCTGCACCGTCGCCACTCGAAATGATAATTGCGAGTGCTCGCGTTCGCGCCCCGTCGAAAGAAAAAAAATCGAGCAAAAATTAGAATGCCCGGAAGCTGCGAGGGGATCCTTTTGCCGCTGCGAACGTATTTCCCACATTGTTCGAACGAAAAATCCGTTTCCGGGAATGTGCACAATTTTACCGGGGGTATTGTATATATATGTATAGTGTTGGTTAATCATAATTGAATGCACTTCCCGACGCCCTCGGCGAGTTTTCTATTTAAAATAGTTTCGATGTTATTAGTTGCTGTTATACGCTGGTCGTTGGGTTGTTTCTCTTGCCTCTTGAGGTGTATACCATAATTTTGTATGACTAAGTAATGTGAAAGAGCGAAAAACCATTTATCATCTATTACTTTTAATTTCTTGGAGTGACTTTAATTCTGTTTGAAAAAATAAAGGACCGAATGAAAATCAATGAATGACGATAATGAATAATAATGGCACTTTTTGGTATTTTAAAAATTAATGAAATAGAAAATTCATTAAAATCTTTAAAGGCATTAAGTATCAAGAATCGAGTAATAAATAATCGAAATCAAAATTCTTTAATTTTTAACATATTTTTATAAAGCACATAAAAAAAAAGTCTCCCATACGCGGAACCATTTGTTCAAAGACTGCAAACCTAATAAATTATTTCATTTTAAACTCGCAATGCCATTTTGGGTCTCAATTTATTACTTTTTTTATTAAGTTATTAAAATTACACCATTACTCGTAGGAATTTTTTAGGCTACAATGACAATCTCTTTCTCTCGACATTCAATTTTTTTTCTCGAAACTCAAAATCGCTTCGAGATTTTCGAACAAATGATCGAAATCTCGATTGCTCACTTTATATAAAGGAAAATTTATATTTTTCTTAATTTTTATAATATCTACACACATTTATATTTCTATAAAAAATTAAAGAATTTTATTGTTAAACTTTACGCGTAATCTTTTCTAAACTTACACATGAAATCATAAAAAATGCTATTAGAAAAGCTTTTCGCAGAAAGGGGCGATAATCTTCTCAAATTATTAAACTTTGACATTGTTCATCTCCTATTATTAAAATATTTTATTATTTTCAGAATGCTCATTGAAACCAAACTGCCGTTGGATCATTCTCGATCGTAACATGCGCGACTCCAGTCGCCGGCAGATAAGAAAAGAGGAAGTGCGGAGAGCCTCAAGGCCGCCAGACAAAAATTTCTGACACCCCCAACAAGAGTGAAGTGATTAAATGAGAAATGGTGCTGAGCACGATAGTCGTAACCTCGGCACTAAAGGGTGCGATTGGATTGGTAGGCACGGGATTATGGTTGGTGCCTTTGCTTATCGCTGGGCTCTCCTACTATCACTACGATCAATTAGGTAACAATATCGTTTCTTTTTAAGTATTAAATGAAAATTATTCTTGCATGCGCTAAATTTTTAATTTGATACAGTTGTCAGGATGAAATCAAGTAGACGGATCCAGTGATTCTAATAATTCATTTTTAATTATTTTAATTGATGTACCATTTTTTTTATAAAAGAAAAGTACTATAACGAATGTTATATTCCAGAAATAGTCGCTTATACTTTAGAATTTAAAAATTCCTCTGCATAACGATTAAATAAGTGTCTTAAGACACATGATCTTTCCTATTCACGTTAACATAATTGTAAATGAATACATACGTTATTTACATAATGTCTTCTCCACGTAAATAAATAAATTTTATATAATAAACTTATATAAAGCATTGAGTATAGAGTATCACTCAAATTAATCCAAATGAACAGATTTTCCTCGAAAACTCAAAACTCGACTAACGTAAGTTCATTTTGACTCAATTAGATCCCGAGAGCCGGCCGATCGATCGGTACCCCCTGGACGCCGAGTACGATTTTGTGGTGATAGGCGGCGGCTCGGCTGGCGCAGTGGTGGCCAGTCGTCTTTCCGAGATCTCGCAGTGGAAAGTCTTGCTGCTCGAGGCCGGACCCGATGAGAACGAGATCACCGACGTTCCTTCCCTGTCCGCCTATCTGCAGCTCACCAAGTTGGACTGGAAATACAAGACCGAGCCGAACGGCCGGTCCTGCCTGGCGATGAAAGGAGACAGGTGCAACTGGCCGAGGGGCAAGGTCCTGGGTGGTTCCAGTGTTCTCAACTACATGCTCTACGTAAGGGGCAATCGACACGATTACGATTACTGGGAGGAACTTGGAAATCCTGGTTGGGGTTACGATCAGGCGCTGTATTACTTCAAGAAGTCCGAGGATAATCGCAATCCTTATTTAAGAAACAGTCCTTATCACGGCACTGGCGGTTATCTAACAGTACAGGTATGATGATTTTATCTTCTGTTTTTTAGATAATTAAGCATTAACTATTTTAGGGCTGCCAGCAATACCGAGACAAGACCAAATTTTTAAGACTATTGTCTTGGATCTGGATTCTGTCTTGAGTCTTTTCAAGAAGTCTTGTTATATTATAAATTTCAATACAGAATTTTACAATGTTGTAAATTGAAGCAAGAATATATTTTATATACTAAATGTACTTCTGTCAATCTTTCAGATTAACACAACTACTATTAGGTTGAAAGCTTGATCATACAATTAAATTTAGATTATAATTTAATATTAAAATATGTTATGTTCACTGACGATTTTAGGCTTAGGATATATTCCAAATAGTTTTAGTTCAAATTATATTTAATTATTTATTTTTATTTTCATATACTAGTTATCAATAATATATTAATATGCGTGTATATGTATATTTAAACAAATTTGTTACAATAATCGAATGAACTGTTATTTAAACTAAACAGTAAAATATAATTAATTAATGAAAACTGTATCAAAATGATAACAAGACAATCAAGACAAGACCAAGACAAAACTTTTAAAATTATCGTCTGGTCTCGTTTTGCGACAGCTCTACTTATTTAAATCCTTCTTTTATCGCTTACTACATTTGAACTCTTTCTGCAGGAGTCACCTTGGAGAACACCCCTGGTGGTGGCTTTCGTACAAGCGGGTAACGAGATTGGTTACGAAAATCGAGATATCAATGGCGAGTACCAAACTGGCTTTATGATCGCCCAAGGGACCATCAGACGAGGAAGCAGATGTTCGACCGCGAAAGCTTTCTTGCGACCTGTCAGACTGAGAAAAAATCTGCACACAGCTATGAACGCTCACGTCACCAGAATCATCATCAATCCCATAACTATGAAGGCTACTGCCGTAGAATTCGTGCGAGACGGCGTCAGGCAGCATATAAGAGCAAGGAAGGAGATCATCCTGTCAGCTGGAGCTATAAACAGTGCCCAGATCCTCATGTTGTCAGGCATCGGACCAAGAGATCATCTTATGGAAATGGGTATACCCGTGTTGAAAGATTTGAAAGTCGGCGACAATATGCAAGATCACGTTGGCATGGGTGGCTTGACGTTCCTCGTCGACAAGCCGGTAGCTATAGTCCAAGATCGCTTTCAAGCGGCTCCGATGACGATGCATTACGTGGCTAACGGTCGAGGACCAATGACCACTCTCGGAGGTGTCGAAGGCTACGCTTTCGTCAATACCAAATATGCAAATGCCACCGGTACTTATCCAGATATACAATTCCACATGGCTCCGGCGTCGATCAACTCGGATGCTGGTATTCAGGTCCGCAAGGTCCTGGGGATCACTGACGAAGTGTACGACACTGTCTATCGACCAATAGCGAATAAAGATGCCTGGACAATTATGCCGTTACTCTTAAGGCCTCGCTCGCGAGGTTCCGTCAGATTGCGAAGCTCCAATCCTTTTCAGAGCCCAAAGATCGATGCTAACTACTTCGATGATCCGCACGATATCGCTACTCTGGTGGAAGGGGCGAAGATAGCGATCCGCGTGAGCGAGGCCAAAGTCTTCAAACAATTTGGATCAAGGGTGCACCGAATAAAACTGCCTGGATGTAGTCACCTTCAGTTCGGCTCCGACGAGTACTGGGAATGCCACATTCGGCACATCACCATGACGATATACCATCCGGTAGGCACTGCTAAGATGGGACCTGCTTACGATCCAGATGCTGTCGTTGATCCGAGATTACGGGTTTACGGCGTGGAAGGATTAAGAGTCATTGACGCCTCCATAATGCCAACGATCAGTAGCGGAAATACCAATGCTCCTGTGATCATGATCGGCGAAAAAGGTTCCGATCTGATAAAAGAAGATTGGAACGCGGTTACGTGATAGGAATACTAATTAAGTACACTATCTATAAATTGAATTAGTGAAGAACTACTGTTAGTAGGATTTCACTATAAATTAGTGGAAAGAGCTCCTCTATTTAGTGATTAGTGGAGAAGTTTTCACTAATTTTAGTAGTTTTTTTTTACTAATCCAGCTTAAGAAGGCAAGCTGTTGTAAATATTGAGTAAATAACAAGTCTTATCCATTGTTTTGCTAAAGCCCGAATGTAAATTTTAGAAAGGTTTTGACGAAGTTTTCTTATAGAAGACTTCGATAGAATAACTATACTTTGCATTAAATTACTGTGAAATATTTTTTTTTTATTACAAAAAATGTCATAGACTTTATTAAGTAGGATAATAATTGTACATCAAAACAAACAAAAAGTGTAACTTACCAAAATTATAAAATTAGTATCAAAGCTATCAATGCATTCTGTACCAATAATATATTAGATTATTAAAAAAATTAAGATTTTTCGTTAACTAAAGAATGTACAAAATCTTTATATTTTTGGTAATGGTAAGAACATTTATATCTAAATGGAGTAGTTTTATAAGCCACGTTTAATAACCGTTTACGCTTTGAGGTTTGTCATTAAAATAATATTTTTCTTTTCCTAGAAAAGTCTACGTCAGTCTAAAATTGACGTGCATCTCAGGTACCATTAAGCTGTTCGTGCCATAACAATTGTTTATGAAGATAAAGTTCACTCTAAGTTAGAAAATAAGAATCAAAAATTAGATGTAATTTTTATAGTGTAGATAGTAAAGATGTTTGTAAAGATCGCGTGAATTTTTTTTTATAAACTTTTTATTGTTAATGCTGGTGTTATAATAAAATCTAAAATTGTTAAATAACACAAAACGTTGAACAAATTTCAACCCTCACATTTGTTATTTCCTTTTTCTTAATCCTAAAATTGTTTTTAGAAGTTTAAGTTACTTTTGTTTACATATAATATGTACTTTTTAATAATTGTTCTAAATAATTGTTTTAAAAATATAGATTGCAATAACATTATTGGAAAATGAAATAAAATTTTACGTATTAAATGAATATGGTTCCTTAATACAAGAGAACGTGCAAACGTGAATGTATATCAGGTTACGAACTGGCAGGGGCAATATTGATTTTTTTAATTATTAATTGAAAATTTAATATTACCTTATTTTAGATAATAAATTTCAATAATAGTATGTATGATTTGTATATATACTATTTTTTAACACGATTCATTAAAATTACGTAATTAATGAAATGATCTTGAAAATTAATTTATTAATTTTATTATTTATCTATTAGTTATAAAATGATATTATATTACATTATTCACTAATTAACGCAATGAATAATTGTATAATAATAAATTGTGTAATATAAATATGCAATTTATATGTTAATTATTAATTTAAACTAATCATTTATTAAACAAATATCTACAATCCATGAAATAGTTTTTAAATCTCATATTCGAGTATCTACAATCTGGAAAGTTTCCCTTTTGTTATTAATATTCGGGTTTTTCAGAAATTGAACGTTATATTATTTTAAGTATATCTTAGCTAATTACAGCCTGTCACAAATTGTCAGTTCTGCAATGTCACGAAGTCCAGCTGAAATTCATTATCAATGTTAGTAGCACACAGCCAGTAGATCGCGAAACATTAATGCTAGTCTAAGCCATGAAAAAATTTTTTTTTTAAAACATACCTCATTTTTTAAACTCTACAAAAGATAATATTAGAACATATATAATTTCTTTCATCAATATGACTCAATACACTATATTTTTCACTTCTATTATCGTTCTTACGATATATACTGTAAC